>SADC01000113.1:0-117371 GCA_004194705.1 Ditylenchus dipsaci | reverse complement strand
TATATGAAATTGATTAACACTGCCGGCTCCGGTGCGTGACTTTTATGGCTCCTATTGCCAGAATTGTGCGCTGAATACGATGGTCGAATTTTTTTTGAAAAAAGTTGGTATCTGCGGGTTATCTGCCCTCTGAACCATCCAAGTCGAGATTTCTGCTCATGCAACTTCAAAAGGCAGATCTCGGCAATTTTTTATGAAAATTTAACAGAGATGCAAATTACTGGCTCTCTGATAACATATCGTTGAGCGGTATATGAGGTAGTTAAACGATAGACAACAGAAACCATTGTTGTCATATTTAAAAAAAGGTGTGTTTAATACTTTTAATGCGAGAAAAAGTGCCATTAGGGCCGTTTGTTTAATCAAAATTATATATCATTCGATAGAGCATGAAAAACTGCACCAGAAAAGTACCTTGAAAAAAAGTATGGGAACCCTTCGAATTTTCGATAGACTCTCGAAAAAAATTCCAAGGAAGATTTTTGATGTGAAACTTTCATTTCGCTAAGAAAGGGAGAACTTTTAACACTGGATGAATTTGACATTCATCTTTTAGTTTTGTGTTTCGTGTTCAACCATGTTGAACACGAATCCGTATAAAAATTTGGTTTTCCTAGCCAAATGAAAGGTTTCATTTCAAAATCTTCTTTGGAACTTTTTTTGAGAGTCTCGCAAATAATTCCAGAAGTGTGTCCATACTATTTTTCAAAGTACTTTCTGGCGCAGTTTTTTTATGACCTACGAAACGGTATATAATTTTGACCAAACGTACGGCCATATGGCGCTTTTTCTCGCATTTAAATTATATTAAACAGTTTTGAAAAATGTACACGATGGGTTTCTTTTGAGCAAAAATCTATCGTTTACATCATATACCCTTCAACGATATGTCATAAAAAAGCCGTATCTAGCTTCTGTTGAATTTGAAATCAGAATAATCAATATAAAAAATTAGCGAGATCTGCCCCTTTGAAGTTGTATGAAGCAGAAAATCACGACTTGTATGCTTCAAAAGGGCAGATGACCCTGTTCAGCGTGAGTTCTGCGCTAGGAGCCAAAGGTCACGCAGCGAGCCGGAGTGTTAAGATTTTGGTTGTGTCCTGTTGCATATATTTCATATTTATTATTTTCAACCACTATCAGCTTTTACAGACAGAATAACGACGTAAACCTAAAACACACATCCTTTCAGCTGAGTTAAAATGCTCAAATTTTTAGGTGTTACACAAAGGCGAAGAAAATATACAAAATATTGTAGAAATTAACAGATATGGGACTTGAAAATCGCAAACATATCACATTTGACAATGCACCGAGAAAAAAACGCCAGATTTGGTTTAAACATTATGACTTTTTTGCATTACAGCGACGTAAATAAAAAATTGACCGTTGGGGACTCTCCGATCACATACTAGCAATCTTTTTTGTATAAATATTAGCTAATGAAAATTTAAAGAGGGAGGAAACTTCAAATACGCGTCGCCTAGGGTCGGAGGTTTTGAATACAAACTGGGTGCAAACCTTATTTTTTACCCTATTTTATTCACAAGTCCGGTGTCAAAATGATTCTCACACTCTCAGCTATCTAACAAGATCATCAGCAGAGGTTTTACACCTGCTGGGGCTTATTTATAGGCTAAAATAGGCTAAATTTTTCGAAAATTGATGAGTTTCGGGGTTTTTTTACTGGTTTAATCGATATTTTCTGATTACATCTACAAGCCATACGCTTCATGTATATAAATGTAGCCAAGATTCTAGCCTCCATTTGAGCTATTATACATTTCAGAGCTAAAATTAAAAAATCATTGAACGATGTCCAATTCCATGCCATCCCCTGTTTTGATGGTCATTTGCATGAAATCCTAAAATTTAGGGAATTTAGTGACAGTAAAGGCAGTGCTGAAATAGTTTCAATCGATTGCTCGATGGTTTGCCTTAGAAGTCAGTGAACTTATTAAAAAGTAAGCCAAATAAATAGGGTGTGCACTCAGGGGGATTTGAACCCCCGACTTTCGGCGATGCGTATATAAAGTAGGGTGGGTAATTCTCCGGAGAAATACTTTTCGGGTAATTACCCGGGTAATTACCCGGGTAATTACCCAAGTAATTACGAGAAATAAGGCCGGAAAGTATTTTTCCGGGTAATACCCGGTAATTACCCGGTAATTACCATTCAACCACCCTAATATAAAGTTTCCTCCCCCTTTAAAGGACCACGCTCGTGCAAGGCCAGCATTGTTGAAATTTGAATTGGCGGGACCCAAAAACATTTTTCGCTGCAAGACATTTTATTAAAAAACATTTTTGTCGCTTTAATTTTTTGAATTCCGTCAAACCCAGCAATTGTAGTTGCAGCGAAAAGCATGAGCACTCAATTAAATACCTGTCATTCAGCCGGGTCGGATCCCGAGGTTGAAAATGAGCTAGACCTTTTCGAAGTGTCGTGTGCTCTGAGTTTTGGATTTGCCGAGCCTTTGGCTCGGTCTTCATTCTGTGGGTGGCTGCTCAGTCTGTAAAACGAAGATGCCAGAACAAGTAAAAACCCAACTGTTCATACCGATTCTTTTCAAATTTCCTTGCTCTTTTTGTAGGGTTGTCGGAAAACGAATTTCTAGATTACCCTATCCTGTGTGACGCTGACTGGAACCAGTCACCCAGTCACATACTGTCACGGAACCAGTCACCCGGACCGACAACCGACCTGAGGATCGTCAAATCCAAAACTAAGAGCACACGACACTCCGAAGAGGTCTAGCTCATTCTCAACCTGGGGATCCGACCCGGCTGAATGCATGGGTATAATTAAGTATTCATTCTTTTCGCTGCAACCATAATTTGCTGGGTTTGACGGAATTCAAATTAAAGCGACAAAAACGTTTTTTTAATAAAATGTCTTGCAGCGAAAAATGTTTTGGGTCCCCGCCAATTCAAATTTCAACAATTGCTGGCCTTGCACGAGCATGGTCCTTTAATAGGATGCAGGCTACAGTACAACATATTAGCCATATAAAAACTCTTCAATTTTTTTAACGCGCGTCTACTTTTGGTGTTTTGTTTTTTGTGCTTTTGACAAAAATTGCTTTTTCAAATTTAAAAGAAAACTTTAGACGCAAGTCGCAAGTTAATGAGCTCAAACCTGTGTCACTAAATGTTAAAACACGAAAAAAACAGAATGCCAAAAAAGCGACAATTAAAAAGCGAGAATTTTTTCATGAAATGACTAAAGGAAATAATAAACGTAAATTTTTAGGCTTTAGTTGGAAAAGCCTTCACAATCTATATTCTAATATTATCTTAATATTAATCGCCTTTCTAATACATTGAATACGGATACAGTCAACTCTCGATATAGTGTAGCCCCTAAAAGTTCGTTCCCGCCTTGGGTCCGACACTTTTTTTACCTCGATTTTTGAAGTCTTTTGCCAAATATGATTCGTCAGTCTAGTGCGAAATATCGCAGGGATTCCGATTTTTGCCAGTCGTTTTTGTAAAGGCAAAGTTTTGCCGAAAAGACCCGCGCCTCTCGATATAGTGTAGCCTTATTTTGAAAAAACCACTACACTATATCGAGAGGCGCGGGTCTTTTCGGCAAAACTTTTGCCTTTTACAAAAACGACTGGCAAAATCGAATCCCTGCGATATTTCGCACTAGACTGACGAATCATATTTGGCAAAAGACTTCAAAAATCGAGGTAAAAAAAGTGTCGGACCCAAGGCGGGAACGAACTTTGGGGGCTACACTATATCGAGAGTTGACTGTAGTATGGTGTATGTACAACTTAATCAATGCTGCTAATAAATAAAATTTGATTTAACAATACCAAATGCACAACCATTAAAGAGAAACCCTGAAAGATAAAATGCAGCTTGAATGCAGATTGAATTAGATAGTTATAGTTATTATGCTGTGCGATTTGCTTTGGCTCAAAGCATCTTTAAACATACAAAAAGAATTTGGCTTGACAATAGTAACACTAGTTCTTGTTCACATTGATTTGGTACTAGGAGAGGCGAAATCTTCGTCACTTTCAGGTCTGAGTCGTCTTCTGCCTCCAGTGTTTTTAATGGTTTGAAACCCTGCGAAAATTTTCCTTTTTTAAAATCTAGTTTTAATTTTTTAACCCATTCAAAAAAAACGTCACACGAGAGTATTTATTCCACGTACCGTATACGAAGTCTGCAACTTAACTGAACGTCACTTATTTTTAGGCTTAATAAAGGTATTGATTTTTGATTATTTCTGGTTGTTCCGATCATTATCTGTTTTTGAAACTTTTCTAACATATCCATTTCTAGCCTTTCTGAAATTTTTTTACTTTTTCTAGACTAAATTTATATTTTACCAATTTCAAGACCGGAATAAGTAAACTGAAGGTTCTAAAAGGCCATGAATGGAGGTTCAAAAAGATTAAAAAAATCTGTGAAACCCAGCAATGGATCGTTTAGTCGAAACGACAGTATCCCGGCTAAACTTAGTTACCGTGTTTTTCTCTTCCCACTCTCTAAAACCCCCACCATACGGACCTTATATCTCAGCCTAGATCAAACATTTCACAAAACTGTTTTTTGCGTTTCTTAATTAGCACGAGTTCTCCTGATTCCACTTTTCACATCTTGGTGAAGCACCCAAAATCTCAAAATCGACCTTAAATTTTTCCCATTTTCAGGGGTTGAAAAATAATCCCCATATGGGCTTAATTGAAAAATACAGTAATTTGTCGGTTATTGAAAAATTCCGGCACTTGTATTCCTAATCTAGACGACCCGCAATTAAAGATCATGGCCACGCGTTCTAAATTGCCTCGCCATACAATTTTTTTTCCTACTCACTGAACTTCCGTATGGATTTTTCAACTTGGTTTCTAAGAAAACAAGACCCAGAATTTTATTTTAGGTATAGCTTTGTTAGAAACCAAATTGAAAAATCCATACAAAATTTCGATAATAAGGAAATTTTTTCGAATTGGCGGGGACAATCGTTGTCTTAGAAGACAATGGTTTTTCAAGGCAAAAAATGTTTAAAAAACCCACTGTTCTATCAATACCATCCTGTGGCGACTTGTTCTTATAACATCCACAGCACTTTTTCCAGAAAAGATAGCACACCAAGTAGCTGCCAGAAACTAGTAACAACATTACCAAGATACTGGTCAGCCAATTCTCCTCCACTATTTTTTGGTTGGCTGGTGAAAGCAGAAGGCCTTTCCATTGGCTAAGGTTAATTGGCTAGCAATAGGGGCCGAAAAAAGCCTTATCTTCGAGTCCCATTGACTCAGTCATTTTCATGACCGCTGTGTCCTTTTCTGCCTGATATCCAGCCTCCAAAGAATGCCACCAGCCTCATCTATTTCGCCTACATACACAGTGTTGCCTTTGGCCCTGATTATGTGGGGACGACGGAACTGGTCGGACTTAGGACGGAAAGAAACTGGATTTTGGTGGAGTTCAATGGCACAACATAAGCGTTGATTTCGTGACTGTTGATTTCATTTTTATTGGTGTCGACTTGACCATTGTTGGAACCGGAGCCAGGTATGAAGAGTAGGCCATGTTCTGAAAATGAAGAAGAATTCAGTGAGTTGTTTATGGTAGCTTGCAGTCTCGCGGGTAACTGCTCGAAACATCCTGCACAGATATTAAACTACACCGCTGAAAAATCAATAACTTTTTAATACATCATAAATTTTTTCTTATGTCCATTCATGTTTCAGAAAGATATTTTGCGTTAGGTCGACCTCAAAAACTTTGACAGCCGTGACACTAATAAACTAACTCACACAATTTACAACGCGAAACAAATTTTTTGCGAGTATGACAAATTGCTCCTAAGTGAGAGGCAAAAATTTTCGGGCCAAAAAAAATATATAGACAAAAAATTCTTGGAAAAATAATTCTCTGTAATTCATCTTAAAAAAAACAATCAAATAAAAGAAATTTGTCCTTTCGGTATTTTTCCTTTGAATATTAAAATACCGGTATTTCGCCCAACTCCACGTTGGTGTCAGGTCACAAAAATTTTGTGTCCTTCAATCGAGTGTGTCCTTGTATCGAGCGTCGACTGTATATTTAACTTCCTGGCGCACGATTTTCGCCCCTACCTTCTAAGTAATACCCTATTAAACGGTTTTTTTAATAAAATTGCAAACTTTTTTGGTGGATTTCGTTACTAAAGCTTATACTTAGAAATGGAAGTGCATTCAGAAATTACTTACCGTACACTTTCACAGTTGAACCTTTTTGACCCAACACCTAGGGCTAGGTAATGTTACTCGGGTAACCTATATATCGGTAACCCACATTTTTATAAATTTTTTGTGCCGAGAATCGAGAAAGAGTCGAGTAAAAAAGTTATTCTCAAAAGTTGAGGTTCGTCATTTTACCTGGGTAACTGGTAAGGTTACCCGATACCCTGATCTTGTAAGGATTGTTGCGTTCGTCCGAACGTATTAGGTTGTAACATAAGTTCCCAGCGTTTTTATTTGACGGTATCTCCTGACACGAATGATTGCTGGCCTTGTGCCATGTTATTTACCAAAATGAAGCCCTGTATTTGCTCTTTCATACGCGCTAATAATTTACCCTTGTGTGCTTAATTTTTAATCAGTTATAGGCAATTGAAATGGATTGTCAAGTTGACAAAAAATCACATTTTCGACACCTTCTTCTTTTTGCTTTCAATCGAGGCCAAAAAGCTGCACAAGCTGCTCGGACATTTGCGCTGTGTACGGAGAGGCTGCTATTGGCGAAGCACTGCCCGTGAATGGTTTGCCAAATTCAAAAAGGGCATCTTTGACCTTGAAGACGCTTCCCGCTCCGGCCGTCCAGTCGAGTTTGATGAGGACCGTCTGGAGTCTCTTTTGAAGGAGGATGGCCGTCAAACAACTCGGGAATTGGCTGAGAAGATGGACAGCAATGCAATGACCATTTCCCGTCACCTTGCGGCTATGGGAAAAGTGCAAAGGCTTGGAGCTTGGGTCCCCACGAGCTTACGGAAAAGCAAAAGGAAAAGAGAGAGGCTAAACTTGTCAAAAAAGCTCTTCTTGAGCTCGGATGGGAAGTGTTACTGCACCCGCCATACTCTCCCGATCTGGCCCCTAGTGACTACTATCTTTTCCTCTGCCTTTCCAATGATTTGCGCGGAGTTACGTTTGAAAATAATGAGGAACTCGAAGATTGGCTTCAAGATTGGTTCGACTCTCGACCTGGTGACTTTTGGCGGAAGGGAATCGACAAATTGCCGGAAAAATGGAAGGAAGTGGTAAATAACGATGGAGACTACATTACTGAATGATATGCAACTGTTGATGTATGTTTTTTTATGAAACACCAATAAATTTTGAAATTCCAAAAAAACGCTGGGAACTTATGTTACAACCTAATAGTTTCCAGTCAAGACAATAGTTTCGCTTGGAAACCTATTGTGTCCCTAAATAGTTCCAGATTTAAATAAACAAATTCAATTATGGATTTGTATTGTCCAGATTTGTCGATATAGGCAGTCTAGTTTCAATATTAGCATTCTTTTTCTGGATCTGATTTGTTGTTAGCTGCTCTATATTGATGTCTGCCAAAACGGTTAGTCTTAAAGCTTTAAAATCCAGTGCGCTCACGGTTGAACCTGTTCCCGACAATAAGCCGCTTCTGTCCAATTCAGTTATTCAGGGTTTACTGATAGCTACTTCTCAATTAAAGGGAACTGAGTTTGCCAATGCAATGGCGAACCTTCCAGTTATATTAAGTTCCCTTTCTATCCAGTCTAATCCAGTTATAGAGCATCCGGTCGCTGAGACCCATGTCTCGTACTATGATGACCTTTGTCTCATAGACTTTTCCAGTCCGGTTTCTACCGAAGTTCCAGTTTCTATAATTACTCCAGATCCCGAGGTGTCCTCGTTCGAGGCACCCATTCTAGTTTCAGATATCTCCGATGGATCTACTTCGCAAGAATCTCCGTAGTGTCTACTCCAGCATGTCGGGATTCCCTCCGTATGGTTTCGATCTCCTCCTCCAGCTCGCGCTCCAAATTGCAATACGAAAAGGTTGTCTCTCCATCTGGGTCTTTGGTGCGCACCTCAAGTGCATGGGAACATCTCCAGACATTCTACTCAGCCAGTGATGATGAGGAAGAAGAAGCTCTAGTCATCCCAGCCAAAGAAGCCAGTTGCTCTCCAGTCGTGTCTTCTGCTGCTGTGGTGGACTCAGATGCTTCAGAATGCTCTCCAGTCTCAATAGTATCTTCTTCTGGTATATATCTCCAGTCTGTATCCCTGTTCCCGGTACCAAATGGTGCAATAATAAAAGTCCAGTTAACTCAAACGTCATATGCGTTACTGGTAGCACCATGGGTAAGTACGGAGAAGGGGACCGTATGTGTAGTGGGTTACACATTACGGAGAATTCTTTACGTGTAGATCCAGTTGTTAAGGTGCTTGGCTTGCAAGTTGCGAGTAGGGAGATTTTTTCAGAGGCGCCTGCCCTGCTGAAACCGGATCACCTAGTGGATCGGGTGGATGCGAGCAAAAATTCAGTGCCTTGCAAAGTTCCAGATAAGAATATTTTTGATCCAGACAATATTAACGGTCGTTCTAAAACCGTAATATCTCCAGTTTTTGAGCATTGTTCTCGGAGCAGTACTCCTACTTTACGTTCACCACGAAGTTCCAGTCATGACTTCTCAATTTATCAGTGGTCAAATAACTTTTCTAGGGCATCAAATATAGTGGGCATGCTTCAACGTACTGATCTGCCTACAAATTTTGGAAACAGGGGTTCTAGAAGCTCCAGCAGGGAATCTTTCGTTCTCGAAACTCCTCGCGAATTCAGTAGCGATGATCAGCTAAGTCATCGATCTTTTTCAGGTAGACGAAGTGTCCAGAAAAACATCCAGGATAGTTCGTTGTCACTTTGACATCAGACGTAGGATTATTTTTGACTAAGGATATTTCTAATGTGGTGGGAGACCATCAAGCCTCGAGACATATATATAGTAAGCTTACTTTATTAGAATCCAGATTCAAACGGGATTGCATCTGCTGTCCCGGAACCAGTGTAATCAAGATAAGCAGGTGACGTTCCAGGAAAAGAGTATTTCGAATTTGTCGAAAGTTACTGAGGATCTCCAGTCCCAGATTAATGTTCTTTCTGAAGAACAAAGGCTCCAGATTTTAGATAGTAATGATTTAGACGAGACAATAGTTTCGGTTAAGGAATATGTAGATCTCCAGATTTCTAAACTCCAGGTCGACGCTTTACGGTCTTCTCATGATCGTTTGGCACTTTTGTATAATAAGCGTGCTCAAACACTTCTCCAGCAGACTGAAGAGTTGCGCGACTGAAGAGAGGCACCTCAAGTGCATGGAACATCTCCAGACATTCTACTCAGCCAGTGATGATGAGGAAGAAGAAGCTCTAGTCATCCCAGCCAAAGAAGCCAGTTGCTCTCCAGTCGTGTCTTCTGCTGCTGTGGTGGACTCAGATGCTTCAGAATGCTCTCCAGTCTCAATAGTATCTTCTTCTGGTATTATATCTCCAGTCTGTATCCCTGTTCCCTGTACTCAATGGTGCACTAATAAAAGCCCAGCTAAAACTATTTTGTTTACTATCTTATGGTACGGGTAAAACGTTACCAGTTAATCGGGTAAGTTCACCCGTAACCTTACCCGTTACCTGCGGGTGACTCGTATGGTTACGGGTAAATGGTAAGGTTAACCGAGTAACTGGTAAGGTTACCCTTTTCCTCATCTTATGGCACCGTTATGTTAACTGCATCCAAATTTGGACGCAGTTAAAATAACATCAATACACGGGGTTATCGAGGTGTCGAGCTAAAGAGGACTCAAATTCATTCCAAGACCTAGGTGTCGGCTTTTCGAGTTAACACTTTATTCAACACAAATAACAACGATAACAGTAATAAAGACAGCCTTTTTCTTTCGAGGGCTCATCTAAAAAACAAAAAATTGGGTGAGTCAATCATGAATAAAGCCGACAAAAAGTGAAGACGACAAGACATGACTAACTTTTCAAGAGAAATTTTTTTGACACCAATTTCAATTTAACTTTTTTGATTTTCTTGCGGAAATTTAGTTAAAATCAGTGGGATATCGGGGTATCACTTTGCCTTATTTCTTTGCTGGCCAACCAAATCGGGCTGGAGGTGTCGGGTTAAAGAAGTTCGACTGTAGCAAATTTATTTTTTGTTATTTGCAGATATCAGATGATACTCTCGGAAAAAACCCATTACCCCTTCATGCTCGTTCTAGCCCAGGGTCAGACATTTTTTGTTTACCGAATTTTCAAGTCATTTTCCAGATCTGATACGTCATTAAAATACGAAAATTGTAATGATTATTGAAAAAAGATAAAAAGTTTTGCCATTTAAACTTGCGCCTCTCGATAAGCTGTCACCTTTTTTAAAAAATTCGTTGACCGATCGAGAGGCACGGGTCTTAGTGGCACGACTTTTTTATCTTTTTGAGAAGCGACCGGTAATATCATAGTCCTTACGATTTAAGGGAAAAGACTGACAGATCAGGAATTTCAAAAATATATAGTGTTAGGTAAAAAGCGGACACGAACTTTAGGGGGCGGGTGTAGACGGTCTATCGAAAGTGTATGCGTAGCTTGTTGTGCAGTAACTGAGTTATTTCAAAGCCACCCACCATCACAAAAATGAGCCGAGTAAACTGATTCAAACAGTTTTGGATTGCGCACTTCAAACATTGGATCTCCTTGGTCGTTGAAAACCTGTACTCTGCCATTCTCTCTGTCAGCCACATACACCTTGCTATTCCTCTCATCCAGCGAAATATCGTGGGAAGGAAGAAGTAGCCGAGACCCAAACTTAGAGCACCTTCCCTCTGGTGTTGAGAAGCATGACCCCACTCCAGCAAGAACTGCCCGTCTTTGGAGAACTTCATGATCCGGTTATTGCAATATCCATCTGCCACATACACAGTGCCGTCAGCTCTGGAGACAGCCACTCCAGCTGGTTTGCAGAAATGGTTGCGGTCTGATCCTGGCTGAAATTTCGTGCCAAGTTCCCAGACTGGAGTCAGCTCATCTGAAATCGGCTTTTGATTAGGTTAGCTGAGAGATAGGTCAGAATTTACCGTTTTGAATCTGCCATTTGATCACTTTGGTGAGTGCCAACGTCGGTGGTGTAATAGTAATTGCTGTTATCTACAAAGACACTGTGTGGCATGTAGAACCTGCAAAGTTTTTTGCTATATGTGTCCTGGCATAAAACATTGAAGTGTTAACAGTGAAGAAAATATTTTTCTTTAAAAATCATCGGAAATGGTCAAATTTAAATTCGTGTGGAACAGCACTGTATTTATTTCAGTTTTTTTTGAAAAAAAATCTATCCAAATTTTCCAAAATACTCAAAAGAGTATGGTGTCTTGTGGATTCGAATTTATCAATTCGTATGGTGGTCAACGGCAATTGTCTTTAACACAAATTATGGAATTAGTTCATTGTCATCTTATGGCCGGATTCGGCCATTTAAAAAGTTTTAAAATCGGTCGATTTTCGACCCGGTCGATTTTCGGTTTTTTCTAAAAAATTCGGTCGGTTAACCAGACTTCACACGGTTTCTGTTTATTTTGTCGTAAATAAATCGGTATTTTGCTGAATCCGGTTCTCGGTTATTCCAGTTTTTGAAAATCCCGATTTTCGAGTTTAGTTCTTCGGCAAAAAAATCATTTTTCGGTTAACCCGATCCAACCCTAGTTATTGACCCTATTATTAAACTAACTTTAGCGAACAAGAAAGATACAGCACCCACAACAAATTATGGACGTTGCTTACTAAAAATGCCAAATCAATAAATGGATGAAACCTCATCACAAAAAATTGTTGCTGAGGTAGTAGTCTTTTCGGGTCCAATCCAAAAACTTACAAATTTTTCCCATACTTAGCAACCAGTTGGATTTTATCCTCGCTTCCGCCCACTCTTCTACCAGTAATGTAGGTGTTGCAATCGGTGTTTTATCTTGTAGCACGTTATCTCCTGTGAATGTCCTGCAACCCCAAAACTTCACTCTAACATAAAATCCATGTAATACTCACATATAACTCCATGTTCTGCTTCCTCGATGAAAAACCACAATATTGCCTAGATTGTCAAACGCTAGTCCAGAGACCTGTCCCAGTTTTTCGTCTCCAATACTGCTGATTTTCTCCTTCTCCACTACTCCAAAAGGTTTTCCACTTTGGTGAGCCATGTGCTCCCATTCAGGATGTGCAGGCAGCAAGGTTGATCCTTCCATAGGGTATTCCTTGGCCACCAACTCTGGTTTCTCGTTCATTCCACAGCCAGCTCCATAAGGGAACGGATCGGCAGCATTCACATCTCTGTAGAACATCATGTAGAAATTGCACATTTCGTCCACACCCATGCTCCTAAAATCATTTAGCGTCAATTATAATTGAATAAACCGGATAATTTAGAAGGAAATGTTGAATAACTAACCCCATGGGAGTGCTGACATCCTTGTCGCTAGAGTCGAATCGGCAAGTGGCTGCCATGAAGTCGCCTTTTTTGATGACCACTTTGTTAGGACTGGATTGGAAGAGCTGAAATATTCAAAAAGTAACGAGTTCGTGCAAAAAACACCGCCGAGTTTTTGTTCAAACTTTTTTTTTTAAGGTCAGTCTTTGATGGGTTTCATTCTGACGCTACTTACAAGGAGTACTTACAAGGTGAAATCTAATTTGCAAATTATGATATGGCGTAATTGTTTTCCCAATGAGATCTTTTCGCAAATAGCTTCTTCTCTCAACTATAGTCGAACCTGTATGTTGCAACTCTCTCTGTTGCGTCCCCTCTATGTTGCATCCGTACAATATCGCCTAGATTGTCAAAAGTTGCCCTTCTAACAAGATCAACCGCAATAAAAAGATTCTCGATAAAATTATGCACCAGAATGTGCGGGTTCTACAGTCAGGCCTTGGCGTGTTAAAGATCTGTACTTTATTTCGCACCCTACATTTTTAGATTTTACGTAAAATTTTTATTTTTGGTGTTTAAATATCAACAAGCACTGGATAAAACTTTTTGACGAAAAACCAACGAATTGTAGTTTGTTTGGCAAAATGTACTTTATTTCAAAAATTTTAAGATGAGAAACCTGAGTTCAAATCATAATGAGGGTTTTAAAAATAGTCTAAAACCCATTAAAGTATGATAGTTTTCTAGGGTTTGAATTCTTTGTGAAATGCATGCGGCTAGCATTATTTAATCGGCTATTTTCCGCTCGATGGTCTATTACAATTTGCGGTTTCGATTTCAGAGTTCGGACGATTTCTTTTTAAAAGTTAAAAAGCCATTGCCACCTGTTTTGAATTGTCCCCCGCCAATTCAATTTTTTTTGCCTAATCACTGAACTTCTGTACGGATTTTTCAGTTTGGTTTCTAACAAAACAAGGCCTAGAATTCAATTTTAGGTGTATTATTGTTAGAAACCAAGTTGAAAAATTCGTACGTAAATCCAACGATAAAGAAAAAAATTTGAATTGGCGGGGGACAACCGTTGTCGGAGACGGCAATGGCCTTTAAAAGAGGACAGACTTTAGGGATGAGGGGGAGGTGCGTATTTTGGTTTTTATCGTTTTTTTTCGTACTTTTGAATTAGCCACTTTCTACATTCTAATTTTAAATCTTTACTATTTTAAGAAATCTAACCTGTGGCCACTGTGGATTCCTCTTGCCAATTTGTTGCCAGCTGCCGTCAGACGCGTGTTTAACATAGGCTGATACCACTCTACCCTAAAGTCTAGTCGTATAATTTTTTTTTTACAAAATACCGCATTTTCTCTATTAAACACCCCACCCGAAATCCGTATTTTGTGCTCGGACTTCTTCCTAGATTTCACAATTTTTCGATTAGATTTTTCAAATCGGTATTGTAACATCAACAAAATCTAAAAAAGTTTGAAAACCAGAGTAAAGGGTTCTGGGTACAAAATACGCATTTGGGGAGGGCGTTTAATAGAGAATATAGGGTACTCGAACAAATTACTCCAACCATAGCGTGGGTGTGTGTCCTGAAGGCAAATGGATGCAACTCAGTTTCAGAATTATAGCTACAGCTCATATTGTTGAGTGAAGCTGCCTGACGGGGTGGGATCGGCTGTCGGATACAAATAAGTAGACAGCCGCTACATACTTGGGTCTATTGTCACTTAGGTGAAGGGTGACCCCGGAGAAATCCCTTACATTGCCTTCAAATGGTTTGGCGTAGTGGATTTGGAGCACCAGATACTGTACTGGATCTCCCTCATTGCCTATTGGAAAAGCTACATTATCGGGCAGTGATAAAGGAGGCGCATTTCTGCCCAAGCATACAGAATGTGGGTAGATCCTCCACAAGTGGCACCTCCCCTCCAAAAGTCTCCATTATAGGCTGGCTGGAAAAAGGGCTTTTGTAAGCTTCGGTGGTTTTTGGACAATATTTACCTGGTCGCAACCGTAGAGCAGCATGTGATGCACTCTGTCAGCACTGGCGAATGGCTCGAATTTGACTGGAAATGTGGATGATTAAAATTGGGGAACATGAGAGGAATAACAAACCAATGTAGCCTGGTTCAGCCTTAATGCTGATTGCGACATCTAAAATATATAAAAACACATCTGTCTAGTCTAATACGTATATACAGGGTGAGTCAAAAAAAAACCGCACCATCTTCTAAATTCAAAGAAGGATTGTTCGGTCAAATTTTCTTCAACAAATGTTAGGCTGGTATCAGGGTTCACAGATGTCCTGCTTCAGGCTGAAGCCTTCAGCAGGAATTTTCTGCTTTTTGTCCGTGAAAAAAGGAGGAATTTTTGCAATTTTGCAATAACAGCTTATTCCTGCTTTTTGTAAATTTTTTGGTTTAAATTCCTGCTTTTTGGAAACAAAATCTTGCTTTTCCAATTTTCGATCTGTGAACCCTGGTCAGTACACTCTCTTTATAAAATATACTTTTTCTAGGTTATTTAAAAGCTGTAGGTGAAAGCACCCGTCAAAATATGTAAATTTCCTGTCAAATTTATTTTTTATCCCGTCAAATTCAAATTTCGCGCAAATGATGTGAATCTTCCGTCAAAATATGTAAATCTCACATCGAAGTGTGTGAATCTCCCGTTGAATTCAAATTTTGCGTTTATTCATTTAATTGGCGCTACCAGAGCATACACCCCCCCCCAAATGAAACCTAGACATGATATTTTTAAAAAATGGTGCCATTTTTTGACTCACTCTGTGCAATGGATTGCGAAAATTACACATCTACTTATAGTATTTGGCATGACTTCGTGATGCTCATAGTTAAAGAGTTGACTATGTGGTTCGATATTTTGACTTTTGAGGCGGGTAACTCAGTTTTGATGCAGAACTTCGTCAACAAGGTTAAATCTACAAGTCCTTAGCTATCCAATGAGCTTTGAAGGCCTGTATTTCAGTTTTGACTGCAATTTTTAGAAACTCAGTATATAGAACCTTAGCAATCGTGTAATAGAACTTATACAGTCGTGCCCGTAGTGGTGACTAGGTGTTGCCAGATAGTACTGGAGAAGATAAACAGGTATTTTACCGACATTTTAGTGCTTCAAACAAACGCTTCCCGGAACTTATTGGGTGGGCGGGTTTTTCACTTATTATAAAATAGTCTTTCAACGTCTTCTAAGTAATTTTTATATGCTGAAAAACTATAAAAAAGCTGTTATGTGATACTTTCTACAAAAAGCTGATTTTCGAAAAAAAAATGACCTAAACTTGACTTTTTGCATTGGGGACCAAGGTAAACTACTTTTATTAGGGTATTCTACCGCGTTTTAGTCACTGGAGCTTGGCAGAAAGAGTCTCTTTATGCATTTTTGATCAAGAGTCTTGCTCGGAATCATGTCTGAGGTAATGCACGCATCTCTTCCTCTCAAGCCTCCTGCGCCCGGGGCTTGAGGGAGCTTGAGGGCTTGGAATTGAGATGCGCACACCCACATACCTTAGACACAAATCATTCGAAAGTGACTCTCGTATGCATAAAAAATGTATGCATACAAGAGTTTCTTTATGCGGTAGGTCCCAGCTAACAAACCTATGTTCAAATTCCATCTTTTGGGTATCCAGGTACTCTTTCAGGTTAGATTGCTTTGAGGGACCAAGGCAAAAAGTCGAATTTTGGCCAAAAAATTTTGCCTGTCTCTTCCCCCCTAAAATAAGGTAAAACTCTACTTCATGAGATATAATGTCCGTAGAGTGGGAGTTATTAGAGCATGGGGAGTGAGTAGAGGAAATGCGACAAATTTGTTTTGATACTAGAATTTGAATTTATTATACTGGTATAATGCACACTGCCCTCTCTCTCTAAATCGATTTGGACCATCAAAAAGTTTCTCATAACGAAAACTATTTCCTGAATAATAGCGACTCCAGAAAAAAGACATTAAACTTGCTGGTTGCAAACAGAATTCATTCTACTACTACGAATTTTGAAGTCATTTTATTTAAGCGATCATTGGAAGCTAGAAACATCTCTAAAAAGAAAGTCGCAAAATTTTAAGGGTTTAAGCTTAAAAATTTAGAGATTTCAAACATTTGTGTTGCTGTAAAACTTCAAAAAATTATTTGTGTCGTAAATAAAGCGTTGACTGTAGCAGTTGTTTCATTTTTAAAACTCTATCTTAAGACTTAATAAAAAAAAAGCCCTACAATCGTCTGTCTGCGTCGGAGAATATCCCTGTATCTGTAAGCTGAGCTGCCTCAACTGAGTTGTTATCCTTCTGACCGAAGAGGTGTGAATACCCGCCAGAAATTCAAGCAATAGAATTACGTAAAATAACATTAACATCTCTAAAATTTATATTTTTCATCAATACTTTCATCAAAAATCAATTTAATCCAAAAAAATCACTCAAAGTTGATAACAAGTCACTTTACAGGAGTAATCCCAACAAATCACTTAATAAAAATGCGATAGAATTATGTCTTTTTGCAATAGAAGCATTTTTTTGGCTGCTGCTAAGTAAACATGTTCAGCAACGAAGCAAGAAGGAGGGCTGAGCAAGGCTGCTCCTGCTACTCGGTAAACACACACTCTCGCACGCCCATGTGTGGGAGGTGACGTCATGCTGTGTTTGACACCAGCAAAATAGTTAATCGAAGTAAAATGGAACCCATCAAACAATAGTTAAAGACCATTATTTAATATATATTAACTTCGGCTAATTGGTATCTGCAAGGGAGGCCGACAATAGATTTTGGTGAGGGGCCAGTAAATTGCGTCGTTGGATTTGGGAATGTGGTGAAAAGAGCTGTTTCTGTTGCTCAGTTTCATGACCTTCTTTTCATTTGCCTTTTCTTCCTTCCTCTTATTTTTGTTCTGCTCTCTTATAAGATATTCTGGGGGTGCTGCTGCCTTCCGCCTTCTTTATGTGTCTTTAGGAGTTTCGTGGCGGACAAATCAACTTTAGAATGGCCTAAGTTGAAGGAAGTTTTTATTGCAGAGGAAACAAATTGCTGAAATACAAAAAAATTATGGCTTTCGCAATTTACGACTTTTTCCTTTACGATAAAATTTAATTATCTCACTTTTGCAAGTTCGACAAACTCAAACTGCACATCAAAAACGTCACAAGGTAACTTTATTTCCTGCTAGCTGAAGTTGCACTGAAAAACCAGGTCTCCGGTTTTCGCACAATAACCTGCTAGCATACGGTACATATAAGGGTTTTGTAGCGTTGTAATAAATGTGTCTCAATTTAAATTGCATACCGAAACAAAATATTAGTTTTTTATTATGCGAATAAATTAAGATATTAATGCAGAGATTTTCTAACAAATATTCAATCAGGCAATATCAATAAATGCGTACACTCGGAATGTCTTATTTCAAATAGCAGCTTGAAAAATTTCTCACTATTTTTTCGAACTCTCTTATTTTGTTGCAAAATCTAGGCTCCTGACTCTTCTTGAATTCTTTGCTATTTAAATCTGCTAGAGTTAGAATCATCCTGGTGTTTATTAGCCAGGTCTACCAGATCATTGGTGGGATCCATTAGAGCGGGCCAGACAAATTGAATCCTCCACAATTATATGAGTTATGGATTCTGACTTGAGTATCATGTGCACATTTCCACAGGCAGTCTTCCGTAGATCTGATAAAGTCGCTCAGTTCTCTGCCTCAGCCATTTGTCTTCAAAATGGGGATGATTGGCTATTGGACGGCCGGTGCATGCTTTGACACTGCAAGATCAGTTAGTCTAGTGGGATTATAAGTAAAAGTACTTACCTGCCATTAGCTGCATACTTCCTGTAAACACAGAGTTTTGATCAAGAGTTTGGATCCACTCCATTAGGTCGACTGTGTCAGGATCATAGAACTCCTAAATTTGAGCATTTTATACAATGAATATGATTGATTGACTAAGATTCGGTTAGTCTAAAGGGTGAATTATTAAAACGCCGTATTATTTCTCCTAAACGGGTATTTTTCTAATGAGACCACTTTTACAACTAACAAGCTTTTCAAAACTCATTTAATTTGTTTTGTTTATTTTTTTAAGCACCAACTATAAAGCCACGGCCATACTCTCTCTATTTCTAGTTTACATTTCTGAGTGCTTCATGAATCCATAACATAGTTCAACATCAAAAAAGTCCAAAACATCAAAACAGAATTGAAATTAAAAAAAAGAAGGCTTTTTGCCTACCTTCTCATTATCCATCTGTATAGTGTATTCACCGTATTGTCTCCATAATAGACCAGCGAGGAGACAGCACACACAGCACAATTCTAGCCGATCTTCCAGTGACTCTGTCAACCAAGCAGCTTCCGAATGCCGCCAGAACACAAACTTGTGGAACCACAGATATTTCAGCCTCATTGTCATAATGAAAAAACCCGCATAGAAAAGATTGAACACTTAAATACAGCAAAGCAGCATTTGAAAACTTGGATGGGTTACAAAACTGCTCTCTTCTAAAAATCTTTTTAGCCAGCAAAAACAACAACACAGATACAGTCAAACATACAATATGAGAACTCCGCTTTTCTGAGTTCTCACAAACATTTCAGGCAAGTCTAGCCAAGCAAAAGCACCATGACAAATATACAGAGCAGATTCAAATGGAACATCAACATGCACGAAAGAAAATTTGGCTAACAAAAAGTGAATTATGTGAGTATCAGACTCACTTTTGAGCAAGAATTTCAAGCATACTGCAAAAACAGAGTCAACCCTGCAAAAAGTTAGCCTAGAAGCTGCATTTTTGTAGCTAAATAAAGGAAGTGGGTTATGTAGAGAGACAAAAATATTGAGAAATTGAGCACCGAATTCAGAGAAACCAGCAACATGGGTTGCATAAATTGACAGGTATGAGAATCAGATGCCCTATGGATTGAGCTAACAAAATATTTATTACAACTTTTTTTTGTTGATTTCCAAAAAGTAGCAATATAGTTAACAAAGCAATCGATTGTAGAGCCAAATGTACTGGTTGATCTGCCAGAATAGGGAAAAGAAAAAAGTGGAAGCAGCTAGAGATTGCAGTTGGAAAAGTTCTTTAATTTGGTAACTAGTGAGTTGGATTTCAGATTTTGGGTAGTTTTTTCAGACAGGAGATGAATGACGAAAAAATTTTGCAAAAAGAAAAAGGCAATGCAAAGTTTTCACGTAGGTTGATAGTGAAGAAGGTGCGAGTCACATCCTCTAGGTGGGAGTGGAGGAAAGCTGAGGTGAGCAAGCCATAGCTCCAATGATGACCAAGTTTCAGGAGAGGATTGAAGAGTGAGAAGTGGAGCAGGCCAGAAAAGAAGAAGCAGGAGAGTATGTGTAGAAGAAGTAAGGAAGGCGTGATCACGAGGTTGGAGTAGGTGAGCAGACGGTAGATCAGGGCAAGCAGCACTTCTTGGAAAATGTTGAACCTGGATTAATTTTTTGGATATAATTTAAACTTTTTAAAAAATTGAGGTTTTCATCTGTAACAACTGTTGCTTTGCTTTCATATTATAGAGGGTTATATTAGGTCGTGTCAAATTCGCAGCGTTTTTTTTAAAAGCCATATTTAGGGCATTGCGTTTTTAAACAAAATTTTTCATCAATTTTTCAAAGTTCACCACTCATTTTGTAGCTGAAAAACTTGGCTACAAAATGAGTGTTTAAAGAGGCATGCCCGTGCATTAAAGCGCGAACCAGCAGTTTTTTTCGATTTTTTTCGAATCGTCCCATTTTCACTCGTTCTGCGTCAAATCTGATATAGATGACCTTATACTGCTTTTTAATTACTAGACAGAAAACTTAAAAAAATCTAGACGAGAACGAATATAAAAATTTATCGAGAAAGAAAAGAACTGCTGGTTCGCGCCTTTTTTCCTCATCGGGCACGATCATGCCCCTTTAAGGACATGAACTTGATAAGCACAGCAATTTGGAAATTTTTGAATTCGCGCGGGACCACCCTAATTTTGTCAATAATGTTTTCGAATTGTTTTTTTGTTTGCATGAAAATTTTTTTCAAAATATAGAACCATCTACTGGCATTAGGTGAATTTCCCTACAGTAAATTCCCCACGGTATATTCCCACGGTAATTTCCCCAACATGGTAAATTCCACCACAGGTAAATTCCGCTACATTTTGTCTTGAGAAGAGTTCACTTATCTAACAGCTAGGATTCTTAATACCTGACAAGGTACCTACTCTTAAGAGTTATCTACCTCCGTTATCATCATTTTGATTACAACAGAAAGGTGGCCCAAATACACCTTAGATGATCTGCCTTGTCTTCAGGTGGTTATTCCCACTTCGGGTGGCCTATAGATTCTTTAAGTGGTTAACTTACCCACCCTACGGTTAACTTACCATACACGTTGTGTATCTTTCTAACCTTAGGTTAAAAAACCCTTGTAGTGTTGTATCCACCCATACGGTGGTTTTATTATCTCCTATATAGTATTAGAGATGTTTGTCTGTCTGTCTGTCTGTCTGTCTGTCTGTCTGTCTGTCTGTCTGTCTGTCTGTCTGTCTGTCTGTCTGTCTGTCTGTCTGTCTGTCTGTCTGTCTGTCTGTCTGTCTGTCTGTCTGTCTGTCTGTCTGTCGTCTGTCTGTCTGTCTGTCTGTCTGTCTGTCTGTCGTCTGTCTGTCTGTCTGTCTGTCTGTCTGTCTGTCTGTCTGTCTGTCTGTCTGTCTGTCTGTCTGTCTGTCTGTCTGTCTGTCTGTCTGTCTGTCTGTCTGTCTGTCTGTCTGTCTGTCTGTCTGTGGACAATTGATGTTTTTGGTTTTTTGAAGTGTTTTTGTTTGGATTTTTGGTCACATTTTTTTTTAAATTGAAGCTTGGAATCTCAGGAGTAGAATGATTGTTTTGGATTTCGGTTTTGAGATTTTTTTTGTTTTAATTTTTGGGTTTTAGTGAGCAAATTGTCGTTTTTTTCGTTCCGGAGACAAACTCGGAGCTGCTATCAGCTGATTTTTTCGGCCCACTCTTAAAATGTAGCCCAAAATCTCAGCTTTCGTTTAAAAAAAAGATCGGTGAAAATAACGACCGGAACCCGGGGATATGGATGCTTTTATGGAGATGGTCATTTAGAGGGAATTTGAAAATTGGCCTTCTTTGGGACTCATGAATTTTTCTTTTTTTGTCTCGAGAGGAAAGTCGTATAATACTGTTTTGAGATGTTTTTTATTTCAAATTTTTGTCTGTAGGTTTTCAAGAAAGCAAGTAGGTAGCAAAGTGAGTGGGTGAACCAGAAAATTAGGTAGCCTTGCCAGCTGAGTAGGCAGGCAAGGAATACCAAGTGTGGGTAGGTATGCCGGGAAAGTGAGTACGGGAGGGGGAGGGGTAACAGGAGAGTGGGTAAGGGTACCTAGAAAGAGAGTAGGGAAACCTGGAGAGTTAGTAGGGGTGCTGGAGAGTAAGTAGGGGTACCTGGAGTAGGAGTAGGGGTACCTGGAGAGTTAGTAAGACTACCTGAAGAGTCAATAGAGGTACCTGGAGAGTTAGCAGGAGTACTTGAAGAGTTAGTAGGGGTAACTAAAAGATACTGTCACGGGAACGACACGACCGACCCGTCACGTATCAAAGAACGTCATATACAAAAGATAGCTCTCTCCGAGCTGGAGAGAGGGAGTAACCAGAGGGAGTAAGGGTACTGGAGAGGGAGTAAGAGTACCTGGAGAGAGAGTAAGGGTACTGGAGAGGAAGTAAGGGTACCTGGAGAGGAGTAAGCGTATCTGAAGAGGGAGTAAGGGTACTGGATAGGAGTAAGAGTTCCTGGAAAGGGAGTGAGGGTACCTGGAGAGTGAGTAATACAGGAGAGGCGATAAGCGAGTCAGGGGAGTGGGTAGGTGCAAGGAGACATGCAGGAGACGTGGTATTTTCTTTTGTTTTTATATTTTCTTTGTTTTTAAAATTTTGAATATTTAGTTTGGCTAGGGTGAGGGTACCTGAACAGTTGATAGCGGCACCTGGAGAGTAGGTGGGGTATTTGGAGAGTTGGTGAGCGTACCAGGATATTGAGGTAGCGTGCCAGGAGAGTGAGCAGGCGTACCAGGTGAGTGAGCCAGGACAGTGGATAGGCGAGCTAGGGGAATGGGTCAGAGTACCATGAGAGTAGGTAGGAATAATTTAATCTTTTTTTTTGTTTTTTTAACATTACAATTTGTTTAATTTAGGATTTCCGGATGTTTTGGATCTAGATTTTTTAGGATTTTTTTTAGTTAATTCTTGATTGACTGTTAGTTGATTATTTTTAAAGTGTTTTTTTAATTTCATTTTTTGTGCTTTAACAGAGGCGAGGTTGTCCGCCGGTAGGCGAGCCCCCGATCCAGAAGAGTGAGTAAGCGTGCTAGGAGAGTGAGACGGAATGCCAAAATAGTGATGAGCGAGTGAGTAGACGGATGTGCCAGATGAATATAGCAGTATGCTTGATGAGCCGATTTTGTTATTTAATTTTGAGCCGATTTATGTGGATAGTAGTTTTTGCTGATTATATGAATACGAGAAGTATTAAGTGTTAAAAAGTTTAATTTTTCGAGTTGAAAAGAGTTATAGAGATGCGGTGCATCAAGCAGCGTGGCCGCGAGCGTAGGGCCCGGCGCAGCCGGGCCCACGCGAGCTAGTTTAATTAGTACTTTACATACCCATCTAGTGATTATTAGTGATTATTATAGTGTTCGTTCGGCTTTCTCACTCATACCTCCCAGACGTCTTTTGTTTGCTCAATCGCCGTCTTCAGTCCTCTTATGAATTTGTCATGCTTTTTCGACTTGGGGTAATTATCATGAAGTAAGTGAAATTTCAATGATGGCCGGACATCAAAAAACTAGCCTGATTGCGGCCAATGCTTTGCAAAAGTGCACCAAAATATTACTTGGATTACTGAAAACATTTTTTTACAAAACCAATCATTTCCAAAACTGTTTACGGTACAAATTACAGAATTCTAGCACCCTTGGTACAGCTGAACAGTCCACTGAATTTGGGTATTCAGTTAGTTCAGATTTTTTTATGGTTTTCATTTCGAAATAGCGATTGAACGTAATGACGAAAACTCAAAACATAACGTTTTGCCCATCTCAACTGTTTTTAAAATTTTTGAATTATTACAGTCAACCACCGCAATTGGATAACTACTTGGCTTGGTCGGTTCATAAATTATCTAGCAGAATTGAGGTTGATTGATAGTGAAATAATTAAAACCGTTAGGGCTCTTTACAAAACAAAAATATGTTGACTCTTCTCAAGACAAAATGTAGGGGAATTTACCGGTGTACGGTCAGTTCGCCCCATGATCAGTTCGCCCCGGTCAGTTCGCCCGTTTTTGTTTTAGGCTTAGGCAAGGGTAGGCCAGCGTATGTTAGGACGGACTCAAACATGTTCCCGAACTACAAAAAGTTAAAAAATAAGTTTGGGTTTTTTTTTGTGACATAATGGTCATTTTAAAAAACGGGGCGAACTGATCGTGGGGCGAACTGACCTGTCTCCGAATTTACCATGTAGGGGAATTTACCGTCGCCCCATCTACTAGTTGAGCCCAACGTTGCTCGACAATGCCAGATCGGACGCCTTATCCTACTTACACTGCACCATAAACAACTAATATGAGTCAGTGTTAAAAATTTACTCATAAATAGTATTAAAATTTTCAATGCACACAAAAAATTTATTTAAAAACATTATGAACAAAATTAGGGTGGTCCCGCGCGAATTCAAATTCCGCAAATTGCTGTGCTTATCAAGTTTCATGGTCCTTTAAAGGAGCATGCTTTCCTAGTGCAACGGCAATTGTTGATTTTTGAATTCCCGGGGACACAAAAAACAAAAATAATTATCACAAAATTCGCGCAAAATATTTTTTAAATGCAAGCTTTCCTAGTGCAACGGCAGAAAGCGCGGGAAATTATTCTGACTGTCAGACTCTTTCTGACTCTCAGAAATGACGATCAGACACGGAAAAACAGCGTATCCTGATCGATTTTTTTTTCAGACAGTCAGAATAATTTCCCGCGCTTTCTGACTGTCAGAATTTCATTCTGACTTTCCATTCTGCCTCTGACTATTGAGAACACTGGTGGCTATACAATATTTATTTTTTCTGTTACAGAAGAAGAAGCCAAGTTGTTCCCTCGAAACTCATTAGATAAGTTTTTATGGATTATTTGCCGTCTTTTTCTTTGTGTGGTTTTTGCGTTTTTAGGTTCACGTGGAATTATTGACATCGACTTTCAATTCTTATGCAACAGCAAAAACAGAAGGATCGTGGTCCTAACTTTCTGATGGGTCTGAAGTTATTGAAGTCTGAAGCTGTAGGTGTCTTTTTTTATTGTTACTATGTTCACAATGAGTTATTCTTACGCCTTTTCAGCTTCTACTCTGATAACTACGAACACGCCGTCTCGCATTAGATATGTTTTTATTACATTTTCTGCCGTCTCCTGCTCTTTTTCCTTTTGTGTGTTCTAGGTATCTGCGGTTGCTTCCAGAAGAACAAGCTTTGAATCGAATGAATCCAATATGCGGAAGAAATCGATAAGTCTTGTATGTGTGCAAGAGTATGTTCTTCTGTTTTTACTACAGTCAAACTTCTCCTCATTGGGACCGGGTCAAGGGGTATGTTATACAGAAGCTTTGTGTGTATTACGGAACAAACTCATCCTGGGACAAGCCCGAGGTGTATGTTTCAGACAAGGTATGTTATGGAGGGGGTATGTTACAAGGAAGTTTGACTGTATGCGAACTATTAGTAATACTTACTGGTTTTTAGCCTCTGCTTGAATAGCTCAGAGGGTGGTTCAGTCACCACTCGAGGTCCTTTATTAGATAAGTTTCTCCTATATCTTTGGCTGTCTCTTGCTTTTCTTCTCTTATCTGTTTCAGGTGCCTTCAAATAGATGAGCAAGAAGAAAAAAGGAAACGAAGTGAAATGCTGTGTGCCAAAAATCATGATCAGTTGTCTTCTTTATGTGATATATCTTTCGTCGATAAATTTTAGAAAAAAACCGTTATGCTTTATCCTCATTGTTTTCTTGATGGTCGCTAAGAAATTCATGGCCTTTACTTGCCTTTCACATTACTGGTCGACCAACAACTTCCATCCTGTGCCATGCGTCAAAGAAATACTGAGTGTACCGTATAACCTCTATTAAACGGACACCCTCCAATAAACGGACACCCTCTAATAAACGGGCACCCCCGAGGTAGGGTTGAAAATTAAACGGGCACCCTCTAATAAACGGGCACCCTAAAAGAGTCATTTTACCTACACCTTGACAAATAAATCAAAGAATTCGATGATTTTACTTAACATTTTGTACAATATTCAATCAAACGACAACTCTTCCCAAAACACAATTCATCATCATTAACAATATCTTCGAAGTTTGCATTAATGTTAATTCTGAGTTCTTGCTCCCTGTCTTCTTTTTCTTGAAATGCCTCTTCGATGTCGTGCATTCCGTCCTTGGCCATTTTCTCGTCCTTGGCCAATCCATTCAGCTAGATGAACATCGAGATCCGGGTTGTTGACTTGCCTGCCACCACCATCAAGACGCTTTCGTTTGGAACCACCGGCTGTGTCGTTGCTAAAACAAAATTAGACAAAAAATATTCCATGTTTGGTAAAAAATCTTTCACTTGGTGCTTGCGCTCGTCTTCTTGCTTTATGCATTCTTGAATCCTGCTACTTGTCACGTCAAACTTCTTTGCTGCCGATTCCATTGAGTTCTTGCGTGCCAATTTGATTTATTCCAGTTTTGTTGCCGAGTCGTTGTTGCGATGCCTTTTGCGGTTGACCATTTGCCCTTCATCATCATGCAGCTGGAGCTCTTCTGCTTCTTGGTCGCTCATTTCGGCTAAGCTCTGCTGTTGCGTCTTCGACGCAAGTTATATCTACAAAAATCTTCACTTTCCCAGTCGGGGGCTTGGTGGCCTATTGGTTAAGGGAAAAAAAACTCCCTTTGGAAAAAACGCCCCCTTTAAAACTCTCTTTGGATCCTGCGGATTTAAAGGGAGTGGGATCAAATATCCTCTCCATTTTTCCTTTTTCCAATTCACGAGTTGGTGGGCGTGGCCGCTGGAGACACTGCAAGCAAAAAATTATGATTGAATGATTGTTGCAAAACAAAACGAAAGGTGAAGAGTAAGAAAAACAGACGACCAAACAAAAAATATTTTCAAAAAAATTGACAAGATACAAAAATTTCAAGCTGAAAAATAATCGGGCACCCTCCAATAAACGGACACCCTCTAATAAACGGGCACCCCGAGGGGGGTTCAAAATTAAACGGGCATGCCCGTTTAATAGAGGTTATACGGTATGTTATATTGATATTCTAAGTACAGTCGATTCCCTCTATATCGTATGCTCAATGTAAAACAGTCTCTCTGTAACGGAACGATTTTTAGTTGGATTTGACCAACCCCAATCTGTGAACAACGAACTCTCGCTGTAGCTTGCTCCCTCTATAATGAAGTTCCTTGTGTTGACAGCTGTACATCTTCAATGGTTATTAAAGCAGATGATACAGTATGTAAGGTCCGCGGTGTCGTCTCATCGAAAATCATCTGCTCATATTACAATGCATATCATTCTAAGCTTTACTGACTTTTTTTCCGACTAACTGTTGTCGTGTTTGGTGAAATCATTGTCATTGGATAAGTCGTAACGTACTCTGGCTCTTTAGCCTACAAGAAAAGACTTGAACTTTACATGTGTCCGGTATGCAGCTAATTGCCAGTCACTTATAAGAAAACCTTAGACCACGATCAGAAACTCTTTTCTTACGAGAAAAAGAATATTTCAGATATGAATTTCAGCGCTCACAAATAATAACATCATTACTTCTCTTGTGAAACGATAGTGCAAAAATTTAATGAGCTGTGCACGCAGAAACAAAGTTTCAAAAAGAGGTGACAGTCAACCCTCGACAAAATGAAACCTTCGATAAGCTGGCACTCTAAACGAGCCTGATCTGGCTAGCCAGAAAAGAATTAAACCAAAATCTAATCGGAGGTCTCCAGGGGAAGTCCTAAGGGGGGTCTCCAGGGGTGCCAGTAAACGAGGGTTGACTTTACAACAACCACAAGAACAATGACTAATAAGACATCGCATTTCTTAGGCGAAAAAATTTGAATTGGCCGGAGATGATCCAGAACGCGTGGCCATGGCCCTTTAAAATCGACTATTAGCCTATCATTGTTAGTGAATTTCAGTGAACATCGTAAAACACTTAAAGAAAGTAGAATACAGTCGACTCTCGATTTAAGGAGACCCCCAAAAGTTCGTTCTCACCTGGGGTCCGACACTTCTTTAAAGGGCCATTGCCATCTCCGACAACGGTTGTCCCCCGCCAATTCAAAATTTTTTCTTTGTCGTTGGATTTACGTACGAATTCTTCAACTTGGTTTCTAACAAAACTATATCTAAAATTAAATTCTAGGCCTTGTTTTGTTAAGCTCCCCCACACTCCGGCGTAACAAGACCCGCGTAACACAATTTGACTAGTGTTACGCGTAACACTGTTTTGAGTCGCGTAACACTAGTCAAGTAACACGAGTTAAGTAACAGAATTTGTTACCCGACTCGTGTTACGCATGTCTGTTACGCGTAACACTGCTTTCGAATCATGTAACAAAGTCTCGTAACACGCTATTTTGTTAAGCGTAATACCGAGTCACGTAACACCTGATTTTTGGCTTCTGGATACATTTTTTTGTGTTTTGACCTTTTGAAATGTTTGTCTTCTTATGTTTAACGGGATTTAAGAGTGTGTAGAAGTTTCTAAAAAATAGAAGTTTCTGAAGAGATAGAAATTTTCCTATTTAGGACGCATCTCATGTTACGCGAGTTGAGTCACGTAACAACACCTTGTTACGTGACTCGCTTTTGCTAAGTTATATCTCCATATAGTATTTGGATCCGCTGTGTCTTTTTTCGCCACTTTTAACCTAGAGCTCAATTTTGTGCTACGTTTTGCGAACCTATGTTGGATATCTTTCCGGAACACTCAAGTACAGCATATTAGTTTTTTATGAGTTCAGAATGTATGATCAAAGTTCACACTAAAAAAAATTTTCCTGCCGTCCAAATTGGAGATAATGTATTTTAGCATGGATTTTCGGTGGAAGTTTGGGTTCAAACCGATTTTCTCCTAATTTTTGCAAAACTCATGTCGGCTATCTTTTCGTTGGTACCCAGGTAGTGGTATTCAGGTGGTATTACCCAGGTGGTGTAACCCAGGTGGTGTAACCCAGGTGGTGGTGCCCAGGTGCTGGTGCTCACTGAGCACTGCTTAGGTGGTCATGCCCTGGTGGTTGGAATTTTTTAGCAAACTCATAATACAGTCGTGTCTTGATAAAACGCAACCCTTGAAATTATTCCAGCAAAAAAATGTGGTCAAATTTACGTTCGCTATAACGCGACCTTTTTCCGGTCCCAAGGGGTCGCGTTACATCGAGACTTGACTTTATAAAATACTGCGTTAATATTGGCAGCATATTTATAAAATTAGTTTATTTTAACAATCATCATATTGTCAGCGAATTCTTGCATATACCCTAAATGACTTTAGAATTACTAGAGGCGCCAATAGGCGCTTGTTAACCCCTTAATAATATGAAATTAACAGTGTTAAAAAAAGATAGAATTACACGAAAAATTGCGTTATCTTCTAGGTGATTCAGGATACCTTCCAGTCGTACACTTTCCGGATAGTTGAGGCGGGATCAAGGCACTTTGCTCACACTCCAGGCGACTGGAGTAGCATTCAGGCGTTTGGGGCACCCTCTAGGCAGTTTTAGTACCTTTCAGGTAAACAGGGTATCCAGGTGGTTGAGTTACTATCCAAATAAATTTTTATCGGTATTTTGCATTAAATTGAAAAAAAAGCACTCTATTACGCTTCTCTTCTCAGCCACAGCTGTCGATTAAAAACGATCGTAAAACTAATTATCCTGGTCTAACATATAAAAAACAGCACTTGCAGATGGTAAACACTTTATAAAGATGAATTCTATGCAAAGATGTTTTTTTGTGAATAGCCCTGTAAAAAGAATGCGAGGATATCTGAATGAAAAGACAGGAAATTATCGGAGGGATCGGGGCTGTGTATTTTTAGGAGGACGTGCCCTGGCATTGGATTAGACTATTTAGGTGTTATCACCTGGATCAGACCACCTGAGTACTTGGTCTCTGCCACCACCTTGATCTGTCTGTTGGAACATAGAAAACTGTAAATATCTTTCCTGCATGTCTCCAGTCAGCATCCTTCACCTTTGTATGATTGCCGTTTAAAACGTAAATGTTGACAAACAAGAAAGAATCGTTGACCTCAAATGTGTTACGCGACTCGGTTGTTACGCGTAACATGTTACGCATAACACGCAAAATGTTACGCGTAACATCGAAAACTGCTGTTACGTGACTTTTGTTAAGGGGGTCTGTTACGCGACTAAAAAAGGTGTTACGTGTAACAGGCTCGCGTAACACGAGTAGCGTAACAGAATTTGTTACGTGTTACGCTGCAGTGTGGGGGGAGCTTTAGAAACCAAGCTGAAAAATCCGTCCATAAGTTGAATGATTAGGCAAAAATGTTTGACGATCGGCAAAGTCGGAATCCTTGCGATATTTGCAACCAGACTGTCAAAAACAAAAGCGGTAAAAAATTTCAAAAATTAGGTTAAAAAAAGTGTCGGACCCTAGGTGGGAACGAACTTTCGGAGGTGTCCTTAAATCGAGAGTCGACTGTACAAGAAAAAAAGTTAAAAAAGCGAACAATCACAAAAAATTTAAAAAAACAACAGGGGCATAAAAACCAAGGCATATTTTTTCTGTGGGTGACCCCAATACCGCCGGATTCCATTGGGACGGTCAAAAACTTATCTTATCCGAAAGTCAACTAAGTAAAAGAGGTAAAATATGTAAGATGCTTTTTAAATCGAACGACTAAATCTAGCTGGATCAATGAAGTAATAGTCGCTAGCTTCAGCAACCCTTTAACAAAAGCATTACTCTGCAAAATATTGATTTGCCTTGGATATTCAGTCCTCTTGTCGTGCATTAGCCCGTAAATAATATCTCCCATTGAGCTGTTGGATGAAGTGAAAAACTCTTTATAATAACTGTAGTATAGCCCAGATTCTGTTCGGAAGCTAATTTCTCGCTCAACATCAGTTATATTTTGAAAACCATAGTTCATTTTCATGTAAAGAGTATATATAATATGCGAAAGTAGCTGATAATACTAAAGAACTAACTATACCAATAACAGTATCGAGGAAGTGAAGGAGTCTGGAGGTGGTCGTGCTTTGTATTTTACATGATTCTTCAGGTATATCTTGACCAGTTAAAGGTGGTGAGCTGCCTGAAGGGGCATTATCTGTAAAAAGGACTAAGCCAATTGAAAATTGGTTCTTTGTAGGTCTCCGTAAAAAATTAACTTTTTGAAATGTGTTTTTTGCTTTTGTGGCATTGTGTTTTTTTTCAAACATTTTCAAACTTTTTGTGAAAGTCATTTTTATACGAATTGTACCCAACTAAACATAAATCTGACAATTCTGTCAATTTTAGTTGAACACTGCTGCCTTGCTCTTGCCAAGATGGTCTGCGAAAAATGTAAGTAATATCGATTACAAGTGTCACAAGTAGTTGACTGTGATTTCCAATTTGTTTGAGATTCTATACTTGCCATTTTAGGTACTGCAAAGCTCTCGCAGTTGGCAACTGTTCAACAAACAAAAATGTTCCTGGGTCCAGCAGAGTTACAAACGAGAACAAGTTGATTTCATCATCAAAGAAGTAAGCTACTTCTTGTTTGAAATATTGTCCAAAGTCAAACTTTTTTGGTTAAAGCATAGTTTAACTTCGTCCCATAAGCTATCTTTTCAACCCAATTTTTGTCTAAAATGATGTCCTTCTGATACAAGAACTCTTTTATATGAAGATGTGATTGTGTACTCGTTTGAATATGAAGTTACCTAGCTGATCCATCTTTCTTTCAAGATCAGTGTGGATTCCAGTATCACAACAAAACGAAAACTGATTTTATTCTTCACTGAATTTATACAGTCATTTTCAGATTCAAAGCCGGCCGCGATGACTTCAAGAAGTGCAGGATATGTAAGCACATGACTCATCACATCTCCGCTCACTATTGTCAGTCTTGCGCATTTCAGGTAGCTTCTGCTCACGTTTTCATTTTTGCCATACCCCGACACAGCCAATTTTTTAGAAAGGGATCTGTCCGTTTTGCGGAAGGAAAGTGCTGGAAACGATGAATTATCGGAACAGTGGTGTCTGAAGAAGTCGTCCCTACAAGAAATCATTTATTGTTGTGTACATTTTCATTGTTGTAGTTTGGAATAAAGTGAGTTTTTAATTATCCTCTAATCATTTTCCCGAACGGTTCGGCCCGATCCGTTGGGCGGATACGGGCAAAAGACCACGGCGACCCGAAGACCATAGCAGGACAGAAGACCACGGATCAATAAAAGAGAGACAAAAGGCCACGTATTAATAATTTTGGAATTATTATCAGGTTTAACACAAAACGAGTGAAAACAGGGACGTTTTTTTAGTATTGCTGGTTTTGCCTTGCCTTGATTTTTACTGTGACAAGCTGGTGCTCCCATTGAAAGCAATAAACAAGCCTATATTCGCATTTTTTGTTGGTGAGTTATCAGAGAGGCAACCGGACATTTACGATTTTAAAAACATTTTGTCCGCGGACATTTACGATTTTAAAAACCTTTTGTCCGCGGACATTTACGATTTTAAAAACATTTTGTCCGCGGACATTTACGATTTTAATCGGATTTGTCCGCGGACATTTACGATTTTTTAATTTTTGCATCTTTCAAGTTAGCTCACAATTTGTCTCACACATGTCAGATTAGTTTTCGATATAATAGCGAAATAATAAAAGAACAAAAAGTACTGCAAGTAACTTACAAAAGAACAAAAAGAACAAAAAGTACTGCAAGTAACTTACATTGCGATGAATGTATGAGAAGTTGTTAACCCAGATATTAATTAATTAATTAAAAAATTAAGAAAAAATAACTAACAAACGAAACAATGAGAAAATACATGTGACACAAATAATAATGCGCCTTGACAAAAAATAAACGGACAAATCCGATTAAAATCGTAAATGTCCGCGGACAAAATGTTTTTTAAAATCGTAAATGTCCGGTTGCCATCAGAGAGGAGTGAGCTTTTTTTGGCTTAGCCCTCAAAGGGGTGAGTTATTAGAAAGGGTTAAGTTGATGGAGGCATGTGAGCTACAGTCGAGTCTCGATTTAACGATCACCCGATTTAACGATCACCTTCGATTTAACGATCACCTGGATCGGTCCCTTCAATAATAAATTCCGTCAAATTAGCCCTCGATTCAACGATCACTCTCGATTTAACGATCACCTGGGTCGGTCCCAGGGTGATCGTTAAATCGAGACTCGACTGTATCAGGGAAAATACGGTAGGTACACTTCCGCACTAAATATTCAAACGGACACGGACAAAAGGCTACAACGGCCGAAAGGCTACAACTCGAAAGAAAGGGACAAAAGGCTACAACTCATTAAAATTGGGAAAAAGCTCTGCAAACCTATAAAAGCAACCGTCATTATTATTAATCAAGCAATTCGCTAACAGATTTATAAAATCATCAACACAAATAACTCAGTAACCCAATTGCCGGCGCTACTTGGATATACCCCACCCCAATCAACTTTTTAAAAGTGTTTCTAGACAACCTATATCGACCTCAACCGCCTCAGGACTTCAAAAATTATTTTTGAGTTAAGGTCAATAAAAGATTGAGTTTTGACTAGGGTTGGGTAATTAGCCGGGTAAAATCTTTTTGGCCCAGATTGAATTTCAACTGTCTGAATTTCGACACTAAATTAATTAATTTCGACACTAAATTCAAATTTCCTTTGAAACACTGAATTTCAACACTAAATTTCTGAATTTCGACACTAAATTTTGAATTTTACTATTAAATGCACTGATTTGTGCAATTTAGGTCAAATTTTTGCGGGAATTCGATTTTATAATCTGAAAATCGCTTGGGTCGCACACAAATTTTTTAAGTAAACCTTAAAAAACAGTTTTCAATGGCTTTTCGCAGCTCTGGCCTGAAATTCTCTGCTATTCAATCTATTTTTGGATAAAAATATCAAATTCCCGCAAAAATTTGATTTAAATTGCACAAATCAGTGTATTTAATAAAAGAAATTCAAAATTTAGTGTCGAAATTCAGAAATTTAGTGTTGAAATTCAGTGTTTTGAAGGAAATTTGATTTTAGTGTCGAAATTAATTAATTTAGTGTTGAAATTCAGAAATTTAGTGTCGCAATTCAGTTACAGCCAATCTTTTTAGGTAAAATCTCGGGTATTTACCCGGGTATTTACCCGAAAGGCGGGTAAAATCTTTTTATTACCATAACCAACTTTTATTCGAGAAATCATAACAAATCAATCAAATTCATGCATAAAAAATTCAAAATCATCGTTAACAGTGTTAGTTTCCTCGATTTCTTCAATTTCGCTAATTGCTAATCGCTAATTTCGCAATTTCGAAAGAAACGCTAAAAACGAAAAAAGTGCAGTGAAACGCATAAAAATTGTTATGCTAAGACTAAAACACTTTCTGGCTTCTGAATTCGCTTTGAGACAAATCAAATTAAAACAAAAATTTTGTAAAAATATAGTATTTTCGCAAAATCCTTAGTAAAGATTTACCCGATTTCTATACTACGGGTAAAATCTCTGGGTATTTACCGGTAAATACCGGTATTTACCGGGTAAATACCTGGGTGTTTACCCATTGCCCAACCTTAGTTTTGACCATTTTTTAAGAGATTTAGCGTTGTATTGGGGTGGAAAGGGGGCGAAAAAGGGCCAATTTTGTGCGAAAAGGAAGATCTTTAACAAAGTTTTGAATACTGGAGCCTACCGCGTAAATAAGCTCTGGTATGCATGTGTTTTCATGCATCCACTGTCACTTTCGAGTGATTTGTGTCTAAGGTATGTGGGTGTGCGCATCTCAACCCCAAGCAACTAAGCCACCTGCGCCCCCGAACACAGCTAAATTTAATCCAGTGGAAGTCCACCAAATTACCAATGGACTTCCATCGACTGTTAGTGGCAGTTTGATGTTGTGCCACCGACAATTGGTGTCGTACCACTAGCAATTTGATGGCGTACCACTGGCGATTCGGTGGCGTACCACTGGCAATTTGCTGGACTCCCAGTGGCAATTCAGTGGACTTCCGCTGGAAAAAAATGTTCTCGACCCCATGGAGGACCGAACTCACATCTCTAACTATGTGACCTGAAGCCTTAGCCTCTTGGCCATCATGTCGCTTTTGATGTCGGTAGTAAAAGTTGGTTTATATACATTATTATGTGTAATTGGAAGTCAGATGCTGTTTTTAATAAACCCTTTTAACCAATCTGTGGTGGAGGCACCTGTGACTAAATATTTAGTGTTTTTTACTTTGAAGCTGTTTACGAACCATTACACCCCGAAGATTAAGCCCATTTGAAATTTGGCGCCTTTTCTTGTTTGGCCAGTTCCTGATGGCCGATTTTTTTTATGTTGTTCAGACCGCAATGGGCATTGAAGATATCATACTCGCTTATCATGGGGCAGAGCAAATATTTTTCAAAAACGTTTAGTGCACTTTCTAATTGCACTAATGCGGTACAGTGGCCGCGTCGTCCTTCGCGTCCTTCTTTTTTCATCGCCCTCCTGCATTTTTCACTTCACGTTGTTTAAAAAGAAATCGCAGTTTTTATTTTACATTATACAGTCGACTCTCGATAAACCGTCACCCCAAAAGTTCGTTCCCGCCTAGGGTCCGACACTTTTTAGCTCAATTTTTGAATTTATTTGCCAAAACTGATTTGTCAGCTTAGTCCGAAATATCGCAAAGACCCCGATTTTGCCAATCATTTCCCAAAAAGCTAAAATTTTGACAATTTAGACCTGCGCCTCTCGATAAGCCGTCGCTGTATTCTTAAAATAGGGTGACGGCTTATCGAGAAGCGCGGGTCTTAATGGTCAAAATTTTAGCTTTTTGAGAAATGATTGGCAAAATCGGGATCCTTGTTTTGGGTCACCATCCCATTGTTCCTTTATTTTCATTTAAACAAATGAGGCCGTTATAATTTTTCCGAGTTTTTTAAAATTTCTGTGAAATAATTAGGACGGCTCATTGAAATAAAGAAATCGCAGTTTTTAATCAAACATGGACAGTTACCAAAATAACACGGAAATAAAAACAAAATATATAATGTAAATAAACAAAGCGATTTGATTTAAAAGTATGTTAAAAACGCAGGACGGCGATGAAGAAAAGTAGGATGGCGCAGTCGCTATGGTCAATTGCCGAAGCGAGCTGGTGTGGGACCATTGTCGTTACCCAGCTGGTGACTTTACATGGCTGTTTTCAAATCAAAGCCTGCTTGGCATATTTAATCTAATAAGCTGGCCTGCTTCATTTTTTTTGAATTATGCTTAGGGCATCGGCTTTTCAGAGGGTAATGGCTTATTTTTCAACTACACGGCTAGCTAAATTTTTAACCAGCCGTTACGGTCAATCCTTCATAGAAAGAACCCATCATGTTTGTTTCCGCATAGGATTGAACACATTTTACTTCAATTTGTGAAAGTATTTACTAATTCTGATTTCACCGATCGTTTTTTCAGAAACCGAAGATTTTTTACCATCTAAAAACATAGATATTCTTTTCCAATAATAGCTGACCTTGAAAATAGACATGAAAAAATGGGAAAATTTTCTGATTTCGAAAAACTCGGTAAGACCGGGATCCTTGCGTTTGTGTGACCAGACTGTCTAAAAAGAATTAGTAAAATTTTACAAAAGTAAAAAGCCAAAACGAATAATGCTAAAACGAAATTTGCCAAACTGAAATTTGCCAAGAGTAGGTATTCCAAAAGAAATAGGGTACCAATTTAGAGTTGCGAAAACTTTTTCAAGTGAAATACACCTTTGGCAAATTTTATTTTGGCAAATGTCGATTTAGCGAATTGCGTTTTGGCCGATTTCGATGGGCAATTTTCGTTTTCGCAATATTCGTTCTGACAAATTTCGTTTCGGCAATTTTCGTTTTGGGCAAGTTGCATCTAGCCCTAATTTTCCACATAAAGCTGATAAAGCTCACGTCATGCCTGAGTATAATTGCTTAATGCCTGGTCAATACTTGCAGAGAAATTCAAGAGCTACAAGATAGGCGAAAAATCAGCACAAAAATTCGACAATGGTCACTCATAAGTTACAGGAGAAGAAACAAAACCAGCTGTTTTCCTGGTATTGAAATTTGATGGATATGGGGTACGGCATATTTTTGGCCGACTTTCTGAAGAAAATCAAAAGTGCAATATATCAAAATGCTAAGCGTGAAAAATGCAACAGAATTATAAAAAAGCTCACAAGAGAACAAGCGAAAATCACAATATTCTAGCCAAAACAATTTGACCCAAAAAACCGCACAAAAAACCAAGGGCTTTTGGACAGAAATTCAGGTGGCAGTGGCTTGGTTTCGTAATTTTCTTAAAATTTTATAGGGAATTTTTAGAAAATAAAAATATCACGTGATAGAGCGTGAAAAGCTTCATCAGATACATTGGTTAGATAATAGGTGAGACTGTGTTTTTCTTTTGCTTAAGTGGATTGAAGAAGTATGCTGGCAGCCTGGTAATGGATGGACATTTCTGGCTCCATCTCCCTGAACTTTAAAACAATACAGTTATTATTAATTCTAAAAAAAGTTAAAATCGACAGACTTACCGAAGTCTTGGCAAGTCTTTTGGTATACAACTTGCTCAGGTATACCTTTAAATATGGCCTTCCAACATAGGAAAAAAACCAGGTATGTCCATCCATGACCAGGCTGCCAGGCTACTTTTTTAAGGCTCATACTGATTTGGTTTGCGAAAAGGCTGAAATATGCCACGAAAAAGATTATTTCTGCCACGAAAAACGACATACCACGAAAAAGCGGAAATGTGCCACGAAAAGCGGAAATGTGCCACGAAAAAGCTGAAATGTGCCACGAAAAAAATTATTTATGCCTTTTTCTGTCCAAGACCAACCAAATTTACAATATTTTGCAAGAATTCAAATTTTTTAGTCATGAAATAACTTGGATCCCTCAGAATCCCACCCGGAATGGCCAGAAGCCCTGGAAGTTGGTTTTTGGGGGTTTACTAAAGGGGGAGTAAACTTTTTGCGAAAATTCGATTGAGCGGATCAGAATCCCGGTCCGATCGGCTGAATCACTCAGAATTCCACCCTGAACCACTCAAAACCACCATAAACCTGGAATTCTGAGTGATTCAGCCGATCGGACCGGGATTCTGATCCGCTCAATCGAATTTTCGCAAAAAGTTTACTCCCCCTTTAGTAAACCCCCAAAAAACCAACTTTCAGGGGCTTCTGGCCATTCCGGGGTGGGATTCTGAGGGATCCAAGTTATTTCATGACTAAAAAATTTGAATTCTTGCAAAATATTGTAAATTTGGTTGGTCTTGGACAGAAAAAGGCATAAATAATTTTTTTCGTGGCATATTTCAGCTTTTTCGTGGTACATTTCCGCTTTTTCGTGGCACATTTCCGCTTTTTCGTGGTATGTCGTTTTTCGTGGCAGAAATAATCTTTTTCGTGGCATATTTCAGCCTTTTCGCAAACCAAATCAGTATGAGCCCTTTTTTAAACCTTTCAAAAGAGCAAAAACAAAGTAAGGTTGTCGACGCGTCTAGTCGAATGTTGAAAGTCGAAAATTTTCGACTTTTCGACGTGAAAAGTCGAATTCCACGCGTCGAGTCGATGATCCTAGTTGGATGCAAATTTTTGCGCTACAGTCGAACCTCTCATTAACATACACCCTTGGGACCGGGACTTGCCGTATGTTAATGAGAGGTGTATGTTAATGAGAGAGCCAGATTCCATAATTTAGCTTCGTGTATGTTAATAGTAGAGTCCGTTCAATTTTAAGGACAAACGTCGGAACACACCCCACAGTCGATTTCGAAACACACCTCTCAGTTAAATCAGCTTGGGAGACCAAGGCAATTTTTTTATAACAAATTTAGAATAGCTTGGGGGACCAAGGAATTTTTTTTTATAAAAATTTAAAAAAAATTGCCTTGGTCCCCCAAGCTTTTTCGAAATTTTCATAAAAAATTGAGATTTTGTGGAATTATTTTTGTAGAAACAGAGTTTAATTCGAAAAAATTCGAAAAAAACTTCGACTGTATGTTAATAGGAAAGCCAATTGTTAGAACCGGACCGGGCCCGGCCGTATGTTAAGGAGAGGTGTATGTAGGGTTGGCCAATGGGCATATGCCCGGCCATAAAAAAAAGAAGAGAAAGAGTTACACAGAAAAGAAATACACCCCAAAGGGACCCCCTGAAAATATAATTCAGCCTCAAAATATCCCCGGACATATGCCCGGAAAAATACAGAAAAAAAACACACGCGAAGGGTGTATTTTGACTAAAGTTGATATATGGGCATGCCCCGGGCATATGCCGGGGCTCTTATGTTCGCTCTTATGTATCATTATGTCATAGTATCTACTGATACGACAATTTGGTCAAAAGACATCCTTCGCGGTGTATTTTTTCTGTATTTTTCCGGGCATATGTCCGGGGGATATTTTGAGGCTGAATTATATTTTCAGGGGGTCCTTTGGGGTGTATTTCTTTTCTGTGTAACTCTTTCTCTTCTTTTTTTTATGGCCGGGCATATGCCCATTGGCCACCCTAGGTGTATGTTAATAAGAGTGTATGTTAATGGGGAGGTCATTTTGCCCTTATTTCAATCAAACCAACCAAAGCTTAGCCAGCCGTATGTTAATTGGGGAGTATATTAATGAGAGGTTCGACTGTATATCGATCGATATTTTGATTTTTAGGAAATATCCTATAAAATTTTAATAAAATTACGAAACTATTGACTTGATGTCTTGAGCAGCTTCAAGTGAAAACTCGGCAAGTGAAAAAATGGTGTTTCTGTTCATAATATACACTCTCAATAACGTTCACCCATGCAAAAATGTTATTTTTGAACTGCCGCCATGAATATTTCACAAAGTTTCAAGTTTTTGGCTGCTTTTGTAATTTGTCACAGTTTCCTATATTTTTACAAGGGGCAAAAGGCGCCTATCGTCGCCATTGTCTTGAGTTGAAACCATATCAAAATAAATTTTTAAATTGTAAAGGCAAAATCTTAAAAGTTTTTTTTTTGCAACAAACCCCAGATCTTTATGCGAAAGGTCCTCGGCCGTTGAAAGAGCTTTCCAATGAGTACAAACTCGCCTCATAAAAATCTCTCAGAAAAAAAAGTTATAACTGGCACAACGGAACTACTCAAATGGCGACACTCAAACACACATATCCGACCCAAATACTGTATCAAGATTGCCTTTTTATGTATTTTGTGTTGCGTTTATTTATTTTTTCCTTCAAGCCAATCATTGAAATAGAAATGTTATGGTGTTGAAATTTTGCTGAAATTTTGAATGAAACTTTAAAGCTCCGTCAAAAACTCTCATTAACATTCAGCTTTTGTTTTTATTGGAAATGCCACTCTCAATAACGATCACTCTTATTAACGATCACCTCCCAATAACGATCAGCTGAGGCGGGTCTCTAGGGTGATCGTTATTGGGAGGTTCGACTGTATTGAAGTCATAGATGCAGTCTGGGAAAAAAGTAATTTCTTGCTCTCAAAAGACTTTTCATCTCCTTGAAATAGTCGCGGACTTCATACCGGTTATTGGGACACTTCATCACTAGCAAACACCCATGCTCCCTTACATAAAAATAGTACACGTGAAAAACTGTACCAGAACAAAAAAAGTTAGGATCCGACTTTTCCGTGGTAAATATGAAAAAAAAACTCTTCGAGCACTGCGAAAAATGAATTTAGGTGCCGACTTATTGAAAAAAAGGCTCTAACTGTTTTCACCCAGTAAAATACTACTTTTCACCAGTAAATTAATTCTTTTCACAAGTAAATTTGAATTTCAAACAAAATACTTATTTCTACCAGTAAATTACTGATTTCTACAAGTAAATTTTGCTGGAATTAAATTTTTCAGTCAGAAAATATGTCCAACTGGTCGAAATCCCACCCAGAGTGGCCAGAAGCCCCTGAAAGTTGGTTTTTCGGGGGTTGACTGAAGGGGGAGGGGGGTAAATTTTTGCGAAAATTCGAGTAGGCGGGTCAGAATTCCAGTCCGATCGGCTTAATCGCTCAGAATTTCACCGTAGACACTCAAAAACCACCAAACCTGAAATTTTCGAATTTCACAAAACGTTTACCCCTTCCCTTCAGTCAACACCAAAAAACCAACTTTCAGGGCTTTTGACCACCCTAGGGTCGGATTTCGACCAGTTGAACATATTTTCTGACTTAAAATTTTAAATTCTTGCGAAATTTACTTGTTGAAATAAGTATTTTGTTTGAAATTCAAATTTACTGGTGAAACTAGTATTTTACTGTGTACAACTAGGTATAACCTTAGAAAAAATACGGATTGCAAGATTTTAACAAATTTAATAAAGACTGATTGGTCAACCGCAATTTTATCTTAAAGGGGCATACCCACGCTAATCAGAGGTGGTGCCGGGTATTCAAAAATTTCTTAATCATTGAACTTCTGTACGGATTTTTCAACTTGATTTCTAACAAAACCATACTTAAAATTAAATTCTAGGCCTTGTTTGTTAGAAACCAAGTTAAAAAAATCCGTACAGAAGTACAATGATTAGGAAAAAATTTTAATTCCTGGCACACCTCTTATTAGCGTGGGCATGCCCTTTAAAGAAAACCCCAGCTTAAAAACCGCAGCATGCATTTTCAATTATAAAAGACCATACCCTGAAGACCACGCTACGTTAATTTGATCCATTGGTACGCCACAAAGTGCCAGTGGAATGCTACTTAGTTATTGATCCAGAGATAATCCAGTGGATTACTACCGTGTGGTTCAAAAGTTCCCGTCCTTTTTTAAGCTTTGTTTAGGTAGTTGATCTATGACGAAAAATATTCCAATATACCATTTGTAGCAATATATCTCCTCTTTCAAATGGCATATTGAACTTAGCTTCATTATTTTGAATAAGACATCATTCGGCTTCAAACACCTGTCAGGTCATTTTTAGAAGTTGACCAGCGTTTTCATCACTTTAACTGATCCAATGATATATGAGTTTCAAGCGTCATGACAAGTTGTCACACCATATTGTAACGCAGCTCAAGATCTACATAATTCATTTCACATAATGTCTTTTAAAAATATGAATGCTGAGATATGGTCTTTTGAAAAAATCAATTTCTTGAAAAATGGGCAAAATCCACGTTTTTCCAAATTTTTCAAATTTTGGCCATTTTTCAAGAATTGATTTTTTCAAAAGATTGATTGATCAAAAAATGCATTAAAGACTCTTTTTGCCAGCTCCAGTGACCAAACGTGGTAGGATACTTAATATAAGATATTTTACTTGGGGGATCAAGGCATCGGCCAACGTTCGGTAACCAATTTTTTTGAAAGCTTCACTTTTTAGTGCGGAAATTCTTAGGAAACAACTTTTTTATTGTCTCTGACGTATAAAAATTACGTAGGAGACGTTTAAACCATATTTACAGTTAACCAAAAAGGGTCCCCCAAGTGCACAAGTACCGTAATTAGTGGGCAATCAGTGGCACTTTCTGGCGTACCACTGGATTAAAATTAGCTGTGAAGGGACTGGTTAGAGATGCGCGCAAACACTCACCTTAGACATAATTCCGAGCAAGGCTTTTAATCGAAAATGCATTTAGAGGCTCTTTTTGACAAGTCTCATGTAGAAAACATGGTAAAACAAGCAAAAAGTCGAAATTTCAAAATTCCAGAAACGGCACAAAAAGGCCTTCTGTCCACTAGTTTCTCAAGAAAAATCTACTGCATACAAGCATTTCGTTTCAAATAATGCAGAAGAATTGGACACACTACTGGAGGAAATCATCGAGGTTGAAGCAAATCTGCAGGAGCTCAGCAAAGAAGAGAAGTTCACCGAACTGGACATCGGCAAAAATGGGCAGTGATTTTTTGTAACAACAACATGGTCCACCTGAAACTGGTCTCTGCCCTCCTAAACATCTTTTCGTCAAATGCATATTGTGAGAGTCTATTCTCGATGATAAATGCACTATGTACAGAAAGAAAAGAACAGCTTCATCGCCTCCACTATCAATGCCTTCTTTGCGTCGAGTGTAATTTCGTGATGCGTATGTTGATGCGTATGAGTATTTTCGAGCCAAAAAACTGTTGTTAGAAAAGGCCGAAACTGTAGAAAAGTACGAGTTTGCTGAATAAATGTTGTTTCTGATGTATTTTAAGCGTGTTTGAAAATTCCGCTTTTTTGCCGCTTTTTTAGAAATGAAATGCCGCTTTGTCCGCTTTTTTACCTCAAAATGCCGCTTTTTTTTCATTTCGGGTTGGCAGCCCTGGTCATAGCCCCCTTCCCTAGATCAAGTTTTTTAGAAGTGTCTAAAAACATTTTCAAGTAGTTATTTTGCCATAAAATGAGTAAAAAAGAAATTTAAGGGTAATTGGTATTAGGAGAGGAAGGGACAAACGAGGAAATACTTATTTTAGAGGGACCACTAGCGAAAAAAATGAAGATTTTGAACATAGTTTTGAATACTGGCGCCTGCTGGATACAGAAACTCTGGTATGCATGCTTTTTTCATGCATACAGAGCAGTGTTTGCACTCACTCTGATTTTCAGTCAGTGATTGAGAGTGGGATTGAAAATATTTTGGGGCATTGAGAATCAGTGTTTGGACCTCGTACTCGTACACGTATTCGTACTACGAGTACGAAGTACGAGAAGAAGTTTCAGAGGTACGAAGGACGAGGTACGAGCTAATATTTTTGTGGCACGAGGTACGAGTACGAAGTACGAGAAGAAAGGTACGAGTACGAACAGCGTGAAAATACAAGTACGGGTGGGGCAAAAGTTCGTCCGGAAAATAGAAATCAATTTTTACACAAATTTTTAAGCTTTAATAATTTTTGTTTATATATCATTTTAAAGCCCTATTCTTACTCTTTCTAATGGTATATCAAACGTCTATTTCATTCAATAAAATGACCACCATTTGCATCAATACATAACTTGAGTCTTTTAGGGAAATTGTCCATGGCATCTTGAATCATCTTCTGCGGAATTGCATCCCATTCTTTCACAAGGGAAGCCTTCAGTGCAGCAATTGTCTTGTGAGGCTTGGAGCAGGCCTTTGACTGAAGATACGGCCATACGAAAGATCCATCACATTCAGGTCCGGCGAGTTGGGTGGCCAGTCTCCAATCGGGTTTCTCCAGTCTGGGTCAACTTTGATGAAATCAGGAAAGTTCTCAGCAATCCAGTTCTGTGTGTCGTAAGCTTTGTGTGAAGATAAAATGAAAGAGAATAATCAGGGCTTTAAAATAGTACACAGTAAGATAAAAAAGATAAGATAATATATAAGATATTCATGGAATAATTTTCCGGACGAACTTTTGCCCCACCCGGTATTTATAAGTCACAAAGCAAATAGTAGCGCTTTATCACTGCAAAGCCGGATTTTAATGTCTTTTAATGAAAAAGACATTGCAAAATAATTTTTTCAAATAATTCCCTGAATACCTAATGCGTTTTTGTACAAAGTGAGAGCCTAAATTTTCATAGTACGAGTACAAAGTACGCGCGAAAATTTTCGTGGTACGAGGTACGAGTACGAAGTACGACGGTTAAAATTTAGCAGTACGAAGTACGACCCTTTTCTGAAAGTCCAAACACTGGTGAGAATGATAGTCACAGTGAGGGTGGAAATTTTAGGGCAGTGAGAATAAGAATGAGAATGAAAAAGACCGGGAGTGAGAGTGAGTGAGCTCACTGAAATTCCCACTGTGTGTAGGAATAAATAAATTCAATTTTTTTTTCAAATTTTATTTATTAGAAGCATTTTCATTGATAACTACTAAACGTTTTTCGAATTAATGTAGACAAATGTCTCGGCCAGAGGCGCAGCCAGAAAAATCTGACACTGGGGTGGGGGTACTGGGCTAAACCCCGCCCAGAGGTCATTTTACCTACACCGTTTTCGATTGTTATAGTGTTTTAATTAGAATATTTTCTAACATTTTCTTATCCCTATAGCTGAGTCGACTGTACCTTGTATATTTATTTTCTGCAATGCTACTGCGTTTTCTCTATATCCATTTTCCAGCGTCAGAAGCCTGCCTACAGAAAGTCTCATTATCAGTCGCTCGTTGTATAATATCTAGTGTGCACGAATAGGCATTTAGTCTAATCATCAAATAAATGTTTAAGTGTCTTAAAAATGTTTGAATGCCAGGTCAACTATAAATACATTTTATTACATCACATCACTTTAATTAGAACACAAAAATGTTTTTCGAATTGTGAAACTGTCAAATATCAATAATCAAACAAATACACGTATTATCACAATAATAATGAATGCTATTGACAAGAATCATGGAATCGCATTGTTAGCACTCTCCGAAATACTCATGAAATTTATTTTTCAAGTAGTGGAATTTCGTAAGGCACACTTTTTGATAAATTTTGTGTATTTTCTCATTCTTCATCGTCTGAGCTGAAATCTCTTGTTTTTTCCTGCAGCAAAATTCATGTTTTATCAAAATGTATGTAATTTCTTTGGAATTCGAAGTTCACCTTTTTGTAGTAGCAATTGCAGAGCCTTGACTTCCCAGATCTTGACTTCTAATAGCCCTTCTGTTGGACCCAGTCCTGCGCCTGTAGTCTACAAAACGTTTTCTAATGGGCTCATAGTTTTCATCGCAACTGTCCTCATCGCCAGTCACAGAAGAGTCTGGGTTGATTGATCTCTTAGCTCGCTCGTCGAATCTCCACACGTGGGTTTTGCCGTCCCACTGGAATATGCCTTGTATTTTTATTTAAGAAAAAAGTGTTTAACTTACCGCAGATGTCACAATTTCATTTTGATGAGGATGCCAGGCTACTAAATATCAAAATTTCAGTGATTTATGTGGTCTGCTTAGATATTTATTTGAGTTCTTTTAACTGAATCGCAGTTTTTAGTGTGGGTTTCGTCAGAAAATTTATTTTTTTAGCATGTTTTTCTCCGTCCGAATAGTCGAAAATCTTGGATGGTAACCAACTCCAAGCTATTTGATACCTATTTTTGAAATTGTAATCAAAAAGCCGGTGTCTTTGGTATTGAAATATGGTTCATGTGTTTACTTTGTAGACTTCAGGTATTGTCGCGGTCATTTTACTAAAAAAATACGGTAAAAGGACGTTTCAGCACTTTTTTTGGATGCAATACGACTCGCTACAAACATTACTCGCTACCACAACTCGCTACACCTTTTCATTAAACCTTTTTGCAATGGGATTTTTATTCAAGCTGCTGATTTTTTGATCATTTTTTCACTGTCCCGATTCTCCGCTTTTATAAAGACAAACAATAACATTTGAACAAAATAACATATGGTGATAACATTTCTAGAACAACTTTAAAGGGGCATGCCCACGCTAATAAGAGGTGGTGCCGGGAATTCAATTTTTTTCCTAATCATTGACTTCTGTGCGGATTTTTTTACTTGGTTTCTAACAAAACAAGGCCTAGAATTTAATTTTAGGTATGGTTTTGCTAGAAACCAAGTTGAAAAATCCGTACAGAAGTTCAGTGATCAGGAAAAAAATTCAAATTCCCGGGCACCACTTCTTATTAGCGTCGGCATGCCTCTTTAAATTACCGTTATCACGCCCGTATTCAGCCAGCACTCTGCTGTCGATTCATTCCGATCTTTGTTCCGATCCTTTGCGAGTGCACGAGTTGAGTGTTGGCCATCAGAAGAACTTAAATACATTGTGTCATAGATACGAAAACATGCACAACAAACGGAAAAAAATGATCGAAAAATCAGCAGCTTAAATAAAAATCCCATTGCAAAAAAGTGTAATAAAAAGGTGTAGCGAGTTGTGGTAGCGAGTTATGTTTTGTAGCGAGTCCTGTTTCCACCCTTTTTTTCAAATGAAAAAAAAAGGACGAAACGTTTCGTCCTTTTTTCATTCTAAGACTGCCTTGGTCCCCCTGTTGTTTTTTTTTGCAAAATTTTTAGATTGTGTTGGAACCACCCACACCACCCAAAACACCCAAAACCACCCAAACACTTCGAGCCACCGGGAAACCCCAGGTGTTGGTACTCAGGTAATGGTCCTCAGGCAGCTCAAGGCAGCTCTTCCTGGCTGGTGCTACTTCGATGGTGATACTCATGTAGTGGTATCCTGGGGCGTTAATCGAATTGATCCACACCGAATCGGCTCACACACGAATCGGTCGGCTCTAGGTCAATTGATCAACAGGTCAATTGATCTACAACTTAATTTAAACTAGCATTTCGTGTTTTTATTGTCTGTCGGCATACAGTACACTCTCGATAGACCGCCACCTCTGGAGACGCCGGTTTGCTGGTGGTTTATCGAGGGTGCCATTTCCTGTAAATGTCGTGTACCTGACTAAATCGGGTAACCATAATGTGACGGTTTATCGAGAGTGGACTTTATTTGATTTTCTTTCGATTTTTTTCTAGCTCTTATGGAAATGTTATGCTGTTTCCATATTATTTTGCGCGACAATAGTTGAGTCGCCATAATTTGGAATTTTTTTTAATGATCGAAAATCTCAACCTTAGATATGTTGTATAATGTTATCGGGTGTTCAAAATCTATTTTTTCAGAGTACTTTCTGCGTCTGAAGAAGCCTCTTGAAGAATGAAGCTGAATCCTTGGTCTCCTCGCCGGCTCGCAAGTCTCGCAAATTCCATTCCAACGCTCCGTCTCACATTAAGAGGAAGATCGTGTCGGCGACTCTCTCCAAGGATCTTCGCAACAAACATGGAGTTCGCTCTGTTCCTATCCGGTCATTTTCTGTAGATCTGTATCCTAATTCGATCACATGATTTTTCAGAACTGATGATAAAGTCATTGTCACGCGTGGACATTTCAGGGATTGATGCTTCGGACATCTCTATTACCAAGCTGATGTTGGATAAGGACCGCCGTGGAATGCTTGAGCGCAAGGCTGCTGATCGTGCCCGGGTCATTGGAGCTCTCAAGGGAAAGCACACCGAAGAGAGTATCGACAAATAAACATATCCTTATATTCCATTTGCACTTTGCTGTTCCTTCTCTGGTGTTATTAAAAGTGGCCAATAAATTTTGTGTTGGATTAACATTTTTCGTATAGTTTGTGGTAATCGGTATGTGTCAATTACGTTTGGTAATTAAAATTTTGTGTCAAATTTTTTCAGCAATTAAAACTGTCTAAATATTATGTAACTCAACAAATTATTCAACATATCCAAGATTAAGGTGTAGATGAGGAAAATTCTGTGCTACACTGCACCGATAAAGATTGATTAAGACTAGTGAAGACCGACCAGGACCGGGTACGCGGATGGTCCTGAACGACCATTCAAGGTCGCTCAGGACCCTTAAAGGGCCATCGCCGTCTACGACAATGGTTGTCCCCCGCTAATTCAAGAAAATTCTGCATGATTGAATATCTGTACTGACTTTTTAACTTGGTTCCTAACACAGCTTCATCTAAAATTTCAAACTTTTATTTGGAGTAGCTTTGGATGGTTTCGGGTGGTTTTGGTTGGTTTTGGGTGTGTTGGGTGCTTTTGGCCATTTTTGGATGTTTTGAGTAGCTTGAGGTGGTTTTGAGTGGTTTGGGTGGTTCGGACACAATCTAAAATTTTCGAAAAAAACAGGGGGGACCAAGGCAATCATTAAATGAAAATATTCTTGAGTGAAAACAACAACAGGGGGGACCAAGGCAGTCTTAGAATGAAAAAAAAAGGACGAAACGTTTCGTCCTTTTTTTTCATTTGAAAAAAGTGCTGAAACGATAACGCACCAAAAATACGGTCTGAATAAAATTTAGGATCCGGTTCGAATCTCCTGAATTTGCGGTTCCCTTTCAAATCTGCTTCTAACAACAAAATCTTTGACTCCGGTATCGATTCTCAACACGGTTGTCGAGTACTCAAAATTTTCTAAATAGCCATCCGGAGCCGGAGTTGGTTTCCTAGACTTGCAATCCGAAATTTTTGGGTTATTTATCCGGGCCAAACTGATATTTTACGGGTTTCATGTCTAATTACCCAAAAAATTTTACTAAGAAAACTTTACTGCATTTTAAAGCTTTTAAACAGAAAACCAACCATCTCTGACTACAGCAGCATGCCCTGTGTATACTTTGAATGTCTCGGCAGTGAGGAAGTCGTAAACTATAAAAGCATTAATATGATATAGTATATATTCTCTTAACTCTTCACGGTGAGTTATTTTTCAACCCTTCTGCGGGGGGGGAGTTATTAGAGGGTGGAGAGTTATTTTTCAACCCTTCTGCGGGGGTGGGGAGTTATTAGAGGGTGGAGAGTTATTTTTCAACAAATATTGTCGTTTTAGATTTTTTAGTTTCGAAGGAAAACAAACGTTTTTTGCGCATTTTTTGTTGTTTTGATGCTTTAATTCCTTCTGGTTTTCCAATGAGCGATTCCGCGGAACTCCAGCTGCATGAAGATCACGGCCGTCTAGTACAAGAAACGCTGCTGAAACAACATTGCGGCAACAAAGCTGTAAGCTGTCGAATAGGCTCCTAAGAACCCTACCAAATTTGCAACTTTGAAGTTCAGCCCAAGAAAGTAGCATGAGAAGACGGATGCGCAAGCAAAAGTAGCTGAAGCAACAAGCTTAATTTTTTATTTCTGCTTTAAAAATTTTTTTGAAACTTGTTTTGTTTAGAGTCCGCGAGCAATGAATCCAGAGGATCCAAAAAAAGCGACTAGATGTTAGCGACCGACAAGTAAGCAATACCGACTTTTATGCGGATCTGGCTGAACTCATAAGAGGAGGAGAACAAGTATCATCACCAACGAAGAAATGGAACTGTTACGAGGTAGTGATCTCATATTAAATTTTTAAATCTTAATCTCGTACTTTTAATTGTTATCTTTTTCGATTTTGGAAGGGTGGATGTGCTTTTTCTTGAAGCGTTATTCGTTTTTTTGCACCGCGCCACAACTACCGCTTGAAACAAACGAGATCTATCGGCTCAAAGGGACCAAAGATTCTCCTTAACATTAAGGCACAGAAATCGGCGAGGATAGGTGCAACGACTACTAAGAAAATGGGCTCCTCGAAGAAGGCAAGCTGCAAGAAGGAAAAAGAACAGAACAAAACTTGGAAAATTTTAATGAAGGTGGTATGTCTGTGTTTTTTAATCAGTTTGTTCGAATTTCTGTGTATAAACTGTTTAACACAAAGAATTCCATATGGGGGATTATTAGAGAGGTGGGGAGTTATTAGAGAGTGAGGAGTTACTATAGGATGGGGATTTTTTTTCAACCATCCTCGTGGGGTCGGGAGTTATCAAAGAGTGAGGAGTTATTAGAGTAAATACGGTAAATGTGAAATCTAAAGTCCAAAATCTCACCAACACAATTTCCCCTTCACAACCCGTGTAAATGAACCGTTTGCCAGTGTAATCAGGAGAGAATCTAGCTCTTATAAGGGTGTGAAGAACAGAATGACCACGGATGGTGGCCACCGAACAGTCGTCTTTGAGATTGCTTGACACAAAGTTGTGCATCGGAGAGCATTGCCAGCGGTAGTCCCATCTTGAAAAATGAATCGAAATAATGTTAGAAAATCATTTCCTCACTTTTGATCTGTGACAGCATTTATGGTAGAGTGCTGCAAGAATAGATTTCTTTAGAAATAGTTTACGAGTGAAAAAGACTTACGACAGCTGAATCACTGCCAAAATGTCTCAGGTCCCACACTTTTACAGTCTGGTCTTTGCAGTTAGTAAGCTGAAAATGAAAATTTATGGTGGTGGAGGAAACTTCGTGGCCAAAGATACTAACTATGAGATTAAAGTGGAGTATTAAGGAGATTAAAGTGAGGGTATATAGTTTTGATTTTATAGCGCGTGAGTAAAACCCATCAGATTTTAAGTACAGTCGACTCTCGTTTATCTAACACCCCAGTTAACTGACACCCTCGATTATCTGACAGCCTGTAGGCGATTTGGTTGGCCAGCAGTCAAACTTTATAGATCAACACCTCAGTTATCTGACACCTCAGTTAACTGACACCTCGTTTATCTGACACCCTGAGGCTGGTCCCGACAAAGAAAAATTCTCTCGTTTAACTGACACCCCTTATTTTTTGCTTGAATTTTTCAAAAATTCGCAAAATCAAATTCAGCGCCTAATTAGCGCCTAAATTATTGCATTTTTTTAGAAAATGTTTCTTTTTGGCCATAGAATTCTCGTATTTGGCCATAGAATATTTTATTTTGGCCATAGATTTTGAATGACCATAGAATTATTCTTTTTGACCATAGAATTACTCTTTGGTCATAGATTCTTTTTGGCCGTACTCGCTCAAAATCATGTTTTAACCACTTTTTGAGATTTTATTGTGTCTAAAACATGCTGCAAAAATGTTTTCAAGGTGCAAACAACACGTTTTCGAGAGAATTTTTTCTGGGGAAAATTATGCTTTTTGTCTTGAGACTTTACCAAAATTTTCTCTCAAAAATGTGTCGTTTGCACCCTAAAAATTTTTGCAGCATGTTTCAGACAAAATAACATCTCAAAACGTGGTCAAAACATGATTTGAGCGAGTACGGCCAAAAAGGAGAAATCTATGGCCGAAAACAAGAATTTTTTATTAAAAAAAATACCACGCTTTCTCTTTGTTATTGTCGTTTTTTGTTCATTTTGATCATGTTGAAAAGTCCACGTTATTTTACGCTCCTCATTTTTTGTTTTAGATGAGCGCTCAAAAGCACAAGCATGGTTGTTGGTTGTTTGAATAAATTGAAAAACTCGGTTAACTGACACCTTAGCCTTGAATTGGATTGATTACCTCATTTATCTGACATTCCAGTTATCTGACACGTCGTTTATCTGACACCCTAAGGCCGGTCCCCTGGGGTGTCAGATAAACGACAGTCGACTGTACCGTTATGTTTCGGTTAAAATTCAACTAAGACGACGAAAGTTCTTTTTGAAGCAACGAAATCTTGACCTTCAGTTATGAAAACACTTACTAAATATCTATCATCGCCTCTTGAGTCAATAAATACCTGAAAGAAATAAATTCATGAACGTCACAAAATATCTATAGTAAAAACACCTACAATTCCATCTCTATGTCCGGCAAATATACCTACTGGTTTCGGATTTTTGACATCCTCCATAATCCTTCTATCCCAGACTTTGCAGAGTCCATCATCTCCACCGCTCAATATAATATGCGAGGCTTGATCACCAAAACAGACTGCATTTACTGCAATTCCTCAATTTATCATTATTTACCACAGAAATGAGTAACCGACCATCATCATCATGAGCCTTCAAGCCGAGCACACATTTGCCAACTTCTCTGTTGTAAATAAACAGGTGTTGGTCACTTGCCCCTCCACTACTTCTGTCCATCCGCATTGAAGCGAATGGAAAACAGAGCAAATCTGGCATCTGTGGCGTTCATACTTAAGTTAACTGTTTATGGACAAAACTTTATGCCGAAACTGATTTACATTATATTATTATATTTATAGTCGAAAAGTATCGTAAGGATCAAGATTTAACCGGTAATTTTTGCAAATCACAATATTTTCACCATTAAAATTAACGACTACCAATTTTATGCAACCTTTTTTTTAAAAAAGGCGGCGTAGAACTGAGAGCTGACTCATGAATTCAAAAGTCAACACAAAACATTCTTCTTAATAATGTCAACAAATTTTTTTTATTGGTCACCTTTTTTCTATATAAATGCGGTAGGTCAAGCCTTTTAAATAGGGTTGTCGAATCGAACGTTCGATACGAAATATGTCGAACTTTAAAATTAGAAACATGAAAAGGAGCTGACCAAAACATGCACAGCCCGGCCTTTCAAGCCGATTACTTTGACTTTTTGCGAGAAATTATAAACTCTTTAAATTTGACTAGAAAAACGTGTTTCAGACTTCAAATAAATTCTAGTTTTGTAAATTATGTACTTTAAAAATTTTATCTGTAGAAAGAGGAGATTCTCAGCTTTCTTTTGGTGTATAACTCATCATCTGTAATGCAAACCTCCACATCTACATGTAAAAAAGTTCCATTTTATCTTTTTGCCGAGTATTTGACCTAAAATCTGGACTTTCTTCTGACTTTTTTCAAAGTGGATCGAAATTTTGAAATTCATGACCAAAATTTTCAAAATTGTGTTTGGCTAGTGTGTAGAACAGATCCAACACGGCCAAAAACTCAAATCGAACAATTTTCGTCAATTTGAAAAGCCGTGCAGCATCAAAAAACTGATTCTCTGTAATTGGTTATTAACTTTGTTACTCGGATTTTGATAATTTTTTTCACTCCTATCTTGTAAACCATATTGTTTAAGGTAAGTTAATGCGTGGTTGCTATACTAAAAATGCTCTCGTTTAAGAAAACATGCCAATTTAAAAGATACCGTATTTATTCTAATAGAGCACCAGTCTCTTATAGAACACCAGTCTCGGATAGAGAGCCACCCCTTGAGAGGATTGAAAATTAGAGCAGCATGGTGTTCTATTAGAATAAATACGGTACATTTTGAAAATGTTCAAAATCTGGACTTTGTCTAATTTTAAATTGTTCTCAGTCATTCACTTTGACGATTATAGAGTGCGGTAGCTCTTTAGAATGCTGAGATTTAGCTGAATTTTCTGGTATTTATTGTTTTTGCAAAAAATTCAAATTTTGAGAATAGCGCTCTTTAAATTAAAAAATCGCTTTTTCAAAAAGTCCAAAAAATCGAAGAATTTTTTTAAAAAGTGCATTTCAGTTCATTATTTTCACTCCGATTAACAAATATAAAAGTAGTGACTAAAAGCTAAAAAGTGTTTGTTGAAAAAATGCATTTATTGGAAAAAGTTCTAACGAAAGTCGAATTTTTAGTTGACATATGAAAATTTGAGGCCAAGGGTTGACCGAGGGCTGAACCGAGGGCTGAAAAAGGGAGAAAAGAGAAAATACCTGAGGTCAGAGCAACAAGGATGACAGCAAGGACGATGATGGGAGCCAGAATTTTTAACCGCGGACTCAATTCAAAGCCTTTTAGCCTGATTTGCACTTCATTTCAAAAAAAAAACAAACTTTCAAACCGGACATTCGAAAATTTTCGAAAATCAACTACGAACCAAACGCTCGTTCGAAAATTTCGAACTTTTGACAACCCTACTTTAAAGCCTCTTCAATAAAACTGGTGAAAAAATAAAATAATTGAAAAAAACCTAAAAGTTATCATGCAACTTTTCCGAAAAAATTAATCTAAAAAACCAAACCTTAGCGGCAGCCAAGTGTTTTCAGGATCGTGGATATTGCACTGGAACATTGCCTCATTCCCTAAAATTTTGTGTTTTTTTCGGATTTTTGCTTAAAAGATGGATTACAAGTGGAGTAGATGACATCCCTTCCATCGGGACTCACTATCACATCCAATATAGACCACCCTACATAAGGCACATCCAGTAGTTTCCTAAGCATATACCGCTTTCGACAACCTTGAGAGCTGTACAGTCGGATTTTATGGTCTGAACAAATGGATTATTTTTTTAATGCGAACTGTGATTAAAAGTTTAGCAGATTTGGCTTAATCTCTTTTATTGAATTTATCCGGCTTGGTGGAACCTTTTCAGATAGGCTGGTTCTTAGCCTATATCCGGAATACCATGAAAGATGCATCAAATAATTTTAAGGTCAGTGAATAATTTAAAGGTCAATTCGTACGCCCAGATTAAACTTTTGAAAGATTCACCGAAAAATAGCAAAAATATCGAGAATAATCTAAATGAGGGTAAAAATATGACGAGATTAAAAAGACGGCATTCGCGATAAAGGATAATAACCGATGCGATTATTTTGCACGAAAATTCAGGGTTGCTTGGTTGAATCTGCTAACCGGCCACTAGTAACTTCAGTCTCTATTTACAAAATTTACGACCCATCAGCTATTTTCTCATAATTAATTTTGTACAAACAAAGAGCCATAAAAATTGTTCGCAGATTTTTAATTGTTGCAAAAAAGTATGCGTACGGTAACACAAGCTAGATCTGTCATTTACATACGTATTTTCTCGGCTGCTTAAACTTTTTAAAAAACTCAGTTAAAGCGAGCGTCCAACTTGTGTGACTAATATAAAATTAAACTAACTAATATAATTTTTTTTTTATCATAAGTTTTGTGGTTTGTTTCCAAAAGTGCTGAGTGAATGTTGTCTGGCAAAAAAGACTCCAATTTTACCGGCTATTTTAAAAAAGGTTCCGGACAACTAAATAAGATTGGACGTGTAACGAAAACATGCGGATTGATTTGGCTTTTGAAGGTCGGAAAGATATTTATAATTTGTGCACGAAGTCACAAAGATATTTATAATTTTCGCACTATGCATGTCCATAAGTTAAACTAAACTAAATCACCTTGTGAGGCAGTCATTAATCCTAAGCCATCATCTGTGTAGCCGACACAAAATGTTTTTGCTTTGACGACATCTATCACGCTTCTCTTGTTAGGCAGATACCTGAATTTAGTGATTTATTTTCTCAAATATTCTATTTAATTTACTAACTGGTTGCTTAACCCGACCTCTGACCCTTGGTCCAACCGCCCACATAGCTCCTGCTGCAAATGGGCATGGTTTGGCAGTGTTTTGTGCGGTAGCTCAAAATCTCCCTGTTCTTCAAGGCACTGGTCAATGGAGCGTGTAGAATAGTCGGACTGGGTGGTTCTGAATGCGACCCCACCCGTTTTCTCCGATCTAGCGGACTGGAATCAGCGTCACTGGTGGTGATAGCTGGAGAATGGATGACCATCTTGTTACACAAACCACACCTTACGCGTATGTCCTGCACCAGATTGATAAAACTCTAAAAAAAAGTATTAGGTTGCCTGAAAAAGATCAGCTGAAGAGATAACGCTAGCTATGGGCGTCGGATAAAAATTTCTAATTACTTTGTCGATAATTTACGTCGTTTGAGTTCCAAAGTAATTCCGAAATGTCTCGGGTAAATATTCAGAAGGAAATCCTTATAGTAGGTATTTTTGCATAAAAATGTTATAAAAAGCATCAAAAGTGCTATTTTTTTAAAACCAAAAATGGACATACATGTGCAGAGTTTAATGCTTTATCTTGTCGCCGAGCCGTTTTTTGATAATGTGACGGTTTAAAAATCTCAAGTTCTTTTTGTTAAAAAGCACCGATTTCTCGAATAAAAAGCAGCACAAAATTTTCAAATCCCGTACAACCCTTATATTGGACCTTTCCGGACATTTCGAAAAGCCGTGCGTAAAAAGCTCTTTTTATTCCCATCGGGACTTTTAACGCCAAAAAAGTCGGAAGACTTCAGAAACATTTAGGTGATTAGCCAAAATTTGAAAAGTAAAATCAGGAGATCTGGTGGTGATGAAAAACGCAAGAAACATAGTTGCCGAGTGTTAGCTCTTGGGTGAGATAAAGGTTGGGTATGGAGAGGATTATTAGAGCTTAAGGAATTTTCAGAGCGTTAGGATTTAGGACCTATTCAGACTTTAAAATTGGAAATTTTTCAAAACAATTGAAAAAGTCGTCTGTTTTCACTGACCTGTTTTAGTTCCTTGTTTTCGGAAACTGTAAAAGTCTTGATGGGGGTGGATCGAGTGACCCTCCTCTTATCAGTGGTCTTAGGCTTAATGGCTGGGGTAGAGCCTGCTTCATCCGATGATCCACTACTACTACTACTGTCGCTGCCACTGCTCTCTGATACCATAATACTGCTGTTCAGGTTACTGGCTGTGAAGCTGGCCAAATTTTCAACAAGACGCAACTAAATAAAAAGATACATCACTGATCTAACATCACTTGGGCTCAAAGATGTTAAGCAAGCATGGGAAAGGATGAAAAAAATACAAAATGATGATAAAGAGATACATGTGATGTCTGCTCAGCACAATCTTCTTTTTTACAGTGAGAGTAAGAGATTTTTTGTAATTTTGAACCAGGTATAAGAAAAATTTTGTTACCTCGATTTCTGCCCCCAATTTTTTCTCCTTTTTGGCCAGTAATTACGTTAAATGACTAATAATATACCCTCGATACAACGAAACCCTCGCTATAACGAACATTATAGCCGGTTCCAAGGGGTTCTTCATATCGAAGTTTGACCAATCACTCGCCCTTCCAAAAATCTAAACTACTCTATCAGTAAGCTCTGCTCTTTCTCTATCAGATTAGCTGAAAAGTTCGAGGCTCGAAAAGTTGGCATAGAGAAAGCAAATAGCCAGTGGTCAAGAACTACAGGGGACCAAGGCATTTTACGATGAATCTTTAGATTGCCTTGGGGGACCAAGGCAAAAAGAATCCTTGTGCTAGCTTGCACTTTTTCGATGTTAATAGTTCTAATATGGTTCTGAAAGGATTTTTAAATGAGGGTAACTAGGAAAAAGACCAGTACAGTATGTAATTCTGTCAGGTAGATGAGTAGGTATGTCAGGAGGTGGGTAGGTATGTCAGGTAATATGCTTTAAATACCTAAAATTCATGTTCTCCACCATCGGTGCCAGCATATATTCCGTATTGCGGCATCCCTAACTTCTAGTTTTGTTATTTACTAATTCTTCGTTTGGTAAAATAAAGGAAAGATTGAATAAAGAAAATACTTTCTCGGTTTCTCCCGATTTAGTGTACAGCTGGCCGGAGTTTTGAAAATTTCTCTCGCTTTTATGTACATCGGCATTAGTGTACACCTGAGGCCAGTCCCCTAAGTGTACACTAATGCGGGACTCGACTGTATCAAATTAAATTATAGAGAAGAAGCCTTGATGCTAGACTATTATAATGAGCCAAAGTCTAATAATAAGCCAACAAAAATTACTTCGTTGTGCAGCAGAAGATCTGCAAGTAGATCTCTCAAGCTTGAAAAATAGGTGATTCTTGAGCTAGTGGTTGAGTGGTTAGTATTCGGCTCAGTTACTGGTTGCTGATCTCCTTCGGATAGATCAAGCTGCAGGAGGGGGTTGACTGGCGAATTATCTGTGGCGGAAGACAAGATTTCAGCTGACAGATTTACCAATGTGGGTTCTAAAAAAACACTGGTTTTAATTTTATGAATTGTTCAAAACAGTCGGAGTAAAGCGTTATTGTAAACTCTATTTACTCTAATTCTAACTTCCAGCCTGACTACAACGATTTTTTCTCTTTAACTTCTCTTTCACTTTTTTCTCTTTTCTCTTTTTTGGCCTCGGAAGTGATAATATGATTGAAATAAAAAAGAATAATTTTAGTGCCGAAAAAACACAGTCAATGTGAACAAGTCACAATTGAAGTTAAAGGAAAATGAACCCTAGTATAGAATACCTACATCAACCAACCAATCGGTAGCCTATAGGTGGTAGCCTATAGTGTGGTACACTTAACATTTATTTTAGGCGTGCGCCAGCCGGCAAACGGAACCAGCATCAGCTGGATAGTGAGATACTTTTCGCCTTGTCCCACAAGGCCAATTTTTTTTAAATTTTTTTTTCAAAAAAGTGTTCTCTCAATCCTAAAAACGTGTTTTCTCTACGTGAAACACTAAAGAAGCATGATTGAGATAATTGTGGGCATTTTGGGCGACATACACATTGTGTATCCCGGCCAAGACAAGCAACAGTTTTACTGTGGAAATACGAGCATATGTGTTAATCCCATACCTTGATAAGCAGGAGTAAATAGATTACTGTTCAAATCCTGAGAGACTAATAGCAACTCCTGTTCCAATTGCTCGACCAGCCTCTCCCTAGCCACAATCTCAGCAGCTGAAGTCAGCAAAAAGGGTGAGAATTGAGCACCACTACCACTTTGTTGTGCTGTTTGCTGACCTCTGTTGCTCCACAAGTCTGCAGGCAATAAACTGTTGCTACCAAAAGTACTAGAAGAATAAGTTATGGAATGTGGGTGAGGTTGTTGAGCTCGAGACTCGGATAAGCCCATAAAAGACAAAATTCGATGCAGCAAAGTTACTGTGATCTAGGTCAGTTATGCTACTAAAATAAACAATAAATTAGAAATAATTTTTTTAAAGGATGGGTTTCATAAAATATCTACGGTGTGAGCAAAATGACTTCTACGTGGATTTAAACCGATCCATCCACCTCCCAAAAAATTTTTTTTGGGTATATATCTGCGTCGGACCCTTGGGTGGAATCAACTTTTCCATGCTTTAAAAAGTATTTAACTGTAGGCTGGAATAAAATCGGCTATTGAATAAATTTATTTGTGAGCACATGCTTTATATAGTGACAAAAAGGGGAAGTAGGTTTTAGAGGGCCTAGAAAACAAAAATGTGAATCATGCTTAAAAATTGATGACAATTTTTTAAGTAGTAGCATGCAAAAAAGGCAGACATAAAATACTTCATGTAATTTTTTCTTTCAAAAATATTTTGCTTTTTGATAATAAAAAACTCTAAGCTTGAGGTTGTTTATAGAGCAGCTCTAATGTGGCCAAAACACATAGACAAAGCCGCGAAATTCAAGAAAAGAGTTGAAGTTTAAGAGAAAAAAAACTCAGAGAGTTAATTAAGAGCCAGGAAATTTCGGTTGTTTAGTCTGTAAATGCAAAAATAGTAGAAAAAAGTACAGAAATTTTACCTAAAAGAATATAATCATTTATGGTCACAAGTCATAAATCACATTTAAGCATACAGATGGCAACCAAAACTCATGCTTCACCATTACTCAGCCTGCTATGAGGTGTTGTGTGCACAAAATGCCAAGCTAGTGCCAAATATATTTACATACAAATTTCCATCTATTCCACTTACTAACTAAAAAATGGTTTTGCCCAAAAAGTTAAATAACAGCTGGAAAACACCCCAAGTCACATATTTCCTCGAAAAATAAACTGAAATATTGTAGAAAACATGCGCTTAAGAGATCAACAGTGTAGTAAAAGGGGTAGGAGCAGTGGTGCACAAACTATAAGCAGCCAGCCAATCAGCAAGAGCAGGAGTTAAAAGTCATCATTTTAGTGGCGGCTGTGGTGGAGAAGGTAAGCACAAACCAGGTAAATATACCCACACACACATATACTTATTTGGTTTCTGCTTATGAAGTCATGAGTCTGAAGCGAAATGTCTTTCGAATTCTTTGGCATAAAAGTATATTTGATGACTCAATATCTCGAAAATTTATTGCTAGAAAAGTGCGAAATGTTATTTTGTGGACATGTGCATCGTCACTGAGTTTAATTTGGTTGACTACACAATACAATATTTGGTGTTTGGAGTGAGGTTAAGAAAAGTTCGGCGAAGCTTTTAACAAGCCACATTCCCAAAAGTGTTAAAATGAATCTAAACAGGGCTTGGAAACGTCTTTTGTTTAAAGACTTGTCCTTTATTTGAGACCCGAAATCTTTATGACTTGTGACGTTTTAAGTGAGAATCTTAATTTTTGATGCTCGAAAATCAAAACAAAATGAAAAATTGGGCGTCGGTGGCGCAGTGCGCAAGCGTTTGTGTACTTTGGCCCTAAATGGTGTGCAGGTTTGGTCCAGCATGGGGCACGATATTTTTTCTTGTTTGACCGGCTTCTAGGGGTAATTTGGGTCGCTGATTCCGAATCCTACGTCAAAAAAAGTCTAATTACCTCCAAAAATTTACCAAACAAGCCAGGGGCCTAGTGATAAAGCAGCCGCACAGTGTAAAAGCAGGTCGGCAATTCGTGAAGCGTCCCAATTTTTTTTTGAACTGAAGACTGAAAAAGGAACAAAAAAAGCTAGCTAAGTGGAATAGCGGCAAAACTTTTTATCTAATAGTTTATTCGATTAAAATTAAAAAAGAAAATTTTTAAATGTTTGAAGCCAGTTAACAATATTTTTCCTAATTTCTATAAATAAAGACGTTCTGTATCTTATGAGAAAGCCGTTGGGTCTTCCCCGAACTTTTCCAGCAGCATGTTATTGTCTTCTTGCCGTCTCAGACGATTCGGCAGAGACTTTTGACCATTGAAGAAATTATCTTTTTGTAAGGAATGTGCATAGTGTCGCTCGACAACATACTTACATTTTATACTTGAAATGATGACAAGAAGAGTGTCAGCCCTTGAACATATTTATTTCCTTATAGATGTATAAGAAGTGCTCACAAACAAATTATGATGACTCTTAAAAAGTTATAAAGACCGATCAAAGAATTAATTTTCTTCTTGAGTAAGTTTTTTTTTCACGCGTTCCATCTTTTCCATGAGAAAATAATGTAAAGAGCCTGTGCCTTTAAAGAGTGCTAAGTCGAAATGTATCTGATATCTCTGGATTTGGGTATATAGACGGTTTTAGCTGTTTGAAGGGAAGAGAGCATAGCTGTAAAAGGCAGATGGCTCAAAACAATTTGTATAGGTTATTTGCCTCACATGGCATCTTAAAACACACAATCTGTAAAAATGACAATCCTCTCGAGACAAGTTGGCCATGACGGAGAAATGAAGTTTTTTCTTTTTTCCTATCTCGTAGACTGAACTCTGGGGAGCTCGAAACTACTAGACTGTTCTAGAAATGACTTTTTGAGAGCCGAGCAATAACCAATTGAAGTTGGTCGGTCATCAGGCGTCACTTTTTGTCACTCCTCAACTTAAAAGGCCTCTAACTTCAAGTTTTCATGATTAACCCTACACTCATAATAACTCCCTCTACTCCTCATGAAAATCACTCTCTAATGCAATTAAGGGTCTTTCAAGTTTGTTTAAAAATTTTGGAAAAATGCGCTAAAGTTCAAAAAGTTGTCATTTTTTCAAATGACAAACATAATCAAATTTCAAAATTCTGTCTTAGCCAGCTAGTTTTTGCTCTATTCGTAATTTTTAGTCGTTTTTACAGTAACTTGTCTCATTTTACTAATAAATATTTTCAATAAAAAAATTCTAAAACCAGTAGGATAAAGGAAAAAAAACGATGTCATTTAAAACTGCACATTTGATGTTTTGTAAGACAAAAAGTAACAGAAATACAGTAATGGTCAAGTAAAACTATGCGGTACTTATCCCGTTTACACCCCGACCACCCCCCCCCTCCCCCACCACCCGAAATTTTGAAAAGTGACCTAAAAACAGGTCTTAAGCTAATTTTTCTGCTTAATACGATACAAGAAACATTTCTAAACAGTTCTGAACAGTCTAAACAGCACATTCGAAACTTATTAATTTTTCCTATATTTGACTAAAATTAAGTCGTTTTTTTTAAATTAAGTCAAAAATGACTCTAAAATACCCTAAAAAGATCATCTGGCCTTTATGGGTTGACGTCAAAATTTTTTGAAATTTTTTTTATTTTTGAATTGGAAACTGTATAGAAATGTTTTTTGTATCGTATTAAGCAGAAAAAATAAATTAAGGCCTGACTTTAGGTCACTTTTCAAAAATTTGGGTGTGGGGGATGTAAACGGGATCAGTACTAACTATGCATTGCTCATATAAAAAATCTGTTCACTTGACTCTAACAGACTATTCAACAAATTATTATATGCAGCACTATTTAATGTGAAAATAAAAATTTTGAACAAGTAATAACGATATAAACATCCATATACATCGACTGGTAAACTTTTTCAGTCGACTATTTTTGACCAGATATTTTTTTATTTTGAAGTTTGAGACGTTGCCAATTGAAATAAAAAAATGTGACGATACCACAAAAATTGTGGCCAAAACAAGTGACTTCAAAAATTTGCCGGTCCATGTACTATTCACTCAATCCAACTCATCTAAATCATTAATACTGGGCTTAGCACTCCAATTCTTGGGATCGACCACTTGGCGACAGATAGGGCAAGTGTTTCGCTTTTTTAACCAAGGCTCTATGCAAGGTTGATGGAAGATGTGCTAAAAATTAGAATATAAAATCAATAGCAGGTTCGGTAGGTATTTGTCTACCTGACAATCCAACTTGGCGACTTTTTCATTTAAGGCAAAAGTATCCATACAAGTGGCACACTGGGTCCCGTTCTCTACCTGGAAAGCAAAAAATCATAATTGGGACCTTAAAAAATTGTTTGTGTTATCACCTGTTTAGCTGTCACTTCGGTCATGGGAATTCGACTAAAAAGGTTGCTGAGTTTTTTTTAAGTAGCCAATGACAAAAGTTTCTTGTATAATAACCAAAATATCAGAAATAATTTTCTATTGACAATTTAATTTTTTCTTATCGTTGTCTGTTGTATAAATAGCATGACCCTAGTGTTGAATAACCATCCCGCCCCCCACTCCCCAAAGTTTTCCTTTTAAAACTTTAGTAAAGAGCACCCAAATATATGTCCCAGACCCGGAAAATGTGTGCAAACTATTTATTGATCCCAACTTCCGTACGCTGGCCTATCCCTAAGCCTAAGGGCTAAGCCTAAATTTGTTGTTCGAAAGACTAGTTACAGCGATTTTTATAAGGTCAGGTTTTTTCGGAGGCGGGGAGGGGCGTTATTCTATACTTGATAATTCATTTGCAGTTTGTTTGTCATTTAAGTGCTGCCTTTACCAACTTTCGGCTAAAAAAACAAACCTCCAGCACTTGGGTGGATAATCATGGATTATCAGTAGGTGTCGGTAGTACTAAGTGGGATAGGTTTATGGTTTTTGTTACCCAAGTGCTGCGGAGGTTTGCTTTGCCTAATTGCTGCTCTATTACCTAAGATCCTCTGCTCGAATACTCTCCTCTCGTCCTCCCTCGAACTGGTTGAGCAACTGGGTAACTATGTGATCAATGCCACCTTCTCCCCAGGCATAGTCATTTAAGTTGCCATGCAATGTCCTAAAAAATTATTTCTGTCTTACAGTTAATAATCTAAAGATCGAAAAAAAGCAACTGAAAAATAGGTGCTCCCTCTGATCCATCGCCACCTCCATTGTCGAAGCGAAAAGTGAGATGAGCAGGCTGGTTGCCACCATTCTCAGCTAAATTGGCCATCAACTGGTTAAAGAACTGCATGAGACCATCACCCATAGGATTGGCTTGAGCAGATGATCTGGTGTTCCTGTGAGCAGTTGAAGGTTCTCCCTCATGATCCACATGAGGAGTGTCTGGTCTCTGAGAAGTAGAGGCACTTCTATCCCTTGAAGGCTGGTTCAGAATATGGCCAAACAACTGAAAAAGTTAGCATAAATAGCAATAGATGGCACAACTAATGACCTTGAAACATTTAATTAATTTTTTTTGAAACCCCAGAAATCGCTTTTAATTTATTGGCCTGAAAAAAGGCTGTTGGCCGATCTAATAGTACTCTCTTTGCCACAGCTGCTTATATAAATTACGACGCTATAAAGCAATTTTACCTTAAATTTTTTGACCCTAGTATAGAATACCCCTCCCCACTTTCCAAAATTTTCCTTTTAAAACTTAAGTAAAGATCACCCAAATATATGTCCCAATTTTTTTATCTTAATTTTTCATAGTTTTGCTGATTGTCTTTGGTCAGTCTAGTGAAGAAAATACCGTCTTTGCAAGTTTTTGTGTAAATGATAACAACTTCGCCGCAGAACCATTTTTGCAATGCAGCGACATTCTGTGCTCAAAAAAGAGAGCTGTTGGAGAAAATTGACTGACCCTACCTTTTTGATCAGGAGGGAACGAACTTATGGGGGCGGGGGGAGTTAGTGAATTGAGAGTCATCTGTACCAATTATAAATTTTCGATCCATCAGTAATTTTTTCAAACAAAATTGATTAAAAATGCCGATTTTATAGTTAAGAAGGTTGTTTGTTATAAATACCTACTCTTCCAAAGGACTATTTGCTTGGAGCATACTCTCAAAAGGATTCTGGCCTTCGAACACGATTGTGCGTCCTTGGTCATCTCCATCCCTCTGCACTATGAACATCCCTCCACTTCTGGGCTGACCTCCTGCATTTTGAGTATCCTCTTCCTCCTCACTCTCTGCGACTACCTCTTCCACAAATTCCCCCTACAGTTCTCACATTGAAGGGCCTAAAAAGCATAACGCTACTATCATTAGGTTGTTGATCTCCGGTTATTTTCAACCTTTTAAGACAGACTTTTGTTGGATTATTGAGTTTTGAAAAAAAATTAAAAAATTTCATCACAAATGTGGGAATATTAGCACCATATATTAGGTTGGAGAATATAAAAAAGTTAAACTAACATTATTTACTGTCACCCTCCTGTTACATTCGTGACAAAAGTAATTGGCCATAGTTGACTGGTGTTTTCTGAACTATTTATGTAAAACCAGAGGGTGAAGCTACGCAAATTTTTGGATTAAAAAAAATCTAAAACTTTGTTTATCACCCTTTTATCAAGAGATAGGAGATTAAATTTTTTACAAGCAATTTTTTTAATATAATTTACTTCAAAAAAAATCAACAATAACAGTAAAAGTAAGTAAAAAGGTTTATTTTTTGGGTTTTCTCCTGCTCCTTGTATTTTCATTAGGATTTCGACGGTGAAAGTCATATGAGCGTAGACCAAGCAGTGCTCCACGAGAAGTTACATCGTTCAGTGAGAATGGTGAAGTGTCAAGAAAATTCTGAAATTTTGATAGATCAAAAAGTTTCTCAAGAAATCACTTTAAATTTTTTAATATAAAAAATTATAAAACCACCAATGCTATAAAACCGTGATAGTGGTTTTCATTACTTTTACAAAAAGTTACTCAACAAATTTTTATTTCAAAATAATTACCCGCCTTTCTAAAATAATCACCCGCCTTCCGCTTTGGTACCCGCCTTTCGAAATGTTCCCATCGGTGACGAGCATAGGGTGGAGCCATTTACCGTAAATCCTCTAATATAAGACCCCCCCCCTAAATTCAAAAAACGTGTTTGTGGCATTGTGTTTTGACCTACCATTGAAGATCGCTCTCGGGCAAATTACCACCTACCGTATTTTCTGTAGTAAGTGCCCCGGGGGAGTTATTTTTCAACCCTTAAAAAATCGGAAAAAATATTTCGATTTTGAGATTTTCGGATGCCCGACCGAAATCTAAAAAGTGGAATCAACTAAGATCGTGGTGATTAAGAAAACGCAAAAAACAGATTTACAAAAATTTTTTCCTTAGGCTGAGATATGGGGTCGAAATGGGGAGTTAATAGAGAGGGGGGAGTTATTAGAGAGGGGGACTTAATAGAGAAAATACGGTATTTTGTAGCTCATCTCTCTAGCTACAAGATGAGTGGTAACTTGTATAAGAGAATTCTTCAAAAAGTGGGTCAAAAATACAATGCCAAGAACATGATTTTGAATCACAGGGGGTCTTATATTAGAGGATTTACTAGAGACAGAAACAAGACAAGATCTTGGCCAAGATTTTGTCTTGTCTTGCCCTAATTTCGACTAAAAATCTTGTCTTGGGATATTGCTTGGTCATTTCTAAAAATCTTGGTCTTGGTCTTGGTTTTCTGGCCAATCTTGCATGCAAAATTTACAAAAACCCGAAAATCCATTTTATCGTTTTCAGAACCCACAACATACCTGAATTCTGTTTTTGGGCCTTATACAAGATTAAAAAATGACGGGACGGGACAATTCCTTCCCGCGCGTCGTCCCAAAATCCTGCCTGAACATTTTTTAACAATATCCCGTCCCGGTGTCCTGTCCGAAAAAAAAATATTCAAATTTCGTCCTGTGTCGTCCCAAAAATGTCAAACTTCCATATCTAATAAAAACACGTCAACAATACAAAAAGCACAAGATCAAAAACAGGGAAACATAGTGCGTAAAAGTTATATAACACTAGCCAAAAGTTTTTTCTATAAATTTATACTGAAGTCAACTCTCGATTTAACGAACCTCGATTTAACGAAACTCTTGATTTGACGATTTTTTTAACGCCTTTTCGGCCAGTGATTAAATAAAAATGACTAAAATTAACTCTTGGTTTTAACGAAACTTTCGGTTAAAAGGACCATACTTGTTGATGCAAAAGAGAATTTGAGACCCTAGTAGCGAATACCACTCCCCCTCAACAAATTTTTTTCAAAATCAGGTTTTAACCATTTCTAAGTAATTCTTATGCGCTGAAAACGATAAGAAGTGTGTTTTTGGCATTTTCTGATTTAAAAAGTTGATTTTTAGAAGAAAAAAATTTTGACCAAAATTCGACTTTTTGCCTTGGGGGACCAAGGTATTCTACCTCGTTTTATCACTGGAGCTAGGCAAAAAGAGTCTCTATATGCATTTATGATCAAGAGTCCTGCTCGGAATTTGTCTAAGGTAAGTGAGTGCGCGCATCTCTAACTCTCAAGCGCATAACAATTACTTAGAAATGGTTAAAACCTGATTTTGAAAAAAAAATTTGTTGGGGGTATTCGCTATAGCGCCGAATTTGACAGATTCAAATACGCGCGGGACACCTCTCTTTTGTCTCTCACTGTACTCCACGCATGTGCTTTTGTAGCTATTTGCGGGAAATAGTTACAGTGTCCCGCGCGCATTTGAATTTGCCAAATTTTCATTTGCATCAACAAGTATGGTCCTTTAACGAACATTTTTGCCGGTCCCCATGGTTTGTTAAATCGAGAGTTGCCTGTATGAATCTTGGTTTTTAGCCAAGATCTTGGCCAAGATCTTGCTTGGCTGTTTTCAAAAATCTTGCTCTTGGTCATGGTCAAAATTTCAGTAAAAAATCTTGTCTTAAAATCTTGCTTGGTCCCCACTTTCTGTCTCTAGGATTTACGGTAGATTTGAAAAAGTGGCTTCCATGGCGCAGTGCGAGTGCTCGCGTTTTTTGGCCCAAAATGGTTTTTTTTGGTGTTGCAGGTTCAATCCTACGTAGTGGCACACTATTTTTTTTGCTTATTTGGCCAGTTTAGAGGTAATAAGACATTTTTGACGCCAGATTCGGAATCAGCGACCCAAATTACCTCTAAACTGGCCAAACAAGCCAAAAAAATAGTGTGCCACTACGTGGGATTGAACCTGCAACACCAAAAAAAACACCATTTTGGCCAAAAAACGCGAGCACTTACGCACTGCGCCATGGAAGCCACTTTTCCAAATCTAAATGGCTCCCCCCTTTAAACTTAGCTTCTTGATTGGACCCTTGTGAGTTTCAATATAAAATAACGGTGTACGGTCAGTTCGCCCCATGATCAGTTCGCCCCGGTCAGTTCGCCCCACTATCAGTTCGCCCCGTTTTTGTTTTAGGCTTAGCAAGGATAGGCAGCGTATGTTAGGACGGACTCAAACATGTTCCCGAACTACAAAAAAGTAAAAAATAAGTTTGGGTTTGTTTTTGTGACATAATGTCATTTTAAAAAACGGGGCGAACTGATCTTGGGGCGAACTGACCGGGGCGAACTGATCGTGGGCGAACTGACCTGTCTCCATAAATAACAACTAAATTCTTTCATAGGTTGCAATTATTTTCGAGGAGCAAATACACTTCTTTATCATGAAATCATTTAACGCAAATAATTTTTTTCTCGGCTCAAGTACACTTTTCATGGCGCAGATTTAGATTATTTGCGCTAAATAATATTTGCGCCATGAAAAAGTGTATTTGAGCCAAGAAAAAGTAAATTTGCGCCATCGAAAATGATTATCCGTAATTTTCTTGCAATGTGTATGTGAAATATTTTATGGGTCAGTGTTTTGAAATGATCCCACTTGCCACTTTACTTCGCATAAATTTCAAATCAGCGGTCACCTCAGCTGGACCCCTGGCCATTCTGTTGTGAGCCACTTTTTGATCCTCGAATATCTGCTCCATATTGCCATGTTTGCCACCTTTGGGTGCTGCCACGGAGTGCTTCATTCCTCGGTCACCCTCAGTTTCTCAAAGTCAATGTGCAAGTGTTGTGTGCCAGACTCATCTACGCTTACAGCAACACGGTGCAAAGTTTTGTGCCCGCACTTCGGACAAAATTCTTTGGTCATTATAGCGGTGGTGCTGTAGCAGGATCTGCAATCAAAATTATGAATTAAAAATTTTTTGCGAATGCCGAGCATAAACCGGTTGCAATTTTTTATGTTTTATGTTTATATGTTTATGTTTCTACCAAATTTCCAACTGTATATTTGATTAATGTAGAAAATATTTGATTAATGTTTCCCGATAGAAAAAACATGTTGGTTTTTCAAAAAGTTTTAATTCAAAGCAAATTTTAGCCCAAAATGCTAAAAAGTACAAATTTTTCATTTTATTTTCGAGGATTTGATTTGCTTATTTAATCAGCATTTTGACTAGACAAAGAAGTGGTTCACCACTCAATCGATAGCTAAATAAATACTACCATCTAAATACCATCACCTGGTTACCCTCAATAGGGTACCTAGATAAAGTTACCTGAGCATTAACACTCCGATTCCCATGCGTGACTTTTGGGACTCCTGGCTGAGAATTTCACGCTGAACACGATGGTATTTTTAGTTTTAAGAATTTTAGTAAAAAAAGTCAGTTAGAGCCAAATTAACCGAAAACTGAAGGCGTTACTTTATAAACAAAAGGTGACGTTTATGTGAACTTATGAGAAATTTAATCTACCTGCATCTTAATATGTAGGAGTTCAATCTTTTGATTACCAGTCCATCCGCTGAGCATATTTTCATTTTCATGTGCAGCAGTAAATTTTGGATTGAAAAGTCGGTTGTTAGACATGCCACTTTGATTTCTTTGCTATCTACTGCATCCACTTCTTGTCCATCATCAGCCAGATCTCCTGCAGCTACAGCCTCGGCAAAGTTTTGTTCACCAACCCAGTCTTGATCATCACTAGCATCTGTATCATGTCCTTCCTCTTTATTTTCAGCCACACTTTCTTGTGGAATCCAAAGATGGTTCGGGCATCTTTTTGACTTTTTGTTGATCAACTATGAGAGTGGGCTTGATATCCAAATTCACAGTCTCCCTGTCATAGTACTGGACGTGAAGCTGATAAGTCAGTGCGAGTACTTTTAAATCTGTGGCTGAGAGAGCAATGTAGTCACCGCTTTTCTTGGATGCTTCAGTAACTGAAAATAAATTGTAATTGGGGATGCTAGGTTAAAAGTAAGAGAAATATTGACGTTTTCGAATTTAAGAAAAAGTTGATCCTAAAAATTGACCCCGACTATGGACTATGGGCCATTGCATTTCAGCGATTTGAAAATTGCACACCAATTTTAAGGGCTTCTGAAGAAGGTTCTTTCAACATGACTTCGTACGGCAAGTTTCTTAATCTCTCACGAACTGCTTTATCTCTCAGCTCATTGATAACTTCTGGCACTGTGTACAGATGTTTGCCCAAGCTCTGTAAAAAGCACAAAGTTAATTTTACATCATAAAAAAAACTAAACGACCTGTAATTGAGTGTTATTGATAAATCCACAAGCATCTACCACCAAGTGATCCACTCCAGCATTTTCTGAGCTCATGATCAACATCTAAAATACCACAAAATAACTAAAATTATTTTTATAGCAGACTCAAACTACAAAACATATGTTAACTTTAAAAATATTGTAGTTTTCACAGACCCATCTGGCCAACAAATACCTTTACCAATAAAACGCGAGAATTGGCCAGAACGTTGTGAAAGCGCCTGAAAAAACACTTCTTTAATCAAACTTTTCTGGGTAGGACAAAAACCATCTCAAAAAGTTGATTCTGTTTTTAAACTATAGTTTTGACTGAGAGTTGTTGTCCGCTGACATCTGCTGATCCATGATTACGTATTTGGCGCTGCGGTACACACATCAGAAGACGTTATCCGAGTTTTCAATTTTTTATTTATTTTTTGATAAATTTTTGAGTCACTATATCAGGCGAAAGTTTTTCCGCAATCCAAAAAATTAAACATAATTTTTTATTGCAAATTGCCATTGTATGAGCAAAATTTTACAGCATTTTTTCATTTAATTCATTTTTCAAAGTATGGCCAGATCTCAGCAGCCAGGAATTGAAAAATGATCCCTTTTGTGATTTAAATTATAAAAGTTTTGCATGCAGTGTGCGTGTCAAAATTTTGTTTCGACAGTAATGAGTGTTTTACTGAGCTGTTAGCGTAACAATGTTTTTAAATCTTTAGGCAGTCGTTGTGTTCAACTATGTGGTAGTTACAGAAAACTGTTTCTTTAAATCCAATGATAATTAGAAAGTGCTAGTCAAGCGTCTACCTCTCTTGTTTTGATGCAAAGTGTTGAGCATTTAGTGCCTTTGGGGCAAACCTCAATCTCCATAGATCAAAGCACTTCTTCCGCACCCTCTTGTTCAGCTCAATCCAATGGTACTGAATCAGGCAAATGGAGAATCGGAACTTTGATTGAAAAAGATTTTGACGCTGTGTGTGCCATTTGCAAGGAGAGTTTTCCATTAGACTATCCCCAGGTATTCGTTTCGTATATATCTTCATTAACTATTTATAATTTTGTAGAGTTGGTTCCAAGAGGTAGTCACTGGCAAATTTATAAGCTTTGGCTTGTATTATGGAGATGTTCTTACCTCTTTGCTAGTAGCCGAGCTCAATTAGCTAGTCAATGTGATCAGGAGGTTTTTGTTTGTAACTTTTAAAAGGCAAAATACATGTTGTCCTGCACTCATTATATTGGGTTGATTGATAATTAATGCGGATTTTTGTTGCCTTATGATTCTTTTGATCTATTTTTTCTTTAAATTTGCTTTTTTTTTAAAGTATGCCCTCGCTTTTAGTCAAGAACAATGCGCGTCGAAAACCACCTTCACATTCGCCATATCATGCTCTACCACTTCGAGAAAGGATGGAGAGCAGCGCAGTCTTTTCGTGATATTGCCGAACTTTTTGGCGAAGAGACGATCAGTCAAAGTCAGGTGGAAAGATGGTTCAAGCGTTTCAAATCCGGTGACACAATATTCACCAACAGAAGCTCCAACAGACTACCACGTCAACCGGTCTTTAAAGAATTGGCTAGCAAGGGGGGGGGGTTTTCGAGGATTTGGACGAACTTGTTGTTGATCTCAAAGCGTGGATTGCATCCAAGAATGCTCTATTCTTTGCTCGCGGAATTGATCAACTGCCAAGTAAATGGGAAGCTGTTATTGATGTTGATAGCGAATAAGCCCCAGAGCGATCCTTTAGAAATGTTTATGATTATGCTTTCAAATGTTTTATTGTCGAATAAAGTTACAATAAAAAAATCCGCATTAATTACGAATCAACCCAATATAAATACCATATGACTCAATATTTTGAATTTTGAATTCGGAGCAATCGTGTGCGAAAGTTCAATAAATTTGAAATTTTCTTGTAAAGCTTGTTAATTTTATCGAGTATTTTTTGTTGTGGTGCAATACACAATTTATAGTCATTCAGTCTCATTTTGTCTCCCAGAATCTCAGCTCTCAAATAAAAATATAATTTCTAAAAAATCACGCAAATATAAAAAGTTATAGGCAAAACAAAGCGTGCCAAACTTTCGAGTCATACGGTATATATTAGAGTGAAGAAAAAGCCACCTCAAATTTGTACTATGGTCACATGTGATGTGTTCTGCCATAGGATAGCTTACATTGTTCTTTTTAAGATGGTTTTTTAGGCGACGAGCTCGTACACATCAGAACGCTTATAAATAAGGGATCTATAAAAAATGCATACAATTAACCACGGTTTGTCAGTTTTCTGTGTTCCGTACATCAAAGAACTCTCGGATCTAAAAAAGCGAGTTATAAAAAGGATGATATGTCGGTATCTAACTTTGATGTCGGGTCTTTTTTAGCAGAGCAATTAGTCGCCCCAAGCCTGTATATATTTTTTGCTATCTGTCTGCCTTTCTTACACCAGTACTGCTTACTATGGCCTGATTTTGATTTTTACACATCAATTAAGCAGACTTTCTCAATCAGTAAGCATCCACTAGCTGTTTGATGATTCTGCGAATTTTCTATAAATTTTATAAAAAGTCAATTTTAATTAAGGGCAGCTGTAAATTAATTTTGAGTAAAACATAAAAGCTTAGGATCGTGATTTGTGTATAGTCGAGCAACGCCAACAACAGTCATATGTTCTATACATATTGAGTCTGGCTGTCAAAGCTGAGTTCAGACGTAAAGGTGTGGCTACTATTCTCCTACAACATTTAATGAGAACGGCGGTGAGGAGGCCGTAATTTTATGCCTTATTTTATTCTTATAGTTCTCATCGTATATTATTATGCATTTTAGCCCGTACCCTAAAATGGTATTTCTACATGTGCTATCCAAAAACTATGCTGCTATAAGCTTCTACAAACAGAACGGATTCAAACATCACTCTACTTTGTTGTAAGTATTGCTGATTTGTTGCGCGGTTACTTCAAGCTTTTTCAAAACTTATTGGACAATCTAACATACCGTAAATCCTCTAATAGAGCCCCGGGGGCTTTATTTTTCAATCCCTGAAAAATCTTGAGATTGTCAATCAAAAATGGTGCTAACTCTGAAACTCTAGTCAAAAATCGAGGGGGAGGGCTCTATTAGAGAGGGGGCTCTATTAGAGATTTACGGTAGGCTAGTTTTTTCAAAAAAAGGGGGACTAAAGTCCTGAGAAAATTTTCGGAAGGGCTTAAAAGAAGAAAAACCATTTAGATTCAAAAATTCGTCCTCAGTGAATAAGCGTTTGTGTATTATAGCCCAAAATCGTGCGCGGGTTTGATCCTACCTGGTGGCACGCTATTTATTTTGGCTTGTTTGACCAATGTGTGGGGGTAGTTGTGGTCGCTGATTCCGAATCTGTCGCTAAAAAAGTTGAATAACCCCAAAAAATTGGTCAAACAATTCAAAGTAAGTAGCGTTTTACAAGGTGAGATCAATTTTGGACCGAAAAACCCAAAGGCTTATCCGCTGGGCCACCGAGGCCGAATTTTTCAACCTACCGTATTCTCTCTAATAGAACCACATGTGGTTCTATTTTTCAACCCCCTTGGGGGGTGTGGTTCTATTAGAGAGTGTGGTTCTAATAGAGAGTGTGGTTCTATTTTTCAACCTTCTGAACATATTCAAGCATTGCAGCATACGCGCATAAATTCTTTATTTCGGACCTGCTTGATTTAGGGGCGACGCTCATTTATACTATACTTTTTATTTATTTTTGTCGCTTATGACAGTCATGGTTATATTGATAACCTATATGAATAGTTTAATAAGTAATTTTGTTGATTAAGGTGATTATTGTCACCCCGGCCACCATAATCAACTCGATCAACCTAAAAAATAAAATATATATAGTAAAATAGGCGTCCCCTAAACCAGAGCAGGTCCCAAAACTCATTAACACTCTAGAGATATATCTTTATTACTATAATCAAATTTTCTTGCGCTTCCTCAAGATCGATTTCTTGTATCTGCTCAGCCTACTTCTTCTCATCTTGCGCGAGCTTCACCTTGCCTCGACCACTCGGAACCGGCCCAACTTTCTTGAAGCAGTAAGTGGCTTCGCCCAACATCCATCGGTGGCATTGGAACTCCGCACGATTTGATTGACTCAACGATGAGCTCCTACAAGAGATTATCGCAGGCTTCGACAATCCATTGGAGTTAGACGGCCGTTGGCGCAGCTTGAGGGTCTTAAGAGGTGTGGTTCTATTAGAGAGGGTGGTTCTAATAGAGAGTGGTTCTATTTCCCAACCCCCCTTGGGGTGTGGTTCTATTAGAGAGTGTGGTTCAAATAGAGAGTGTGGTTCTATTAGAGAGAATACGGTAAGTGGTTCACCCCATTTAAACCCGGTTATCTACGGTACACGTGTGGAAGCGGAATAGCGTCAGAAAAATGGAAAAGGCTGGAAATGATAATTTAGACGCTAAGAAATAAAATCTGTCATAACATTTTCTGAACGAACTAATAATTTGAACTTACATTAAACTAGTTTTTGCAGAAATTACTACCAAATAGTAGAAAACGGCCTCACCGTTTACTACGACGGATTTACATTTGGTTAGACCTTAAATTCTTTTTCCAAATAATCAATTAAACATCTAATAAATTTAGTTATCTACACAAATGGTGGTGCTTCTCCCTGGTCTAGCAGGGAATTGTGCAACCTATTATGGTCTATTATCTGTGCTCCTTTCAGGTACTGTTTAAATTAGTTAAAAACACAGCTAAATTATACTTTTAGACTGCTCTTTCGACTAAAATCTCCTTTCAGGAGTTTTAGCTTCTTTTAATGCTTTTGTTTTAACTGTGTGGATGTAAATGTACCGTATTTCCTCTAATAAGCGCCCGGGGCGCTTATTTTCAAACCTCGAAAATCGGAAAATTTGGAATTCGATTTCGAGATTTTCGGGTGCTTAACCAAAATCTAAAAAGTGGAATCGGTAGAGCTCGTGGAAGTTAAGAAAACGTATCAAACAGCTTTGCAAAATATTGCTTCTACACTGAGATCCAGACCTCAAAGTCGAGAGGGGGCGCTTATTAGAGCGGGGGCGCTTATTAGAGAAATACGGTATCTAAGTTTAAATCATATTGCCAGGGGTGTAATTAGGGGCTCTATTGGTCTTGTGTAACAGCTACATAAATCAGACAAAAAGAGAATGTGTGCCAAAATAAAGAAAGTTTAAGAATATGAAAGTTCGATGTAAATAGATAAAAAGAAAAACTATAAAAGAATATATCTCACGAATGTTTTGCACAATTCAAAATTTAGGTGATTGTTTGGATAAATGATACATTTTTCAACAATTTTCAGACAATTGTCCAACAGACGGACAGTTGCAACGCCTCTGGTATCTGACATTTTCACTGATTCATCAAAGAATTGTTGCATAAATTGAGAAATGTCGGAAAATGATTGGCCAATTGTCTGGCAATTGCAATTTTGTCGGACAATTGTCATTGGCCAACCCTAGTTTCTACGTTAGTTTATGTCAAAAATACGTTGGTTTTTTTCAAATGAAATTTTTGACATTGTTTTTTTCCTATAAAGTTTTTTGGCCAGCTTTTTAAAGTTGACCTCTCTTTTTTTGTAGCTTAAAATCTTGGTTACAAAATCGTATGTCAACTTTTGAAAAGTTGTCAAAAAAATTTATAGAAAAAAACACAAAAAATTTTATTTGAAAAAAACCGAACGTATTTATGACTAGGGTTGTCGAGTACTCGACTCGATACTCGAAACTCGAAAAATTTCGAATAATACTCGAAATTACTTGATTTCGAGTACTCGACTCGACAACCCTATTTATAACACAACCTAATATTACTCTGATTCAAACATAAAGACGTTTATTAGGCTTTTATTACTTTGTAATGGTTTTCGAAATCCTGAGAAGATTTATTTTAGCAAAGCGGTCTTTGCAGAATTCAAAGTTTTTTTTCGACTTACCAGTCTGTCAGTCTGTCTAAAGATTTCTGTCTTATATCAAAAACTAATCAGAAATCATATATATAACATTTGATGAGAAATTAAGAAATACAAAAGAGTTTTTTCGGGTCTCTATCTTTGTTGAATTACTGCCATACACTATGTGGATAGAAACTGCAGAGAACTGAATTTAAAAGTAAAATATTACAAATTTTATATGCCAAAATTTTTTGTCAAATAAGTCATCTAGCAAAAAAAGAAACAAAATATTTTCTCAAAAAAAAAATAAATATCAGACGTTATTTATACGAGGTTGGATGCTGAGGTGGTTGCAGTATTATGGTTGGATGGAGGTTGGACAGTCGTTATGTTGGAAATAGCACTTCTTTTATTCGCCATATTCAGTCGTCTAACTTGCTTTTTGGTTTTCTGAAATCCATCAAATTGTCAGGAACTTTTTTTAATATGTAAGAAGCTGTGGTCACAAACGGTCATTGGTCACTGCGATCACAAAATTGCAAGCTATTTATTGAAAATTTTAAAAGTAAACATTTTTCATAAAAGTTTTACGACTGGTCACGCAGTAGTTTCGGTAGGACATGATACTTTTTGATAAAATCTAGAAGCTATTTTATGTCGAAATTTTCTGCTAACAAGTTTATTTACAAAATAGAATATTTGACCTCTTAGGTGACCGAGTGCAAAACCCTTACCACCATTTCTGCTTCAATCAGCTGCTTGAGTCGGTGAATAGAAGCCTGCAAAACAACGTTGCCTTTGCCTACGTTGTTCAATTCAGACTCGTAAAACTTGGCGAGGTTGTTCAGATGAATGTCTTTAACCACCCAGTAAAAATGCTCTACAGAGTCAACATCCACCAGTTCATCGTTAGGCGTGAATATCTGACAGCCAAGTTCATAGTGGCAAACACATGCATTGACTATATTGAATATCCAGCTTCAGTGGGAAGCATTCGGTGAGATACCATCACATGCCTTTCTGCTACCTGAAAATTACCTTTCAATTAAAACTGAGACAGTGGGGATCTAAGTCATAGTGATTATTGGAGTTTCTACGCTCCACCCATGTATTCCGCCACAATATTCAGTAGTACAAAACCAGGTTTTTCAAACCGCAAAACTAGGTTTTTCGAACCGCGCTGTTGAAGGAATTGAAAAAAGTAAGCGATGCCATTGAAAGCTATCAAAATTGGGTCAAATACTGTCTGCAAATAACTGAAGGCTACAGTATGCAAAGATTTGTAGTTTTTGTGGCCTAAAACTATTTTTAATTTCGGAATCTTTATGCCGAAAAAAACTTTCGCTTTCAAATGGCAATAAGCACTGTGCAAAATGAGTTTTTCCTTCAAAAGTAGACAAAAATTATTCTTTTCAAAGTTTTGAGATCGTGACCCGAAGTAGATGGAAAACTGAATAAACAAGAGTATTTATAAACATCGTTGTTATTGTCTAGTCAAAAATTTGATCAGTTATGGCCAAAATTTATTGTGCCTAAAAAGACCAAATACCTTGGAATGAAACCACCCAAATTATTTATTCACTTTATGCTGTTTTGCACAAGCACCTACCTCATGTGGAATGTTAGGCGGAAACTTCGACAATATTTCATCTGCACTATGTGAACAGCAGCTAATCTTTGAGTTTCTCGAAACACGCATGGCAATTGCACGCTAAGATAATCAAGCTGTGTGCTGTTTCAAGTCAAGTAAAGTGCTTACCCATCCAAAGTGTACCAGCCCCAACCGGAAATCACTTTCTCAAACTCATTCATATTGCCTCCAATAGAGGTGGGAAAAAATTTAGTCATTTCATAGGGTAGTTGGGGGAATGACAACAAATTATTGGAATGATAGCCATTTGTTTTCGGAGCGGCTACTAATGGACTACTGCCAACCCTATTATCTGTTTGATCCACTTTAAGGCTGGAGAATTCTGGATTAGGCACTGTAATGGGCGTAGAACTATTAGTGGTTACTGGCGCCTTGAGATCTGCCAAATGAGCGTTGGCAGCTATTGCATAGACAGGATTATTGGCTTTGGAAGTGGTGGCTTGACTAGCAGAAGAAGAGACCAGACCATTATTGCCATTGGTGGACTGAAAACATTCTTCTAATAGCTGTAGGTTACTGTCGGTTACTGACTCAGATGAACAAGATCCTGCTTTACTGTTCTCTTTTTTAACTAAAAATAAAAAATAAAGGTTAACAATAATCAATTTGTTTCATCCATAAATATTTTTATCTGGAAACTTTTGGATTTATAATTGTTTTTAGACTGTTTTTAGTTCACGCCCCGTAGCAACAATGAATGCGTGACAGTAGTCTAGTACCCCCTTTTTGGCCGGGTAGCGGTTAGTTCCTAGCAAAAAGAGTATTAGTCATAGCTTAAAGAAACCTATTCTGTCCTAATGGAAACCGTGCAGAGAGAACCCTCACCCTGAGAAACAAAGTTGTCGAATATACACTATTTTATTATTTATAAGGTTGAAGAAATATGCAAAAAAAAGAAATGTGAAAGAGTATTTTAGGAAAGAATCTTTAAATGATTGCATTATTAATTAAACTATCTAAAGTGTATAAGCCTAAAAATTGTTTTTTTATTGTAATATTTGTTCAGTAAAATAAACAACTCGACAAGCCTAAGGCTATAGCAAAAAGTCTAAAATTTTCTGAAGCCTAAGCTAAATTCTGTCTATTTAAGCAATTATACAAATATATATTTTTAACAATGAAACAAATATTCAGACTAGCTACCCCAGACTTAAGGTCTCTAAGTTCAGAACAGTTATGGAAAAAGTAGCTTGAGTAAAATTCTAGCCTTTTATCATAACCGCCGTATTCCAATGCTATATTAGAAAGCCAGTCCATGCACCGGAATACGTTAACTGATCAAGGGGTCATATAATATCTATTATTTTTTTTAATTTATTTTTGTTAATATCTTAATAATATAAATTATTCATAACCAAAGAAGAATCCGGTAGTCTGAGCGATAACCTTTTCTATTACAAGGAAAATACTTTTTAGACTGCTTCTTAGATATTACTATGATTTCTTATCTGTAAGATCCTGTTTATATCCGATATTATAGGAGAGTCTTGCCCTAGTACTTGTCTTTTGAAAGATTCATACGTACTGGATCTAAAAAAGTATTTTCCTTGTAATAGAAAAGGTTACGCTCAGACTACGGATTCTTCTTGGTTATGAATAATTTATATTATTAAGAATATTAACAAAAAAAAATAAAAAAATAATAGATATTTATTGACCCTTGATCAGTTAACGTATTCCGGTGCATGGACTGGCTTTCTAATATAGCATTGGAATACGGCGGTTATGATAAAAGGCTAGAATTTTACTCAAGCTACTTTTTCCATAACTGTTCTGAACTTAGAGACCTTAAGTCTGGGGTAGCTAGTCTGAATATTGTTTCATTGTTAAAAATATTATTTGTATAATTGCTTAAATAGACAGAATTTAGCTTAGGCTTCAGAAAATTTTAGACTTTTTGCTATAGCCTTAGGCTTGTCGAGTTGTTTATTTACTGAACAAATATTACAATAAAAAAACAATTTTTAGGCTTATACACTTTAGATAGTTTAATTAATAATGCAATCATTTAAAGATTCTTTCCTAAAATACTCTTTCACATTTCTTTTTTTTGCATATTTTCTTCAACCTTATAAAATAATAAAATAGTGTATATTCGACAACTTTGTTTCTTCAGGGTGAGGGTTCTCTCTGCACGGTTTCCATTAGGACAGAATAGGTTTTCTTTAAGCTATGACTAATACTCTTTTTGCTAGAACTAACCGCTACCCGGCCAAAAGGGGGTACTAGACTACTCGTGACTAGAAGCGGAATATCTCGTAGCTCAGCCCACTGACCTCATCGAGACACGTGGCAAGAGCTTTTTGCATGTGGTCCAGCAACCCTCTTTTAAGATGAGCATGGTTTGCCAGACTAACCACCACCGCCCCCTCCCTTCTCATCGATGGCCAGATTTTTTTTCTCGGTTTTTTAAGTGGCCGGGCTAAAAAACTTGAGCCCCGACGTCAAAGCTGATTGATTACTATTTTTGGATAATAGCTTTTTCTTTTCGCTTGTCGTTTGGTTAAACTGTTTATCGTTGGTAGCAAAAGTAAATTAGTAATAATAAAATATTAAGAGTTAGCGAATAACCAAAAAATTGTAGAGTATTCATGACGAAAAAGCGAGTAAAACCAAGCAAATAATATCAAAAGCTTGTATACAATCTATGAATGATAAGACTAAATAAAATTTTGCGAATTCTTTAATTTTTATAGATTTTGGTTGACTAAAAAGGGCAAGTGTCACTATATCAAGGATTATTTTTTCAGTCGGGACCAGCCGTAATTGTCACTATATTGGAGTATCACTGTATTTATTTAAAAGGTAATTTAAAGAGTTGACTGCACCCAAATTTACCGTTATCTTTTGAGGAAGCTGCTTTGGATGCATTTGCTGCAGCATTTACTACTTTTTGATTCACCAAAGAGCGTGTTTTGTACATATCCTCGTGCACTGTACTAATTTTAGGCATATTGTTACCGTTGCCTTCTTTATTAGGTGCTACAGAGTTGACTAGGAAATTAGATGCAGATCCTGTAGCAATATGCTCCCATGATGAAGGCATATCTGGCTTAGATGCTGACTGTTCTGAAAATAAGTTAAATAACTTTTAACTATAATATTAATGAATACAATTTTACCTTTGTGATTGATAGGATCAAAAGCGATATTTTTCTGATCGGTTTGTGAGACAGCGGAATCTGCAGCATCTGGGCTTAGACATGTGCTGTTCATAGTTTTTTCTAAACAGGGAAAGTTGTGAGATTCAGCTCGTGATTTATTTTGTTTTATGGCTTGTTCAGGGCCATTGCCTGCTTGTGAACTGTTAGTTGGGCAATTAGAATCTTGGTTTGCATTGCTTTTTGGAGGGAGCTGTTGGTTGGCTAAATTTACGAAAATTACCATAAGTTAGGACTAGAAGAAATTACTTTACAAATTGATGCTACCTTTTTTGTCGTGATGCTTGACCATCTCCAAGTTGAGTTCCTGGGAATCGTCTGTGTTATTACCATCCTCGACATTGATACACTGATCAGGCGAGCCACTGTTGTTGGTAAGAGCATTAGCAGACGAAGTCCCTTGCTGGCCTGGTGTTTCCTCAGCTGCTGTTTTTGATGTACCAATCAAAGAATTTATGTCTTTTTCAAAATGCGCTGAGACTGTTTGCATCTGCAATAAACATTTCAGTAAATTAACTAATTAATCAAGATAAAAACTGCTTAACTATACTTGGGACAATTTTTATACATATAGGTCTTGTAAAAAGTGGAAATTTTTGAAAACAAAGATGGGCAAACAAATTTGCACAAGTCGCAGCAGGCAAGCCAACACACCTGTGTATAGTCAGCCAGCCGTCCCACTCTCTGATCAATGCTGTCCTCCTGCTTGTTCCTCTTTCCTAGGCCACAGTTAACCAATCGATGAGGCATGGATTGCAGGCACCAACTGTATATGTATGGCTTCGGGAAAGAGAGAGCCTTTAAAGGATGGATCAAATAAGAAAATTGTAGTTTTATAACCTAGCAAGACCCTTGACTTAAAATGCATCATAGGAGTTTTTTTTGCTTAGCTCTAGTAAAAACATTGTAGAATACATTAAATTAAATTTTCTTTGGTCGTGGAGTAAATTTTGGCAAAAAACTGGTTTTTTATAAACTTTACACATTCTTTGACAGAAGGCTGAAATAAAAAAAAATAGAAGATATCTGAGCCAGAATTTTTAAACGTAGGCTAAAAATTAGATGCCTAACAAAGGTTAAGTAAGGCTTAAAAGACTAAAAATTACCCGGAAATGTGGGGATCCTTTCTGGGCCAAGAACATGAATTATTTGTCAAGACGTCGATTTCGATGAAATTTATCTACTGCACTTCGCTCGGTAACGAGAGTCAAAGTTTAGACAGAGAAACATCAAACGATAACAAATTTTAGTCAAAATATTCAAATAGTCAAAATACCGACAATGCAAGCTTTGATTCTTCTTGGGATGCATCCTCCAATCTTGCCTCCAGCTCAAGCTTCTTCTATTCTGACAAAGAAAAAATTATCAAAATGTCTGACAAGAAAAATAACACAAAAGACATAAAATTAAACTAAAATAAACTAAAGTTAAACGAGAAAATTTTACAAATTTCACCAGTATTTTTTGATATAATCTGTATAAAATAAACGGTTAAAAAATTTGCTTTCAAAAATTAAAAGTCTTAAGAAAAGTAAATGTTGAGTATTTTTCAGTGTCACACCCAAAGCCATAGTTTTAAGCTCAAAATTTATTTACTGCGGTTTTTACAAAAAGAAAAGCTGAACAATGAATGAATATTCAGTGATTTTCTAATGAATAGTCTACTTTAAAAGACATTTTTTGCTAGTTTCAAAGAATTCAACACTATTTTTATGAGAATATTTTATTTTGTCCTGCTTTCTTTGGTTGTCGCTGTATCAGCCAAGGTTTTTCTTAAATCGAATATTCCAATAGCCGGCCTTTTTAATATAACAGCCTCAAAAAATACCATTTAAAATATGGTTTAGTTTTTCAATAAAAATTGATAGGTTTAAAAGCGCAGTGGCTCTTTTTTGAAAAAATAGCTCTTGAAACTGCTTACACGGGGTTGGCCAAACTTGCGGACAATATTTTGCGGATGCGTGTTTCTGGCGTGATTATTGCGGACAAAGCTTTTCGGATGATTTTGCGCCTCAGCTTTTGCGGATCAAATCTTGCGGACGCAAGATTTGGATAATCATTTTTTATGGCGCAAATTTACTTTTTCTTGGAACAAATTTACTTTTATTGGTGCAAAATTACCTTTTCTCGGTGCAAATTTATTTTCTTGACACAATTACATCATACCGTCTTTCTTCTTATTTATTTCAAAAATTAAAAATTTATTTTTTACTACTACCCTTTACCCCACTTTACATAACCCCAACATTATAAGGCATAGTAAATAAACATAGCCCGGGGGTTCGGGTACTTATCCACAAATGTATGCCCCTGGGGTATCACTCGTACCCCTTTTTCACGACATTAGAAAGATTTAAAGGAGTATGGTTTAAAAGCAAAATTCACATGTCAACTTCACGTGCCAAAATTTACATGTCAAATGACGTGTCTTAATCACGTGTTTTTTTCATGCGTGTTCATGCGTTCCCGTGCGTTTCCACACAATTTACAGCCACTTTGACTTCAAACCACCCGAAAGCACTTTAGCGAAACACCCACCACTTGCGAAATTCTACAGACCAGAATTTAGGATTGTTTGTATGAAAAACTTCTAAAAAACTCTTCATTCGTGTTTGGCCATCTACCCTGGGATTCTGGTGATTTCTAATAGAGCAGAGGAGTATGTACTTTCGATAACCTAGGAGTATGACCCGAGGATTTGTGCCTCAGGGATAAATACCCCTGAAACAGGGGTATACGGGGGTACCCATACTAGGGATGGAGGATGGCCTATTCCGGAACAGGACAAAAATTTTGAAATGAAAATCCGGGACGGGACAATGATTTCCCCGGTCGGGACACAAACAGTAAATTGGACAACAAAAAACGTTTTCGAAAAATATGCAAAATATTTTGTTCCGGTTTCACATCACGGACAAGAGCTAGATATTGTCCAAGTATATACTCGAATATATTTTCAATTGAAAACCCTAATATTTACCAAAAATTTTGCGAGGGTTTCAAATGATAGTAAAAACCAGACTAAACTTCAACATGATTTTCGTATTCTGAAGACATGACAGATTTTTAAAAGTCGGGACGAAACAATAAATCCGTGAATTTAAAAATTACGCCGGCACGGGACAGATTCAAAAGAATTTCCAGGACGGGATCTGGGACGGGAAAGCCCTAAGAACCCTCCGGGAAGGGAAGAGACAGGGTGTCTTGTCCCGACTGTCCTCCATCCCGAATCCGTACCCCTGTTCATTAACTACGAAATGAGGGTGAGTACCCCTGAAAGCACTTACCCCGAGGTATCGGGGGTGTGGTATATAGCACCATTCATGTACTACCAGTTTTTTAGAAATTGATTAACAAATGGTCACCTTATTTCAATTCATCAAAAAGCTGTTATTCGGAATGAAACTTTAAAAATCAAGGCTTATTCGTGATATGTGTGACCTATGTGATTATGATTCTCATCCTTTATCTGGGTTCAACATCAATGAATTAAACAAGGTTAACAGCCATCACCCAACCCTATTTATTACTGGTTTCTGTTTCAATAACATGTGCAATTTAGTTAGAAAATAAAATTTTTAATTTTTGAAATAAATACGAAGAAAGACGGTATGATGTAATTGTGCCAAGAAAAGTAAATTTGCACCAAGAAAAAGTAAATTTGCGCCAAAAAAAAGTTTATTTGAGCCATACTTTTTTTGCACCAATAAAAAGTAAATTGCGCCATAAAAAGTAAATTTACACCAAGAAAAAGTAAATTTGCGCCAAAAAAAGTTTATCCGCAAGATTTGCGGACGAACACTTGCGGACGAGAATTTGCGAACTTCATATAAGCATCGCCTAAGTCACAGGTTCGACTAACTTCGTTTTAATGCTGTCATCCTTCACTCCGGCTTGAGATACTTTCTTTTTTCTGCTCCTTTTCTGCCAAACTTCGGTTTATCCGCAAAAGTCGGTCCGCAAATGTTTGTCCGCAAATGTTGCATCCGCGAAATTTGGTCCGCAAAGTCTCGTCCGCAAATCTCCGTCCGCAAATGTTGCGTCCGCAAATGTTGCCCGCAAGTCTGGCCAACCCCTTACACGTACAGTTAATAATTTTTGACCAATAAAGAGTCACAAATGGGGCAACCATCACCGAATCAAATGTGAAGCCCCTCGCAAGAATGGCTACTATAAATCTTTTTGTTATTCATACCATGCTGAACCTCTTGGCTACAAAGACGCATTTATACAATGTGCTAAAGAAGGTGGCTGGCTGCTGCAAGTTAATCACAGACGCCATTTCAAATATATTCAAAGTATGTTTAAAAAGTAGGGGCAAAGGGGCATGCTCGTCGCACACGAGAAAAAATGCTTGAATTCAAGCCGAGCAGTTATTTAATATTTGAAAAAAATTCATTTTGTGAGGAGGTGATCAAGTACTTCTCATTAATTATTGATAAAACCTGTATATGCTGAATTGGTATATCAAATTGAAATATCACTTTTTTGATTAGAGCTTTTCAGGTCAGGCTAAAACATGTTTTAAGGATTAGAAAACTACTTTGCCAAAGTTTGACTTTTCATGCTTAGAAACATGTTTTTTTACTCTAATTACAATTCGAAAAACTTGTCAAATCGAGGTGAAAAAAGGAAAAGTTTAAAGAGAGGAGAATAGAAACCGAACTTTGTTTTTTTACAGAACAAATGCACAGGCAGTATGGTATTGATGGCAAAAGAATAAGTATTGGGGCACCAGAAGAGGTCTTCCTGTATCCAATGACACTTGCTTTGTGCATAAACAAAAACTTTTAAAAAACAAAGTGGATGTGAAGCAGAGAAACATTCCTATTTATTGCGAGTTCGATAAAATAAGTCCGTGCCCAGCTGGGTGGCGACACTATGAAGGACAGTGCTACAAGGTGAGACAGGGCACACTTCATTTCGAATTATAAATTGCAGCTAAATATTTAAATATTATGAAATATTAGGTGGCTAAAGTAGAACGTGGATACTTTCATTTCAATAGTGCTGAAGCTAAATGTGTGGAAGAGCAAAGTCACTTAGCATCTGTGCATAGCTTTGAAGAAAATGAGTTTATTGCGAGTAAGTGTCTTACATGCATAGATATCCCGTTTACAGTGTTACCATAGATCTAAGATGTGGTGGTAGTCATGCTTTGTCCCCCGAACGCCGCGAACACTCGCTACTTCAATTTTCGCAGCTATGTTGCCACATCCTACTTGCGCGTGTAAAAGACATGTACGAGAAATGCGATATTGTTTGCATCTCAAATGCTTTAAAGAACCTTTTTGGTCAACTATGAATAGTGTTTGGACATCTTCTAAGTAATTTTATACGCTAAAATCGATAAAAAAGTAGTTTCCAAACAATTTCCGCACTAAAAAATAGGTTTCAAAAAAATTTTGGTTACCATAAGTTGACCGACTGCCTTGGTCCCCCAAGCTAAAATATCGGGTATTAAGGTATCCTACAGCGTTTGGTCACTGGAACTTGGCAAAAAATGTTCTATACGTATTTTTGATCAAGAGTCTTGCTCGGAATTATGTCTAAGGTAAGTGAGTGCGCGCATCTCTAACCAACCAAGGTAATTGGTCAACTTATCGTAACCAAATTTTTTTTGAGAGCCCATTTTTTAATGCAGAAATTGTTTGGAAATTACTTTTAATCGGTTTTAGCATATAAAAATTACTTAGAAGACGTCTAAACACTATTCATAGTTGACCAAAAAAGGCCCCCCCCCAAGTAAACAAGTGCCAAAGGGTTAAACGATTACTAAAAATTTACAATTAATCAATTTTATTTTGAGATTTATTTTAATCGTGTACATATGCATGTAAACAAATGTAAACGGTAATTTAATTGATTACAGTTGATTACACGATTGTGTTACATAATTCAGTTGTTTGCAATTGATTACACAAATGTAAATGAATATGTAATTGTTTTGATTTGATTAATCACCCAATACAAAATTACATGTGAAAATCGTTCATTTGTGTAATACCCATCACTGCTTACTTGCGTTATGTAAATTTTGTATCAGTAAATTTCTCATTAAATCTTTATAGCGAGGAAGTAGAGGGCATGTCTTCTTATATGACTTGCACTAAAAGCATTTAGTGTTGCTTTGATATGTTTGTCCGGGTCGATAAAAACATGATCCGTCCACTAAATTCCATTGGGTTGATGCATGAGTCCTGCAACAACCCCTTTGTGCCCCAACACTTTTGGATGATTTCGAAATTTATGTAGAAACACGAGCAGGTGGAACAGATGGGTTCCACAATGAAAAATTTATTTGCCAAATTGAAAACAAATTTTTTTCGATGGGTTTCAAAATTAACCTTTTTGTGATTCTGACATCCATGAAAAAAATTTGTTCCAATGTGACAAATAAAATTTTCATTGTGGAACCCATCTGTTCATCTGCTCGTGTTTCTATAGAAATTTCGAAACCCATCCAAAAGTGTTGGGGCACAAAGGGTTGTTGCAGGACTCATGCATCAACCCAATATTTATTTTACGTCGGCTGTCAAAATTACTTTAATAAATCTCCGGCCCTAGAAGCCGCATGTGCTTTTGTCTTGATTCTCCTTGTTGATTTTATGTGACTTTTTAGGCTTCAGACTTAGGCAAGGGTTGGCTAAAACACGCATTAGAGTCAAGTTTGAGTCCGTTTCAACATACGCTTGCCACCCCTCCCTCAACAAATATGCGTCATCTAAGATTTCACAAAAACTCTATAAATTATAAAAACTACTTAAAAAGGTTAAAAAAATTTAAAAAAGATTCAAAAAAGATTTTTCAGATATGCTAAATACAGGCTTGAATGAAGTTGCTTTTTTGGGCTATCGCCGGCACAACCTAGTTAATAACCAACCGGGCTCTGTTTCTAATATTGATGGCTCTGATGCTTCCTTCGCTCCTACTGCTTTTCAATCTGGCCTATACCTTGGTCTGATGCCGTAATTACTCCTCAACACCCCAAGTAAACATTTATAAAAAACTTTTTTGCATTATATGCTTTTAGTTGCAAACCAGAACCAAATAATGAGCAAGGGGATCAGAACTGCATAGGTTTTTTTTGTTTCTTTGAAAGCTAGTTTTAGAAAGCAATTTAGAGCTTTGAAATTTAAAAACAATTTTAATGCTTATAGTTTGCTAACACTTTTTAATTCTGTTTAGTAATTGGAGCGGGGATTCAATTTTACCAGAAATTTCAAATGAACGGTGGAAAATATTGGCATGATGTTGCTTGTGAGAGATTTGATTATGCGAAAGGAGCAATATGCAAAAAAGCAGCTGCAAGCCGTCCTTTGAAATGTTAAAAAAAGTAATGCTGTTTTTTGTCAAGCCATCATAAAGCTGAAACCATGCATCTAAAACATTTGACAAATAAGTTGATCTAAATAACGACTGCAGGATGATAAAAAAAAAATTGAGTCGTTGACAGTAAACGTTAGCCAAAAACTTTTGTTTACTGTAAGCCTCAGCTAACTGTAGACTTAGATAGTTGCCAGCAGATCTCAGCCAATAACTATGCTTTACTGTAAAACCACAGTTATCGGCTAACATCTGCTGCCAACCACTAAAGTCTACAGTTATCTCGCAGATCTTTTATCGGAATTTCTTCAAACGTAATTTTATTTTTTATTTTTGCGAATTTGAAGTTGAAGAATCACACATACTTTACTTCAAACACCAATCGAAATGCTCATTCAGGATCCTTTCTTGTAAGCATACTAGGACGAGCGGCGCCGTTCGCCGCTGCATTTTTCAGCCGCCGCTCCATTTTTAGTCTCCGCCGCAGCCTGCGCCGCTTGTTTGAACCTTTAAATTTATTTTTATATTTTATTTTTTGCGTTACAAAACTGCGTTACAAAATAACAAAACACTTAGATTGCAGAAGAGGAGGTTGACATCGTTTTTTATTAATTTCTTTCACGCATATCTTTGCGCATTTCTTGTAGGTACATGTCCACTCTTTTTTTGCAATCCGGCTGATTTCGGCAGTAGTGAAGCGTAGTGAGCGTGTGGGGGCTCCTTCCTGAATGAATCCAGAAGCAGCATTTTTTGCGTTTGCACTTAAATTTGAGCCCAAAGCCTTGGGAACCGGTTCACGAATGTAGATATTCACCGTTCTTCTTAATGCATTACTCACATTATTACAGTAAATAAACATTTGATTAAGTGTCCAAGTGTATTGTCATAAAAAAAGACGATGACTTAAAGTTACAAAAATTCAGTAATAAATAGAGTTAAATTTTTTTGAATAAAGTATTAAATGAGATTTTTTACACGCCGCTGCCGCCGCCGCTCATTTTTGACCCGCCGTTGCCGCCGCCGCTGTTATTTTTTTTCCGCTGCTGCCGCCGCTGCTTTTCGGCCCTTCCGCCGCCGCCGCTTTTTCCGCCGCTGTCGCTGTTTTTGTGGCAGCCCGCCGCTGCCGCTCCTTTTTTCACGTGTCCAAGTATGCTTGTAAGCTGATTTCAATCTTTAAAAAAAATATCTTATAATCAATCTTCAACCTCGAAAAACAATATTGTCGATTTCAGTAAAAATCAATTTCGTGATAAAACATAACAAAAGGGGTTCTTTTCGGTTAACGGTACCTCACCTGAAATTGCCATTTTTGCGTTCGTTAATCGATAATATCGTTTGAAAAGTACACAAATTACTATTTTATGTAACCTTTACGACCTTTATGATATTCTCGGTGGGCGTATGCAGATTCATCAAGTTCAACTATCATTCCAGGTCCACCTGTGAATAGTAATTTTTTGAGTGTGAAACTTTAAAAACATGATTTATCGATTATCCCTGTTGTACCTCATAGAACCTCGTGGCAAATTTGACGCATAAATGCATTGTAGTCAACGGCAGAATCGTGATTTTTTTCAATTTCTCTTTTGCACCAATTGATAACAAAATTTAAAAAGACACTACTGATAAAGAATTTAAAAATAACGCAAAATGGCAATTTCAGGTGAGGTCGCGTTAACCGAAAAGAACCCAAAAAGCTTTTCAAAGTGCCGTAAAAACATATAAATGTTTTATGGATCAACTCCCCGAAATTCGGAATTTTCTTTATATATTTTTCTTGCTTTTGACCCATTTTCGAGTATCTGAAGTATACTGAAATATAGCTGTATCTGAGCTATGTTTTGGTAGGTTACGTCAGTAAGATTCTGCTAAAAAAATAAGGCGAAGCTCAGAAAAAATAAATAAAGGGAATGAATTTTTTATTGCGCAAACTCACTTTTTTGGCGCAAAATAAAAAGTGGTGCAAATAAACCTTTTTATGGCGCAGATTCACTTTTTCTTGGTGCAAAAAGGTTTGCTTTGGTTTACAAGCTGAAAAAAGGTTTCATTACATGCCCATCACTGCTCCACTTGCTAGTTTTTCCGTAGATGATCTACAAAAAGTAAATTGAGCTTGAAAAATAAGAAATTTTTGTGCAGTACGTAGCTAACTTTTGCAGTAAAAATTTCGTTAGTATAAAGGGGTATGATTTAGGTTTTGTTGATTGTAATTCTCTTTTTGTACCAACGTTTGTTCCTTCTTTTTTTGGCCGATTGTCACTGTTTGTTTTTATTTTTAGCACTAAAATGTCCATCGCTTCATCGATTTGCGATATTCTCACCGACAGGCTGGCAAATTGAAAAAAATCGAAGAAGGAAGAGAAAGCTTTTGACCGAGAAAAAATTGTAAAGAAAATTTCTATCAATAAACAAATGTATTTTTGTAGTTTTAATTCTGTACCGAAATGTCTGACAAAAAGCTGTCTTTAAAAACATTTAAAATATCTTCGTCCTTCTTAAATCACCATGTGCTTTCTAATAAAATTTTATCTGTAACTTGAAACAATAATAAGTATATATGTTTACATCACAACGTATTAGATCTTTTCACAAATATTTATGATAATTAAGACATAGAAGAGATAGGATCAGGCGACGGGCCTAACTTGGCCAATGCTCGGTCTAGCCACTTAATTAATGTATTATTAAAACAGACATTTTATTAATGCAAGTCTTACTATAAGTGGTCCATGAAGCAGGATTTCTATCCAACAAGGAGTCTAAAAATATGTTTTTGCAAAAAACCATCTATGTTAAAAAAAATTACCGATGTCACATCTTGTCTTAAATGCTCAATTTTTAGTCTTCTAATTTTTTTTAAAAGTTAAAAACCTTTGGTAATCAGCACCCCAACCTTTTACAAAACTCATTCTAATAATAGTCATTTTGGTGAGTTCATAGCTGGAGTTGAAACCCATGTTGACACAATTGTTGAGTAACTCGCCAAACTTTGCAGAATCAAATATTTTCAGGGAAAAGCCGTTTGTGATCTTGCATACAGTGGTAGGGTTAAAACCATTGATATAGTTGCAGTTGCGAGACTGCACAAATATCGCACTTTCGCTCTGGCATTCTGCAACTTTTTGTAAATCAGACATTTTTGTGTATATGTGAGTACTACCTTACTTAAAGCCAAAAGATAATCTGTTACCTGCATACAAAGAACCATGATGTGGCACATAAGTCAATTTCACTCCTTTTCCGATATGTCTTCTGGTGCTTTCAATTGTTCCATTACGATTCACATTTGAAAATAGACCAAGAGAAATTTTGCCAGGATTATTAGTAGGATCAGTGAAACCATCTATTTGAACACTAGGAGAGGAAACTTTGACTTGCTCACCCACTCTAGTATTCAACTCATAATAGGATATGGTGGCCCAATAGGGGCAAGGCACATAAGGCACTGGCACATGACCTATCACAACTGGAGACTGCAGACCACCAAAATTTTGAGTGGCAGCATCTGTAGAGGGTTGATTGGAAGAGCAAGGAATAATAGATTGGTCAGGAAACTGATTTGGCTGAGGAGGCAGCTCACTGTAACGAGGCACTAGAACTGGTGGTAGCAAACTACCACTGTCTACCTGCAATAAAATTTATGATTATTCTTCTGACTCTTCGGACATGTACCGTGAATCTAATTTATCAGGCAAGTTACCACTCAATTTTGTAGCCAGTGAGATGAGATTCAAAATGTGTGGTAACTTGCACGAGAGCGGACTTCTAAAAGTGGGCCAAAAACACGATTCCACAAACGCGTTTTTGAATTCAAGGGGGTCGGACTATTAGAGCATTTACGGTATAATTGAATATTTTTACATACCCTTTCATAATGATATGGATTGATGCAGATATTTTGCTGTCCAGATTCAAAGCAGAAGCGACAGCTAGGCAACGCTTTAAGCTCATGGTGAGATTGAAGGTCGGGCCAGCGATATACCCTGCAGTAGATTACATGGGGTAGGGCTTTGCGATGCGAAATCTGTAGCCTGCCGTCGAGAGAACGGGGGATCGTGACACCTGATATAAACTTCATTAGTCTTTTTTGAAAGTTTGAAGAGCAGACTACATTGGCTAGGCTGGCGTCCTTCAGAGCGAAGGGCCTCATCTAACAGTACCAAAGCATCTTTGTTGTGCTTTTGTAGCTTTTTCATCAAGCTGTCTATGGCTTTTTTGGACCAACTCTCCTCTTCGTCACCTAAAAAATTATCGTTTCGTAAAATATATACAGCTTAATATTTTTATTAACAAGGGAATTCCTGATTGTAACGACGGTTTACGCTGGTCCAGTTTTTCATGGAGAACTCAAATATCACAGAAGTGGGCCTCCCAACTAAAGTTTAATGCTCTCGAAGAGCCCAATTTTCCCGACTTTAGGCTGGTGAGCAGTGAATTTATTTAGTAAAGAAGTTTATTTTTTACTTATAAAAAAGCTCGTTGTCTGGGCTTTCTATTGGTGTGTCGATAGCCTTCATACGAAAACGTTATCATGGATGAAAATTTAAAAGAACGAAATTACGCCTATTTAAAAATTTTACAATTTTACAAAAGGAAATGCTGTACTAAATAAATTGACTGCTCACCAGCCTAAAATAAAAAACATACCTGACCTCAACGAGTAGTCGGGAAAAGTATATTATAGCAAGTCCTCTCAAAAATGGGTTTTAACTGCTTTTTTGTGTGTTTTAGGGCTTGAAACGTGTAGAAAACACGTTTTTAGCTGGGGGACGGCACTTTTTGAAAAAATATTTTTTGGCCAAATTTTGACTTTTTGCCTTGGGGGACCAAGGTAAACCACCTGGGTAGGGTACCTGGATACCGTTTTTATCTCCCTGGAGCTCTCGTATTTATATAAAGGACAGCCCTTGGCCCGGACAATGTGATCCCGGAGGGGCTTCCTATTCAATTAGGGTGCCTGCCGAAGGCAGTCAGGTAAAAGAATATCTAAATGAATAAAAACGGTATCCAGGTACCCTATCTAGGTGGTTTACCTTGGTCCTCCCAGGCAAAAAGTCAAAATTTAGTCGAAAAAATATTTTTCCAAAAAGTGCCGTCCCCCACCTAAAAACATGTTTTCTATACGTTTCAAGCCCTAAAACACACAAAAAGCAGTTAAACCCCATTTTTGGGAGGACTTGCTATAATATACTCCGTCCGAAAATTGGGCTTTTCGAGAGCATTACACTCTAGTTGGGAGGCCCGCTTTTGTGATACTCTGATCCCCATAAAAAACTAGATAAAGGAGAACCGTTGTTACAGTCAGGAATTCCCGTGTTAAAGGCTTGACTCTTTTTCTGTAAAAAAATCAGTTTTAATTGTAGAATTTGAAAGTCAAAAAACTATCTCAAATTTTTAATCCATAAATTTTTCCAATGAATTATAATCTAACATAATATCCAATCTGATTTTTTTTCAAATCAAATGTCGACCCAAAAATTTTTTACTGCAAGCAAGGTTTCAGCCCAACAGATTCTGTTCTCCAGATAACCCTTCTTCAAAGAGCTTGATAACTTTAGTAGGTTATATAATAATTATATAATACAGAGTTTATCTTGCGGCAACCAAGTACAAAGCAAAAGTCTCGAAATTTAAAGAGAAATTTTCTGTGGAGTAAAATTAATTGGTTCTTGTGGGTGCGCTTTAGAATAAATTATTTTGCTGCATTTTTTTGGGTTAGCCAGGTTTTGCCAATTCGGAATCGAATAAAATCTCAGGAAAAATTGAAATGCGGGGTAGGTTTAGAGATTCGAGTAAGTCTATCATATCTAGCTGCCTTCAGCTGTTCCACATAGAATTGTATAAATTTACACCAAAAACTGAACTATATAAATCTGACGAAAATGACCACAGTAGCTCGTGCTGATGGATCTCATATAAGCCTTTTTGTGAATGTAAAAACAAGTACCTTGTTTCCATCCTAGACGTCTCATAAGTCCACTTCCATGTTGACTAAACATATTTTGAAAGGCTGTTAAGAGGCACTAAACAGTTTTTATAGACATATTGTTTATTTTTTTATGTTTTCAAGCAGTAGAAAGTGTATTTTCCAACTTGTTTTGAAGAAGCAAGTATTTACAATGGTAACATTCTTTATTATTTTAAATGTGAAGTCTAAGGCGAAAATTTGTTGATTTTTATTTAGGTACATGCCGTGAATCACAACAAAATGCCTTTTTCGTATAAGCACTTTACATTCCCGAATAATTCCCAATATTATACATTATTCATTAATTTTTCTCATCTTTCAGCTCTTCTTCAGCTATGCCAGTTTCAGATTGTAGAAGCGCATTGATTCCTGGTCCCATTCCACTTCAGATTTTCCGCCATTTTCAACTAATTCAAATTCATCAAGATTACTTAGCAGCTCTTTTTCCCAGTCCTCATCAGTGTTTGATCCTGCAAACAGATGATTTTTTCTGTTTTACTTTTCTTTAGTTATTTAAAACCTTGCTTTCCAGTCAAACTACTCTTTTGATCAGCATCAGAAACGGGCGAAGAAACTTCAGCGTTGGGATTGTTATCAGATTGAGCAGACAAAGACACATCATTAGGCTGACTGCACTCTGGATGGAAATCTTCAACAATTGCGTTTTCTTTTTTCTTGTCTAACAGCAGCTTTTTCACGAGAGATACGCGATAGAAGTAGTTTCTCCAAAAGTGCTCTTCCGAAATCCTGGAAATTATTAAAAATTTTGTTTAAGTATTTGGGTGGTTTGTGAAAACAGGATTTGCATTTTTAAAGAGACTCTCCAAACATTTTTGGCGATTTCGGACCCAACTGTTTTTTGCATTTCAGGAAATTTTTTCAAGTCGCATTAATTTCAAACTGTTCTATCCTTATACTACAAAAAAATTGAAAAGCTGAGGGAGGGGATGGCAAGGCAAAAATAGTCCTAATACCGTATTCTCTCTAATTTTACACCACCTTCAAAAAGAAAAATACTAGGTGATTACAAAAAAATGATTTTTAAAAATTTAAAAAATCCGCTTGTGGAAGAACTGCTTGGTCATGGGCTGGTGGATGAAATTGACGAGGAAGAAAATCAGCTCAATGGATATGAATGTGATTGTTCTATTTATTGTTAATTTTGTCTTTTTGTTCATTTTCATGGTGGCGAAAAAATATTTGTTAAATCTGTTATTAGCTGGTCGCTCGAGGGGTTGAAAAATTTCACAGCACTCTCTAATCATACACCACCCATCAAGGAGGGGTTGAAAAATTTTACACCATGGTGTATATTTAGAGAGAATACGGTAGTAGTAAAAGGCCGAAAGATCACTTCTTACTGTTTAGGGACAAGTTTGTAACGCATTTTTTCTAGATTGGAGTCCTCTTTTAGCAGTTTCGCAGCAAGTCCTTCTACATTAGCACTCTTCAAATTGTCATTAATTGGAGGTTCAGCCAAAAAGTTCGTTCATCCTAAAAAATGAATCACTTATTCAAAAATTGATACTTTGGTACTTATGCTGTTGGGACCGACCGTCATTTTTTTGATTTTATTGCACAAATTGTTTGCCGTTTTGTTGTAAAAAAAATGGTAACACTTTACTTGCCCCCCCCACGGCTGACCCACTTTCGAGGTGAATTTTTGAAAACCGATTGCATATTCGTGTTTTCGACCCGGATTTTTACGGGAAATGATCATCAGATTCTGTGAAGTGAAAAAAAAATTTTCGGGATTTGCCTTGGTCCCCCAAGGTAAAATTTTAGAAAATTTTGAAAAAAAAATATTTTTTAAATTGGCGCCTTTGAATTTTAAGGGATTAAGGGCTGTATTGGGAGGGGAAGGGAATAGAAGGGGGCCACTTTATGGCAGAACAATAGAAAAGTAAATATAGTATTCTTCGACTGCCTCACCATGTTTTTCAACTGGGCCGTGGCAAAAAGAGACTCTATACGCTTTTTGATCAAGAGCACTTCTCGGAATTATGTCTAAGGTAAGTGAGTGCGCGCATCTCTAACTCTCAAGCCCCTGCGCCCCCTTCGGGGGCGCAGGGGGCTTGGGGCTTGGAGTTGAGATGCGCACACCCACATACTTAGACACAAATCACTCGTAAGTGACTCTGGATGCATGAAAAAGCATGCATACCAGAGTTTATTTATGCGGAGGACCCAGTATTCAAATCTATGTTCAACATCTTCTTGTTAGGGGCCTTGTGTGATTAGTGGCCCTTTTATTCCCTTCCCCTCCCAATACAGCCCTTAATCCCTTTAAAATTCAAAAGGCGCCAATTTAAAAATATTTTTTTTTTCAAATTTTTCTAAAATTTTACCTTGGGGGACCAAGGCAAATCCCAAAAAAATTTTTTTCACTTTCACAGAATCTGATGATCATTTCCCGTAAAAATCCGGGTCGAGAAACACGAATATGCAATCGGTTTTCAAAAATTCACCTCGAAAGTGGGTCAGCCGTGGGGGGGCCAAGTAAAGTCTAGCCAAAAAATCAGCAGCGGTAAAAAGCAACGCACCAAAAAAAAGATACAAATAACACATGAATGTGACACACAACAAAACGGCAAACAATTTGTGCAATAAAATCAAAAAAATGACGGTCGGTCCCAAACAGCATAAGTACCGATACTTTATAGTTCCCCCCATACTCGGATTTTTTGAAAAGTGACCCAAAATCACCTTACGAACTTATTTTTCTGCTCAACACGATAAGAGAAGCATTTCTAGACACTTTCTGGTGAAAAAAATTTTCAACTTTGCCAAAAAAATGTCTTCCACCTCTCAGGGGTAGATGGTCATTTTAAGGTATTTAGGGTCATTTTTCGTTGATTTATCACATTTTTCATGCTGGAGCTGGGCAAAAAGACTTTCTAAATGCATTTTTGATCAATTCTTGATCATCAACTCTCAAGCCCCCCGCGCCCCCGAAGGGGGTTAATATCGAGGTAGCGCTAAAAATTGCCTGCACAGGGTGTCCCAGTAAAAAACCCCTACACTTCAAGAACACCGTACAACCGGGCGACGGCCTTAGATGCGCACATCCACATACCTTAGACTTTGTATTTTTTCAAAGCTCTTTACTGATCTACAAAATGGCATGTCAACTGTTCTTTTAGAATTACACAGGGCTGTAAAAGGGATGGTCGAAGCTGGAAGAGCTAAAAAACTCATCTTTTTACTTCTTTTTGATCCATTTTTGCTTTTTCCAACGTCAACCATCCATTTCTCAACCCTGTGTAATTCTAAAGAAACAGTTGACACGAGTCACTTTCGCGTGATTTGTGTCTAAGGTATGTGGGTGTGCGCATCTCAACTCCAAGCCCCCTGCGCCCCTTCGGGGCGCAGGGGAGTTTGAGGGGTTGCTTGAGAGTTTGAGATCCGCACACTCACTTACCTTAGACATGATTCCGAGCAAGACTCTTGATCGAAAATGCATTTAGAGAGTCTTTTTGCCCAGCTCTAGCAAGAAAATGTGATAAATCAACGAAAAATGACCCTAAATACCTTAAAACGACCATCTACCCCTGAGGCGTGGAAGGCATTTTTTGGCAAAGTTAAAAAAAAAATTACCAGAAAGTGTTTAGAAATTCTTCTCTTATCGTGTTAAGCAGAAAAAAGTTCGGCGGGTGATTTTCGGTCAGTTTTTAAAAAATCAGAGTATGGGGAGGGGGACTATAAAAGTACCCAAAAATTATTTGAAGGGCATGCTCGCCGCCGATGGGAATATTTTGAAAGGCGGCTACCAGGTCAATTCAAAAAAAATTATTTTAAAATAAAAATTTGTTTAGTACTTTCTCTGCGATATATATATAGCGAATATTACTTTGAGTATCCAATAGCGTAAGTGGCTCACATGGAAACTCGCAAACTTGTTTCTCACTCGTAAATTGGAGTTTGGTCTCATTGGATAGCCAGTATTCGACTTTCAATCAAATTCGTTGGGATCTCGTACACATAGGCCAAAAGTTGAGACGAGAAGGCCAGTAAAGTATTGAAAAACCACAGGGGCACCAAGGCATTTTGAATTTAAAGGGCGGTCTTTATACACGCATTGCCCAGGTCACAGGCATACTTGCACGCGCGCAGGGCGCCAGACGCCAAAGGTCGGCGCCGGCGCCGACTTTTCACAAGCCCGGCGCCCGGCGATTTTTGAAAAATATTTTGAAAATTTTCTTGAAATTTTCTCAATTTTCTTGAATTTTCTTTAAAATTGAGCATTTTTGAGATGAAAATATACATTTTTTCATTATAAAAACTCAATTTACAGACAAAAATACCGGCGCCGGAGCCGGCGCCCTTATTCTAGCATGGCGCTCGGTGCCGAAATTTCTTAATAGCCTGGCACCGGCGGTGGCGCCCTAATTTCACCCTGGCGCCCCGGTGCCTAGCCGCTTGCGGCGCGGGCGCCAAAATTTGAAAATGCTCGTCACCTATTCAAAAAGTTCATTAGCCAAAAGTAAACTTTGAAAATTGAAGTAAAAAAATTTGTGTGCGCCCAGTGGTATTCGAACCTGTGACCTAGGCGTTGCATATATAAAGTCCTTTCAATACTTCGCTGGCATTCTCCTCCCAAGTTTTTGGCCTGTGGGCCCGAGATCTCAAAAGATTTGATTCAAAGTGGCATACTGGCTATCGAATGAGACCAGACACTAATTTGCGAGTGAAAAACAAGTTTGCGAAGTTCGCTTATAAGTGGTAAAGCGTTGGCGTACTGTGGTAATCGGTCGTCGGTTCAATCTTGATTGGAAGCGGTATTTTTCCTTGATTTTTACTGAAATACGAAATTTTAATTCTTGTTTAGATTACACTGGTACCCGCCTTTTAGAATATTCCCATCCGCGAGGAGCATGCCACTTTAAAGGACCATGATTTTTGCGCGCACTGGCATGTGCAAAATTCGAATTGGCGGGGACACTTCTCTTTGGTCTCGCATTGTACTATTTGCAGTCATTTAAACGACTCCAAAGAGTGAAGTTTGAGACGAAAGAGAAGTGTCCCCCGTCAATTCAAGTTTTGCACATGTCGCTGCGCGCAAAAACCATGGTCCTTTAAAGAGCCATGGTGAAGCGTTTTAGATTGTACCCCTCCAATTCAAAAAAATTCGCCTAATCATTAAACTTCTGTACGGATTTTTCATTTTGGTATCTAACAAAACCATACCTAAAATGAAATTCTAGGCCTTGTTTTGTTAGAAACCAAGTTGAAAAATCCGTACAGAAGTTTAGTGATTAGGAAATTTATTTAAATTGGTGGCGGACAACCGTTGTTGGAGACGGCAGTCGCCCTTTAAGAGCAAGACATTTTTTACCAAAGAAAGAGAGAATATGTGCTTCCTAGCGACATTTTCATCAGGCATTCCTGCCCATGGATAATCACAAGCTTCTACTAACTTCTCATTGAGCAAAGTCTCTTTGAAGTGCTCATTTTCCTTCTCCAAATCGCCGATAATAGTCTGAAACAAAAAAAAGTTTTCTCACGCAATTTCTTTTTTTATATAAAATTACATGTTCAGAAATAATGGAAGAAAGTTTATTAGCTTTTTCGTGAGCCACACGAGCATATCCGAACATCTTGTCTGAAAAAAATTATAAACACTAGTTATGGCGGTACTCGAATGAAGCAATGGTTGTTATAAAGCTACAATTATGGTAACTTGATTAGAACTTCAGCAAAAATAAATTATAAATAGTGTACGTCAAATTGAGCGATGACTTTAGAGAGAAATAAATACTAACCAGCAATCAAAGAAGTGTTTAAAGCAGCTTCAGCAAAGAAATTATTGCCACTTTTCCCACTTTCAGTTTCAGCTTCATTGGCATTTTGTTTGAAATCTGGTTGACTCTCTAAGTTGTCTTTACATTCATCGGTATCCACAACTTTATTTGTATCAATTTTTTCTGATGGGTCAGCTGGTGATTTCGGTTCATATAGTCCTGCAATGTTTTTCTGCAGATTGCCCAATAGGTTAAACATGTCTGAAAAAATAAAATGTGTGGTAATAAATTTGAATTATACATGATCGATATAACTATCGATCAATTTTTTTCAATATCCGTTTTCATTCAAAAAAAATTTCTTAAATTTTGGCTAGAGAATAAAAAAACAGGTCGAAAAAAAAGTTGACCGTAATGAACATCTTAATCAAAGTTTACAATTTGATTACAAAAACAGATTAAAAAAGGTTTTTAACCCCAATTTGGTGCTTTGGTGTGTGCCACAGCTGAACTATCACTAATTGACAGCTTTTTTATTCAAGCTTTCTTGTTAAGACAAATAGTTTTTCGGTGATGTTGTTCAAGCAAGCTAAATCTAATATGAATAAAAGCAAATAGAGATCAGCCTAAGCAAAAAATGTCTGGTTGTATGACTGAAAAAATGAAAAAACCTATACGAAACTTGATCACATCGCTGGAAAAATAGGTCACAGTCAGGGATGATAATGAAAATTTTCAAAAATACCGTATTTCCTCTAATAGCTCCACATGTGGAGTTATTTTTCAAACTTGCCCTAGGGTGTGGAGTTATTAGAGCATGTGGAGTTAATAGAGCATGTGGGCTTATACTTCGATCCTTCGACGCTGAAGGCGCTGAGAAAATTTTTACGTAAATATTTTTGTGAAATCTCATAGCCATTGTGTAGCAATAAATAGGTAGATGTGCACTAATTTTTTTTTCAAAATACTCAAATTCAAAATGCGGGATTTATTACAGAAGGTAACATAACATGCTGGATTTACGAGCGAACAGAAGATGATTAATTTACAATCAAAAAGCATGAAACTGAGAGTTAGGCGCATTTAGTTCGTCGGTCCAATCAACTTCCAGAGATTCTTCGAAGTGAAGAAATTCATCGTTCAGATAACCATTTTCATCGTCCTGATTTGCGTGGACAAAATCACCTTATGGGTGTGGAGTTATTAGAGCATGTGGAGTTATTTTACAATGTCTCTCTAGCATGTGGAGCTATTAGAGCATGTGGAGTTAGTAGGGCATGTGGAGCAATTAGAGGAAATACGGTAAGTACATTTTTCAAAAAAATCAGATTTTGACCCCGAAAATAAGTACAATTCCCAAAACTCGCTAAAATCGCTCAAAAATCGTTTATTCACCATTTTTACATACAAACATAACATTTTCAAATAAAAACAAATCATAATCTTTCCCATTTTTGACCACCTTGAATTTTCTGTCGGAGTTCCCCATCGTTTATGAGAAGCTTGTAGACATCGGAACAGTTGATATGGAAGTTCACTCGCACTTGGAGGAGAGCCTTCGCCGTTTCAACCTGGAGCAAATTCCGAGAATTTAAAAAATAAGTGCAAAAGGAGTACACGAGTCAAAAATAAGTACATTTCTGATTAATAAGTACATTTTTTCCGTAAGATTGGGATTCGAAAATAAGTACAAATCTGATTAATAAGTACGATTATCATTCCTGGTCATAGTAGATCTATTAAAAAGATTTAGTACGACTGTGTAAATTAGAAAACATTTTAGGTCTGGAACTACAGGGTGTCCCGGGAAAAAACCGCAAAGGACACCTAACCACCACTTTTGATTATCAATTTTCTGTCATTTGTAGCGTCGTTTATCCTCTAGCAAATGGCAAATTAACACTTTTAGACTGAAATAAAATATATAAATTAATTGACAAACCAAAAAAATATGCGATTTGAAATCCGGGAATTTTCATTTTTCATGAAGTAACTAGTGGTCAAAAAGTATGTCAACTTTAAGCGCTTTTATAATATCTTAACCCTCTGTTATAGCGCACACTAAGAGCTACAAAACTCATTTAACAGAATAATTTTTTGAAACATACATGTAAGTGCTGAGATACTGGCTTTTTTAAAAAGCTAGAAAATGAAAAAATCTAATTTTCCTAAAAGTTTTCGAATTTTAACTATTTTAATAATATTTTATGCTAATAGACAGAAAAGGTCGAATCAGGAGAATCGAGAAACACCGAGCCGCCAACCGCTTTGGTACCTTTTTTCTTTTCTTTTTTCTTTTCCTTTTTCTTCCCCATGTAGATTTTTAAAAATATATTTGTTTATAGTTTACTTTTGATATGGTGACACCCACATAAGTTTGATCCTTAGCAATGTCCGACACTTTTTCAAAAGTATACGTGGAAAAAAGTGTCCGACCTAGCTGGGGATTGAACCTTTGGGGTGTCTACCATATATAGACCTAACTGTAGAAAATGCGTTTTCGGAAATCCACAGGGGGACCAAGGCAATTTGGGTCTATTTTGACATGTTTATCGAGTCTCCAGATTTAATTTTTTCTGTCTGTTAGTGAAAAATATACAAAGTAGTAAATCAACAAGTTAGCATCGTCAGAATTTTCAAATTGAATCGTACAGTTTGATCGGTTCCCTTGTGAGTTAGTTTTGTAAGCTCTTAAAGTGAAAAAACTGCTTTTTAGGTTTTCAAAATGAGTTTGTTTCGATAAATGATGACATTTCGAAACTCATTCAAAATTTTTTTATACCAGTCGAAAGAGGAGTGAAGAAGTCAAGGACTACAAAAACATGAGTTTGGATAATTTTTGCAAAATAAGTTGTGCTATTCGTAAACAGTCTACAGATACAGTCAGTTCATGAAAATTTCAAATCACGTATTTTTTTTGGTTTGTCAATTAATTTATATATTCGATTTCAGTCTAAGAATGTTTATATACTATTCGCTAGAACGTCAGCAGGGCTACAAAATAACATACCTTGCATAGAAAATTGATGTTCAAAAGTGGTTGTACGATGTCCTTGAAGTGTAGGGGTCATTTTCTGGGACACCCTGTGCAGGCAATTTTTTAAGGGTTTGATTTGCTCATAAAAAACTTATCTTCAAGCATAAGACGCTGACTTTTTTTTGATAGTCCATTTAATCGCATTTTGTTTGCGCGTTTAGTGGTGTGTTTTAGATAATAATTTTATAATTGAAGATCAAAAAGAAAAAAATTCAATTTTTTCAAAAATTAAAATTATAGGTCATTTTGAGCTATCGCGTTTTTCTGTCGATTTCGTTTCATGAAAGTACTATGAAAAGCTTCATAAGGACCAACATTTTTGACTGTTCAAACGAAAAACAGCTTCCTCGCAAGCCAACACTTGAAAAATTGTCTATTGAGATCGATAGTGACGAGTTTGTGTTTGAGGATTCCAAAGATGCATTCAGATATTTTCTCAGCCAACAACTTTATTTAAAGCGCCAATTCCGTAAAAGCCAAGCGTAAATTACATTACTTTTACTATTTATTATTTTCTTTGTAAAAATCTTTTAAACAAAATGAAATAAAATAAACTTTATTTGTACAAAATTCAGGCATTTATGACACCAAATCTCACATATGATGACAAACAGGCAACTAATATGATAATTAGGGATGCAACCGACTCGCCAACGCCATAACTCACCAAGGTCTAATGTCGCCAATGGTGAAACTCACCAACGGCAAATCTCGCCAACGAAAAACGCGACAACAAAAATTTTATTTAACTTTTCGCCTTGAAACCGGCCATAGGAGCCGTTAAATCGACTTTTTCGTTGGCAAGTTTTGCTGTTAGCGAGTTTCCGCGTTGGCGAGTTTTGCCATTGGCAAGTTTCGCCATTAACGAGTTTTTCTGTTGGCGACTTTTTTGCCTTGGCGAGCGCCATTGGCGAGATTTGATGTTAGCAAGTCTTTCACGTTGGCGAGTTGTTTGCGTCCCGATAATTACACAACTTTTTGCAATCCCACCGAATATACATCTAGGAACAACAGCAGCATCAAGAAGCTGGCTATTTAACTCTCATAAACACAGATATTACATATTTATATATGTAAAAACAATGCGATAAACCTTGAAATTTTTAAACTTTTCCAAAAAAATTGCAAAAATATATTAGGTTTATTCATTTTGATTTATTCATTTTATATTTTTTTTTTCACGTATTTTTGACATATTTTAGGCTGCTCCTGGGCAAGTCAGCGCCTAATCTGTAGCTAAACAGGTCAGATACAAATCGAATGGTAATTTGCTTGTTTTTAGTTTTCAAAAACACACTTTGAATCTGGAGTGGTCATTAAAAAATCAAATTAAACATAATTTTGGGTTTTTAGTGATGCGGAAATGTCAGATCTCGAGATATCGAATTAAGTTTATAAAGTTCAGAGAGCTGAGCCATCCTTCACGATATCTGAATATTGTAAAATTTTCTAAATAAAAAAACTGTTCATTTTTGACTTGATCTGGCGGGTTTGTATTCCAGGAATTTTCGCAACACTTTTTTCTAACAAAAAAATCCGCAAGTGACGAGTTCAGTCACAAGAAAAAAAGTCACGAGTGGGGCTGTAAACGTGGAATTCGTCACTTTTGAATATTTTTTGAATTTTAGCTTTAAAAGCCATCTATATTTTCGTTCGGGTCCACCTTTTTTTTGAAATTCGGCGATATTTTTAACAAAATGGTATATCAAACGTCAATATTAGTAAAGAAAATTTTCATGCCCGTGGCCGTTCTTCTTTAGGCGACGTCGAAATGGATTTTTCACGTCGTCCCACGTCGAAAAGAACGGCCACATGCATGAAAATTTTTTAAACTAATTTGGACGCTTGATATACTATTTTGTTGGAAATATCGTCGAACTCAAAAAAGTATCACCGAACAAAAATACAGATGGCTTTTGGAGTTGAAATTTAAAAATATCCAAAAGTGACAAATTCCACGTCGACAACCCTAGTCACAAGTTTTTTTTACAGCTTTAGACACAAATCACATCATAAATTCATAATTCTAGCCCAATTTTAAATTAATAATTTGTTCAAATTTCTACAACACTACTGAAAACTGTTTGGCCGAGAGCAAGTGAGGTGTTTAAGGTTGGGGAACGATAATACATATAGATGGAGAGTAAAATATTCTGACCAGACGTAAATTTGAACTGTTGGCAACGCAATTGACCCACAACAAGCATCAGGAATCACTCTGTTATAATCAAAATTACTGTTATTCCCTGCAAAAAATCAAACCAGATCTATGAGCCAGTCATTTTTGCTTGCATCATTGACAATTTTCTCAGATTCAGTCTCTTTTTGGATGCCGTTGTATTGAGCGTTGACGACCACCTGGTGGTTTGTAAGGTATATTAGTTTGAAAATTAAAAATAATAATTACAAAGTAGTCACGGCCTTGGTCCAGTCTGATCACCAGAATACAACTTAATTCTATATTAGGTCGTACTTTTTCGTCGTCTACTACCACTTGGATGGTTACTTCCACTTCTGCGCCCACTTCAAGGAAGGAAGATTTGGGAGTCACTGCAATAATAATTAGCCTAAGCAAAACAATAACTATGTCGTCCCAGCCAGTATTTTTTAATAACAAACCTGTGAGCCAATTTTCAGGCATGTCTTCAGCCTGATGGGTAGCAGCGAAGCTAAAGTGAGTAGCTGTTAGACCTGTGTTCTTGATAGTTAGAATTCCCACTGCTGGTTGCTCAAAGTAAACTTCTCCAAATTTAAACTGAAAATTATTGAGTCTTTTTTATGTTCTGAATAAAATTTGCTTTTGACATCAAATTTTGATCAACATAAACTATCTGTGACCATCAATTCATTATACTAAAACATTTCCATTTTTATTGCTTGATTTTAGTCATTATTACTGCCACTTTGCGAAATGCGGACGGAGCCCACAAATTTGGTTGATTTCAAATTGTCATATTTTGTTCCTGACAAAACTCGAAATTCTGTTTTTAACAGGTCGACTGCTTTCCTACCTCGAATTCATTTGGTAAATAATGTCAAAATATGACTATTACTTGGTCTCCTCTTGGTGGTTTGATGCCGTATATACCTTGAAATCCAGATAGTTGCAAGTCAAACATAAGGGGCGTATCATAAGGGGCGGATCCGGGGGATGGGGGGAGCTGCAGGGGAAACGGGCCCCCCTCCGTCAGGCTTTTTTTTAAGTGGCTAAAAATTCTAGTGCCTCTCCCGTCCGAAATTCTTGCGTGCGGCACTGAGAAGATAATACAAAAGTAGTTTCCTAAAACAGGCTGACCTGTGAAAACGAAAACTTCCAGGACAAGTTTAGAATAGAAACAAGTCTAGAATACGCTTGAGCGTTTAAAATTTCTCATGACTTCTAGGCTCACACTATGCCTTGGCAAATGGAATGGAAGAACGGGCTGTCTGCAGTCGCAAACAACCCAAACAACACTTTTAAAAATAATCTGATAGGTCACAGAAGACGTGCCACGGTTCTCAACAAAATGCAATGCAAACCTCTGTTTGAGAAAGTGTGCAAACAGGTAGCTTGTCATTTGCTTTCTTGTCACTTTCTCTGAGCACTTCTTCGTACACTGCATTTCGTTTTTTTTGGTCAATCTACAATATGATTGCAATTAAAATATCATTTTTGCATCTTTAAATTTGCAGTAACTCACCAATTTGACGGCCAAATTAAAGGTAGCGCACACTGGTTTGTGATCACTAAACACTACTTTTTCCACACTGGTGTAGCTAAGCTGTTCGATTTTGATAGACTTGTCGCGAGTCCAATAGAGTATCCTGTCGCACCAAGCAGGTATTCTCCTTTTTTCGCTAGTGTCCCAGGTGCTAGTGCCCACATCAAATTTGTAGGTGGGTCGAAAGCGGGGCACTTTTTCTTGGAATCCATTGAAGGCTGTTCTGAGCCGCTGTTGTTCTTTTAGCTACAAAATTTAATGAATGCGAAAACTCCGATGAGAAAAAGTATTTCACGTTGATTTTAACTGTCTTTTCTTCTCTTTCGTGAGCTCTACTGATCGCGTTTTTTTATTTTAGTTACAGACCAAAAAATATTAAGATCGACCCCGAATTTCACCAATTCTTGAAATTTTAAAAATTATAGTCTTAAATATATATCAAAAAATATTCGAGTAGGTTTAATTTTTTGAAAATGTATTGTTTTGAGTAATGATGCCCATAAAAAAGTTTATTTGCCATATATTTATAAAATTTTATTTTACCAAAGGAAGCGTGCCAAAAAAAATGTCAAGCATGATGCTTTTAGCAGACAGCAAAACTATGGCTGGTTTAAATGTAAAATATTGTGTTATATTCAGGGCTGCCATATGTCCTTTTTAAAAAGATTTGTCCTTTTTTGGAGTCCCAAATCTTTTTTTATTTTTGAAAATTTAGTCAAAATCGTTTTTTATTTATGAAGTTTTAGTCAAAATCTTTTTTTTTCGCTTCAAAATGGCAATAAGCACTAGATAAAATGCACTTTTTTCTTTATAAATAATCAAAACCTCCTTTTTTTGCTTTTTTTTTTGATGGCAGCCCTGGTTATATTACATAGAGGTGTTAGCCTACCTGATCATGTTTAAATAGTTCTTCATATCTAGTAGAATAGCATTCCCTGACAACCTCTTCATAGGTCAGGTTGTTTAATCGGTAGTTGAGATCGCCTAACCAAAGCACTGTCTCATGGTCGTAAATACCCAAGCCATTGTCAAAGCGCATTTGACTAATCTCTCTGTAATCCTGAAATATCAAATATATTGGTTAAATTTGTTTAATAAAGGGTAATAAACGTCAGTGAGCGTGATCTGACAAAATGAAACGTCATCTGACATAACAAACGTCATCTGACAAAAAGTGACAATTCTCATTGTCACTTTGCACTCACTGATAAACCTATATTAAATTGCCACGTATAAAACACAGATATTAGTTGCTTTTTATATACAAAATCTTCCACTTTTTCCACCTTACCTTTCAAAATCTTCCCCGGTGATTGGAGTGCTTAAGAGTGTTTTCAAGTCTCACAAATAAGAATAACAAATGCAGTTAGAAAATGAGAAAATAAAAAACCCTTGCAGAAAAATGAAGAAATAAACAATCTACGAGTGAGAAGTTTTTTATCTTAAATTTTCACTTGTTTCATTTTTTTCCAAAAATTCCAAATAAGAACGGATACGGACGATTTGCCCTCTCGGCCGATTCGCCACCTGGGACGATTTGCCCCTCCTAATAAAAAGGGACAATTCGCCCCTTCCCGATAAAAAGGGAGATCGACTCCAATTTTCAGATTTTTGGGGGGTTGAAAAATAAGCGCCCATGGGCTCTGATTAGAGGAAATACGGTAAATTACACAAATCACCAAAATTTAGTGGAAGAAATCAGCAATTTACTGATGAAAATCAGTAATTTACCGGTAGAAATTTGAAATTTAAATTAACTGGTGAAAAGAAATAATTTACCGTATTTCCTCTAATAAGCGCCCAGCCCTAACTTTGAGGATCTATATCTCAGCCCAGAGCAAATATTTTGCGAATCTCTTTTTTGCGTTTCTTAACTCCTACGAGCTCTGCTGATTCTGCGTTTTATATTTTGGTTGAGCACTCAAAATTTTCGAGATCGACTCCAAAATTTTCAGATTTTCGGGGGGTTTGAAAAATAATCGCCCTTGGGCTCTTATTAGAGGAAATACGGTATTGGTGAAAAGTAGTATTTTACTGGGTGAAAACGATTTGAGCCCAATGCAATAACCTTCAAGCATTAAGTGCATTCCGTCCGGACTCCGGAGAACAGACAAGTTTGGATCCATCTCTTCCCAAAACCGAATTCACCAAACTCCCTAGTTCAGAACAAACAAGAAGTCAAAAACCACAAAAAAAATATGGATTGTACAAGATTTTTCCGAAACTTCATCACTTTTTTAAGCAGGCCATTTCCCCTAATTAGTTTCAGTCATACCAACCTGATTTCTCTTTGGCAATTCCGCATTTCCAGCAGCCAAGTGGGAGTTGATAAAGCACACATTTGTGTCGTTGAGTCGTATGCTAATGCCCACACCACCCTTGTTACCCATTCGAAGAAAACCAGTAGCTATGGAAGACAGATGCACATTACTAACTGCTATTTTAGAATCTTCTCTTTGGTATAGCACCAAGAAAATTCCTATTAGGCGAATGTAGGCTACCTTAAAAAATATTGGATTAGGTTAGTTAGTATTATTGACTATAAATATAGTACTTGTTTGTAAATGTTGGGCAAATTTCTGCTTAACACGAACATCCATTCGTCTTGCCTAGAAATTGAATAACAGAATTTTATATTTTATTTCAGAGTATACCTAAGAGAAGTGTCTATGACATATGTGTTTAGGGCCAAATCCATTTCTTGCAGTCTGAAAAAAAATTCATGGTTAAAAAATCCGCAAGCACTAAAAAAATATTCATCAAATGGAGCAGGACCTGAAGGGATACATTCAAGCTATATTTTGCTATTGGTTTCTAGTTTTATACCTCCATGTGTCAGTATGAGGGGTAATATTTCCGTCGATATGACTGGAACTGAAACGTTAAATATCCACACAACCTTTTATTATAGCAAACCCAAGTACAGATGTACAAGTGTAGAAACCATAGCAGAAATAAAAATGTCGAAAAGTATCCGTAAATTACAAACAATCCAAACTTTTTTCTTTATAGGGTATTGATTTTTTTTATTAAACAATACTCTTTTCGGTGCAAAAATACTTTTTTGGCAAGTTTTTGGGAACAAACTTTCTTAAGATATATTTTTTCTGCCCACAAACTTTTTGTGGTCAAATTTGAGAGTCTGACGTAAAAAAATTATGAAAGCTCCTTTTTCGATAATGACTGCCGTTCAAATGTGCTACGCAAATTGTCAGGGCGCCTGTTACACTGATTTATATAAATTGATTTGAAACCACTTTTGGTGGCTTTTATGTTTAATTTTAATTAGATCACGGATTATTAAAATGATGAACTTTAAATGTCTTTTAAACCCTATCGATTAAACCTTTTACTAAGAGCCATATAGTTCCAGCTCTTGCTAGGCCGTAGGAAGACTTTAGGTTTACACTACTCATCTTAAAAGGCTCACCCAATGGCTATGAAATCTGGCAGAGATGTGGTGTCAAAGTTGAGCCATTCACACAAACTTTCTGGCGGTGACTTGCCATTTACATTAAATGTTGTCGCATATATGTTTGCGTTGGAGTAAGTGCAGAATCTGAAAAATCGAGGGATTTACAAGTTCATTTTAAGTCATACAAATACTCACTTAGCTTCGTGTCCATGCAGCATACTTTCAAATGGGTCGATTCCAGTGGTGGGACTTGCACCGCTTGGTATGTTGCCAACTCCCTGACCAGCGTAGAAATTGTTCCTTGGCAGGGAAATCGACTTTCTAGCCTGACCACTCATTAAACTGCCAGAAAATGATGGTTCGGGTGTGTAGAAAGTCATCTTGGACTGGCCCAACTTAAGCAAAGAGGTTAGAAGTTCAATTAGATAATTCATGACAATTAATAACCACAACAGAAAACTAACAAAATTATTGAAGGGAAAGGTGGAAAAGCGAGGATGCCAAAATTTGACTAGAGCAGCAGTCAAGTGGAAATGTGTGGATAGCTGGGTGGGGAGTGCAAACATGCGGCCAAGCGGTGAAGCACCTTAACTGGAATAGTCGGTTCCGCGATACGACTATAAAAATACATGGGAGATGTATATCAACAAATTATTGATAATAAGTACTTCAACTATTTCGAAAATTCTTCAACTTCAGTGAAAAAAGGTTGATTTACAGTGTTCTGATTATTCTGATTTAATTTTCTTTTAAATATCGATTTAATTCTGCACAGATTCTAATAAGAAAAGGCGACCCTAGTAGCGAATGCTTTCTCTCCCATGAACTATTTCATAAAAGTCCTGTTATAAAGTAGTCAAATATACGTCCTAGACAGCGGACAAAGTGCTTAAGACATTCCGGCTAACATTCGCTTGCCTACTAACATATCCTTCTGGCCTGCCCTAAGTCTAAAAACAAGAGTAATTGCAAGGATTTTGAAAAAAAAAATGGTGGGTTAGGGGTTGTTAGTGGTAGATATTCGCTCCTAGAGCTGAAATGACCTTTTTGGTAGTGAATTATTGAAATATTTTCCGTTTTCTTGTTTCTGATGATTTAAAGAGCGATTGCCGATCACGAAAATTTCTGTTTTGATATTTTCCATGTTCTCAACAGGGTTTTAAGGGTGTCATTTTCTTATAAATTTTGTTTACCGATAAAATCATGTGACAACTGGGTGGCGATTTGAAAAGATTTAACTGTATTGATTTATAACCTTCCCCCCCCTCCTGCGCATTTGAAAAGAAGTTACGTCGGTAAATTCTATTGCTCTTTATCGGAAATCGACTTTCCCAAAAGTGCTCGAAATATCTTTCTAAATAATCATTTCGCCATGAAAATTAATAACAGCTGTACTGGTCGGAGAACATTGTAATGCAAGTGCACTTATTTGTCTGTTACACCATGTTTTTCACCATGAGACGCAGCAAAAAGACCATTAAGAGGTAGGGGAGAAAGTGCTGAATTTTTAAAAACAATAAAAGTTCATTTCGCGGCATCTCCGTTTTACGGAAATAAGAATCCAATTTGCATCTCTAGATTTTTTTGCATTGTATTCCTAGTTTTAAAGTATCTTTTGCAAGTTATAGTGATCTTTTAAAATCAAGACTAAACTATATAAAAACAAAGCAATCTTTCAAAAAGAAGAGATTTTCGCCTAGGATAGATTTGGCAGCAAAAAGCAATCAATATTGAAAAAAAATCGCGTGGAAACGTAATGACGACAAGTGCAAAGAAACTTTTTTCTAAAAACATATTCAAATTGGCGCTTTTTTGGCGAGCAAGGCAAACAAGCCTGTAGTGGTTAGCGTTTTTGCACAACTGTCGCTCTTTTTGCAAGTGGTTGAATTGGAATTTTGTTCGGCTGGTTGAATTCATTCGCAGTGGCCTTTATCTAAACTCTTCCTTTGCTGGCAAATGTCACAGCTTCTGGAAGTGCAACACCGACTAGTTAAACATCACTTTCCTGCTATTTCACTCAAATTTGCTCTCGATTATTGAATATAGAAAGGTTGGGACATGAGGAAGAATAGAGAACAGTAAGTTTTTTCCAATCAGCATCAGTCACATAGTTCTAACTGACTGTTATATGATTTTTATTCAAAATTTAAAAAAATTGTTCTACTAGTATAAAGATATAACGGCGCCCTATTCCCTAAATTTTGATTTGAGGTTGTTCTCCGATTAATAAGTGCAGATTTCTTGCCTTTGTCCTCCTTGCCACCAAAATATAAAATTATTAATTGCAAAAAAACTGAAAAAAAACAGGAGACGAAGGCAAGAAACCGGTAACAATTCTTAATCAAGGACAAAATGTCGCATTCTCGCAGATGAAGCGATCACATGGGGGTACTTATTCAGCTAGTAAAGGGGAAGAGGTGCGTGTCCTGAAATGGGGTCAAAATCGCTTCTAAGGTAATAGATTATGCGGTTCTAGTGCAGATACCGGTGCCAAAATATGCCTTGGTCCCCCTGTTGTTTTTTCATGAAAAACAGCTTGGTCCCCCTTGTTTATTTTAACCAATTTCAAAAAAATGAAAATTTACTTTTTACACATTTCTTTATTAAAAATCACATTACAAAATTTTACATTACACAGTTACAATTAAATATTATAATTGTCTATACGATGTATCATAGATACGCGCTCAAGAAAGAAGTCTAGCACATTTTTTCTTCGTCCTTGCAATTGTGACGGGCCTTTCTTTCGTTTTCCTTTAGGGCCACGCTGAATACCACCAAAAATCCACTGCTGATGGCTGCGTCTTTTCCTTCCACGATTGTACTTCCGTTTAGCAAAACATGTCTCATCAATTTCTATAATAAAATCGGTTCATGATTTGACTGAAATAATTTGGATAAAATCGTCAACAGTGACAATACGACAAATGAATACAAAGTAAAATAAAAATAAGAGTTAAAGTAAAGGAAATATATTGTTTCAAGACAAAAATAAATTGAAAAAATTTTTTGTCGTAATAAAACAAAAAGGGGGACCAAGCTGTTTTTCATAAAAAAACAACAGGGGGGACCAAGGCATATTTTGGCACCGGTATCTGCACTAGCACCATTATGCTTAAAAGGATAGAAAACATGTTATAAATCTTGTTTTTATGAAATGACTGAATGCTGGGAGTATACCGATATTGTACCATTTTGGTCACTGGAGCTGGACAAAAAGGTCTCTAAATGAATTTCAAGAGTCTTGCTCGGAATTATGTCTTTTATCCGCGGCGAAAATCCATCTTTTAAAATTTTCAAAATATTCAAAAAATTATACTAAAAATGTTTTTTGCCTTTAAGACCTTAAAACTGGAAAGACGGGCTGTACTAAAAGTAGCGTCTTATCCCAAATTTCATGCTTATTACGTTTGCGCTGATAAAATCTCGGAATTTTTGTTGTGAACCATGAAACTACGCAAGTGTAAAAAGGTAAGTGAAAATCCCACGTCACGGATAAAATCCCCCAAACTCCTCTCCAAAAAAGGATTTTCGCTGCGGATAACATCCACAAAAAGCGGACTCCCGCCTATCTCCGGCATTTTCACAGCACACTGCAAAAAAACCTGATTTTATATTACAGTGACATTAAGCTGGGTTGCCTTTTATATGAAATCAAAAATTTCCGAAACCCGACTCAAAATTTATTATTAAATAATACCTAACTTGATTGCTAATGTAATGTGTCCGAACGCAAGGAAGAGACCAGTGTTGGGAATTTTCGGAATGCTCATACTCGTTTTTTGTACACGTTTTTTGACCTCGTACTTCGTACTGCTACCGTTTTTCAAATTTTGTCGTACTCGTACTTGTAGTACGAGCTACAAAGTACGAGCTACGAAATACGAGCTTTTTCGAGCTAAAAAAAGGCTCGTACTCGTACTTTACTCATACCTTAGGACAAACTCATACTGTACTCGTACTTGAATAAAAAATTCGTGCTCTTTGAATATTTTCACAAATTTTTATTCAATGGTTAAGAAATTCTTTTGATTTAGCGGGGAAAACCGTTGTCGGAAACAGCAATGGCCCTTTAATTTACTTTTTGTCGAATGAGGAATTGTCTACCACAAGGGACTATTTTATTCAGAAGAATGTTTTTTGTTTCTTATGTTTTTTCACATCAAAAATGAATTTTCCGTTTTAACCATTGTACTTAACAACAAGAAGTAGCTAATGTCCATCTGTGTTCAGTGACGTGGCCAGGGGGAGGGCAGTAGCAAGGGGGGGGGGGCGGCGGGGTTGTGACCCCCCCCCACGTCAAATTTTAAGAAAACGAATTAGCTAAAATGGCTTCGAAAATTTGAAAAAACGTTCAGGTGAAATGGTCAAAAATGGCCTGGTAGTCACTCCGTCAGAAATTTCTGGCTACGCGTCGGTCTGTATCAGAATTTTGCAAAATTTGTGCATATACTGTAACGACAACGATATTTTCATTTGAAGAAACATTTTCTTGTTAGAATTTAAGTTACATTTAGTTACCGAAAAAATAGTTACCGTGTTCTAAAATAAATTTTTTTCGGGGAGCTGATTTTTGGCAATTTTTTTTTATTGAGTACAAAATATCTATTTCAGAACGGAATGGATAGAGATAGTGGAACCCAAAACAAGGTTTGCTCTTTGTATAACTATAAATATGGGAAAAGTGTTAAGTTTTATTTTCGTTGTAGGGAGCGCATGTACGCCAACTTGGTGACCGGAGAGTGTTCATGGGAGGCACCTTTAAATGTGCCGGTTGTAAGATTTTATATTCTTCAAGTCATTCACCACACAACTGTTTTAGAAAACGCACACAAGAAAACCAGTGGTGGGAGCTGTACGATAGCAATACCTCCAATTTTTACTACTATAACCCTACTTACCACGGAGACCATTTGGCAAAAACCTTCCAACTGCGATATCATTCCATTGGCTAAACTCCAACTGCTCAAGGTGAGTCTCTTTTATAAAGAGCCGAAAAAACAGCAGAAAGGTCAAGGCGTATTTTAATCAAATTAGTAGAGCACAGTTTTGATTTAGTAAACCCATCTCGAGTTCGTTGCAGCCCTCTGGGTTTTCCGTCAAGACCAGATAATGTGAACCTTTTTATCTATAAAGTTTGTGAAAAATTGTCAGGTCATAGGTAAAAAAACTGAAGACAATTATTTCGGTGCAGGATAAAAATACCCAAAGACAAAATACCCAATTAGAAAATACCCAATGGTAAGAATACCCAAAGACAGAATACCAAAAGACAAAATACCCAATATGCATATTGTGCAGATAATGTGCACTATATGCTATTATCATAATATACACAGCATATAATATGCATCGTACAAATAAGTCTAAAACCTTAGACAATATGCATATTGGGTATTTTGTCCTTGGGTTCTTTGTCTTCGGTGTTTTGTAATTGGGTACTTTGTCTTTGGGTATTTCAATCCTGCGCCAGATTATTTGTCGATGCTCGGCTATACGAAAATTTTTTGGACCCTATCAAGTTCCTTTTTTACTCAAAAATTGATTTTCTAACTTGTTCTTACTTTGAGTTCTCTGTATTACGCGCACATCGATTAAGTATCATCCATATTCGCTACCTCTATATCTGCTAAAATTGTAGAAAAACACCGAAGGCCCTTCTCATGACTCACTTCCGTCGAACTTCTCTTCGCAACACCACTTCGCGATTTCCACAACAATCCTCACGTCCTGAACCTGAACAACAAAGTAGTAGTAGTAATTCTTCCACCCAAGCTCAATCTAAAGCCCAGTTCCAAACCACAATGACAACCACTATACCAATTTCTGCAATGATTTGCGCTCTAACTTGACTCAAGACACTAGCTCCATATCCCAACCACCTTCCCACAATAATAATCACCACTGGAAGGCACATCACCAAATGGAGGAAGCCAGACCATGGAATTGCCTAGGCATCGCTTCCCTTCCTCCAGTTCCTGCCGCAGTCGCAACACCAAAATGCGCAACCAGAAATTCCTTTATTGGAAGGATCTCCCAGAAGTTCTTCCACCATGACCCCTGTGTTTGGGGCGAGAAAACCAGAGCTCACCGTTCTCCCACCTGAAGGACTTCAAAAGCTATTCTCCCTCTTCATCCATGTCCAGTCTGGGTGGTCAATCAGCAGAGCTGCTGTCGGCAGCTACAACCCAGGACTCAATGGCAACTTTATCGACAGCAGACAGAGAATCGATTAGTTCAACTTCAAAACAAGTTGGTGTGGTTGCAGGACTGAGGGAGCAGAGCTGGTCTAAGGATGTGTTAAAGAATTCATTAAGTGGTTTCACAGACAAGAAACAGAAGAAACAGGCTATTGCGATGTGTAAATTAGTGATGGAGTACATGGGCGACAGGAAAAGCAAGACAATGACCGATCAGGTATGCTATTTGCACGAAATTGGAAATGAAACATTAGCCAACCAGCTGCTGAATATTATAAAACAGGGCCGCTTTTGTAAATCAATTAAGAAACGCACACAAACTAACCCCGTTCTCTCTCTATTAGCGCCCTACCATAACTTTGATGGTCATATATAAAATATAAATATATAAAATATAAAATATTTTACCATGTTGTTATGTTGCGTTTTCTTTCACTTTTGCAAACTTCTGAACCTTAGCCCGCTGTTTCCCCAAAAACAATTAGGAAAAAAATTGGACGACCGGTTGTTACCTCAAAATGTTGACCTCAATTTTTATATATCTTTTCTTGTACTGGATGAGTCACAAAAACTGGTGCAATTTCCAAATTGTTTTTTGTTTCGATTGTATTTTTGATCTCTTTTTACGAAGGGGGTATAACCATATTATATTACAGAAATGTAGCCAAGCCTATCAGCTACATTTCTGTATGAAACAAAGTTAAGCGCCGTTTGCAAAATATAGATGAAAAAACACAATTGGACCAAAAAACCTAATTTTAAAATTGCACCAGTTTTTGTGACTCACACTGTAGGACAGCTTTTTTGGGTTGAGTTACAAATACCGTATAACCTCTTTTAATCCCCCAACTGGGATCATTTTCCAACCCCTGAAAAATTCTCGGTCACTTTGTATTATGCATATAAAAAATAAGATGGGATTCGACGCAGGAGAATGAGCTCTATCTTTTTTGATGAATTTATTTTCCCAAACACTGTAACGATTCTAAGAAAAAAGCGTTTTATGACAAAAAAAGTCTTTTTTGAAATACCGCAAAGCTTCTAATAGAACGACATGTTCTATTTGAATGACATGCTATAATAGAACGACAGGGTTGAGGCTAAAATTAGGGTTAAACTGCTTTTATTGCATTTTTGACAGACAGTCAAAAAAAATTGGGGGTTGAAAAATAGAACGACATGTCGTTCTATTAGAAGCTTTACGGTGGTGACAAATTTTCAAGATATTTTTGTGATTTTTCTCAGGAAGAGCTCCCACAAACATTTTGATTACAGATTCAGAAAGCTCATCGAATATTGTATCAAATAGTCGAATGTTGGAAAAAAAGAAAAAAGAACAGGATTTTA
>SADC01000112.1:0-217822 GCA_004194705.1 Ditylenchus dipsaci | reverse complement strand
ATCTTTAATTCTGCTGCCGAATCAAATCCTGCCAAAAATTGGAATTTCGCTGCAAAAATTTGAATTTGGCTGCCAAAGAATTTGAATTTTGCTGCCAAATCAAATGCTGCTGCAAAAACATTTAAATTTACTGCTAAAATTCTCGACCTATTTCCTACAGCCTGATCTTTGATTCATGTCCATCATGCATGATTTTGGTTGAGATTGTTGCACAAATCCTTTTTCTATACTATTTGGAAATTTGAATTCTACCTACGAATAAAATTGAAAACACGAGTTTTTTAGTTTGATTTATTGGAAATAAGACCAATACAAGAAACATTCGTACGAAAAACAACAAATCACTACAAATCTTGACAAATGGGTGGAATACACACCGAAAATTCACTAAGCTTGTGAGCTTCCTCTTTCCTTTTCTTACCCAATGGATCAAAATAGCTTCAGGTGGATAACGGATGAGGCCCATCTTCTTCGTTATCATAATGCATGTTTGCAAGATTCTTTTTGACCCCAACAGAGCATGTGCACTTGTATAAATGCAGGGCTGGGCACATTGGCGTTATCACGTGAGGCTAAACAACCAACTAAAGTGTGTTTGTGAGCTGTCAATTGAAAATATTCGGCGCTACTGCTTATACCCCCCCCCAGTCCTCGGACCTACTGGCTTATACCCCCCCCCCCCAAATCAAGATTTTTAGGATTGGTCAAAACACATTTTTAAGCAATAATTTGCCATAAAAGGACCAGAAAAGCAATAAAAATGGGTTCAAGGGCTGTATTGGGAGGGGAAGTGACAAAAAGGGGCACTTCTAGGGCCTATAAAGTACCAAGAGTATTAAATTCTCTAAGCAGTAAAAGCGCTTTCAAACCAGTCACTTGTGTCCACCTAAAAGTATAAGTACTCGAGCTGATCAGACGATCAGCCGGGTGGATCCTGAGGTTGTTCTTTAACTTTGGATGGCTGACTCTGGCTGTGGCCAGTGATGTAAAAATGTAAATTTTGGCACCGGCACCGGCCTGGTGTCGCACCGGTGCCTGGTGTCGCACCGGCACCGTGCCGCACCGGCTCTAACGCGGCACCGGTGCCGGCACCTAGCTGAACGTTTGCACCGGCACCGGTCACCGGTGCCTATCACATTCAATACATTTTCAAGGGAAAATGTTAATTTTTTAACGGAATGAGTTTTTTTGTGTTATAGCCCTTCACAAACGTTGGAGTTGGCGTTGGAGTTGGCGTTGGAGTTGGAGTATTTTTTTATGAACGCGTTTTTACTCCAACTCCAAGTCCGACTCCAACGCCAACTCCGACTCCAACTCCAACCCTTTCATAAAAAAACTCCAACTCCAACGCCACTCCAACTCCAACGTTAACTCCGACTTTAATTCTTATTATTATATTCTTATTATTTAATCTATTAGTTGGAGTCGGCGTTGGAGTTGGAGTTGGAGTCGGCGTTGGAGTTTTTTGTGAAAGGGTCGGAGTTGGCGTGGAGTTGGAGTTGGAGTAAAAAGGTGTTCATAAAAAAATTACTCCAACTCCAACTCCAACGCCAACCCAACGCCAACTCCAACGTTTGTGAAAGAGCTATTAAAGAAAAAGTTAGCTTATACAAAAATATTGATTTTATTGAAATCAAGCAGCACACCGATGCTTTACGAGCAGTAGTCCAGAACGTCCTTTATGCCCTATTGTATTTATTGTGACACCTGAGAACAGTCTTTCCACGCTAGTTGACGTGGCAGGGAATGGAAGATCACGAACGCAATTTGTTATAGCTTCGGGAATAACTACATCGACTAATATCTTCAGTTGTTTGTTAAATCAGCTCAATTCCTTATTTTCTTTCTTATATTTTTAAATAACATTTGTAAAACTGTTTGAATATATTGGTTTATTTCTTCATCCAATGTGTCTAAAACGGTGTTTTCGGCCTGGTTTTTTTCAAAATCCAAAGAGTGACTTCGGTCCTCCACTTGTTTGTTCACTAGCAATAAGCTCTGATGGGAACAGTTTTTGGCTCTAAAGTTCAGAGTTTAAAGGTTCAGCAAAACCAAGACTGAATCTACATCAAATATAAGAATACCATGGAGCGTATAGCTCTGCGACCCTTGTCAACATTAACTTGAAGCGCAGTGATTGCGACTAATGGATCCAACACCGCTGCAGTGAGATACAGGCGATCCGAAATAAATTTACTGAGCTCATATACATAAGATGTCAAACTGAATATTCTGACGAATATTCTGAATATTCTGGAGCGAAACTTTTTCTTGCCGCCGAACTTTTTTTTGTCGCCGAAACACTTTTTTCTGGTCAAAAAAGCAATTGGGCGACAAAAAAGAGATTTTCGGCGACAAGAAAAAGTTTTGCTCAACAAAAAGTGGCATGTGCACTTAATATTCATATTGAAATTGAAAAAAAGTTAAATTTTAGTTCAAAAATGGGCAGCGGTGCCAGCAAAGAACTCGGCACCGGCACCGGTGCGGCACCGGTGCCGGTGCTTTTTCCTTAAAATTTGGCACCTGCACCGGCACCGGTGCCAGCAAAAACCTGGCACCGGCACCGGTGCCCGCACCGGTGCTTTCACATCACTGCTCGTAGCCCCAGGCCTGAAGACGGGTTAAACCTGTTCGGTCGCAAAATCAAAGATGTTGAACATAGTTTGAATACTGGGCCTACCGCATAAATAACTCTGGTATGCATGCTTTTTCATGCATCCAGAGTCGCTTTCGAGTGATTTGTGTCTAAGGTATGTGGGTGTGCGCAATCTCAACTCTCAAGCCCCCTGCGCCCCCGAGGGGCGCAGGGGCTTGAGAGTTAGAGATGCGCGCACGCACTTACCTTAGACATGATTCCGAGAAGTACACTTGATCATAAAATGCATATAGAGTCTATTTTTGCCACGGCTCGAGTTGAAAAACATGGTAAAGCAGCTAAAAAAGTGGCCCCTGTATTATTCCCTTCCCCTCCCAATGCAGCCCATAATCCCCTTTAAACTGCTTTTCTGGTCCCTTTATGGCAAAATTGCATAAAAATGGTTTTAGACACTCCCAAAAAAGTCGGTTTGGAGGGGGTATATGACAGTAGCTTTTTTTGGGGGGGGGGTATAAGCCAGTAGCGTCAAATATTCATCTTGTCGTTTGAATCTCCGCTGTAGCTCTGCATCATTTTTTCAACTGCGCGAAAAAAGCAGGCAAAAAAGGCGTCGGCGAAGAGTGTGGCAATCCTTGATGACTCGATTGTTTGACTCTAATCCATTGTTGGTAGATGGCCATCAGAAAAACCCTCATACCATCCGGACAGGTCTGAATTCACCGAAGATGAGAAGAAATAATTACAAAACGGAGCTGCGCAGGCATTGTTTCGCACAAATTCGAGATTCCAAATCTTTGTTCATTGTTTGCCATGGTCGAGCGACGAATCCTCAGCACAGCAGGACAACCAAAAGATTTCTTCCTTTGTAGCTGCATTCGACACTGTGTCTACAATCTAGCCTAACATATTTCAATAAATATTGAGTCACACAAATAACAAAAAACTTACAGTCTCCATTCATTGCTTGACAAGGATTGCCAGGGTGCTTTTCAATTTTCCAACTCCTCTTCTGCATCGGAACCTTCGAATGTCTGGATCACGTTGTACATAATCCCGCAGCACGCTTTTTTGGTTGAACGACTTGTTCGATATGCATCTGAAACAGATAACAAATGATTAAAGATAGACAAAGATGGAAGAAATACAGTTCAATTGGGATAAATTGGCAGCAAAATTCAGACTTTGGCAGCGAAATTCAAATTTTGGCAGCAAAATTCAAATTTTTGGCAGCGAAATTCAAATTTTTGGCAGCAGATTTGATTTGGCAGCAGAATTAAAGATTTTGGCAGCAGAATTCAAATTTCTGGCAGCAGATTTAAATACACCCCTGGGGTATAGGTCCCAAAACCATCGAGCAATCAATTGCGATTATTTTCAGCACTGCTTGACTGTCAGCAAATGCCTTAATTTGCGATTTCATGCAAATGACAAAGTTGTCTAGGATGGCATGTAATTGGACACCGTTGAGTGTTTTTGGATTATAGCTGTAAGTGAAAATTACTTTCTTCTAAGTTTGATAGCTAAAATGTAAGATTAGAATCTTGGCTACATTTTTGTATGCGAAACGTGTGACTAGTAGAAAAAAGTCTGAAAATATCAGTTAAACCAGTCAAAAAAACCCTCCAAAATCATCGACTTTCGAAAATTAAGCCGATTTCAGCCAGTGAATAAGCTCCGGTAGGTGTGTAACTCCGTGATGATAATCTTGTAAATAGTCAACAGTGTGAGTATCGTTTGGACACCAAACTTATAGATCGAAAGAGATGAAAAATAAGACATGCAGCCAGTGGTGGTCGAACCTGTGCCATAGACGATGCGTTTATGAAGTTCCCGCTCCCTTAATGGTATGGTAGTTGCTTAAAGATGCTATCGTAATAAATGTAGTTTGTTATTGTATTTTCACATGACACACATATTCTTAAATGAAATAAATATGTGTATCCTTTTGCAAAGCAGAAAATTTTGAAACTTCCTGAAAAAGATTTTAAATGTATATTTGTGGGTTTCGCGATGGCAAGTTCTGCGTTGGGGAGTTTTTCATTGGCGAGTTTCGCCGTTGGCGTATTTTGCCATTGGCGAGTTTTTGGTTGGCGAGTTTTGCCGTTGGCGAGATTTAACGTTGGCGAGTCTTTTACGTTGGCGAGGTTTAACGTTGGCGAGTCTTTTACGTTGGCGAGTTTTCGCGTTGGCAGTTCTTACGTTGGCGAGTCTTTTGCGTTAGCTAGTCTTTTGTTGGCGTGTTAGTTGCGTCCCAAAAAAGGCCCTTTTGAAAATTTCACAATTTACTAAAAGCATGAAAAATTTTTGTGCTCTGGCCGTCTATCTGCTTGATGCCTGGTCACCACATGTAGAAAAATTCAAGAGCTACAAGATAGGCAAAAAATCAGCACAAAAATTGAACAAAAGTCTCTCAGATAATACACGAGAAGAGGTAAAACTAGCTGTTTTACTGGTATCGAAATTTGGACGGTTCTATGCTTTGCTTATCATTGTCGAGTTTTTATAAAATTTTTTGCTGACAATATACCAAAATGATCGACAGAAAAAATGCAAAAGAACTAGTACAAAGGCTCACAAGACAACAAGCAAATATAACATAATTCAAGCTAAAACAATTTGACGACAAAACTAGTGGCTTTTGGACAAAAATTCAGCTGGTTGTGGTTTCGTTTCGGGATTTTCTCAAAATTTTATAGGGCATTTCCCGTAAATTAAAATATCACGTGATAGAGCATCAAAAACTGCATCAGATACAAGTGTTAGATCACAAGTGAAGCTCTGTTTTAAGCTTTTTTAAATGGTTGAAGAAGTACGCTGGTAGCATGGTCGCGGGTAGACGATTCTGATTTTATTTCAACGGTTTGGATTCAACGCAATTATTATGAAATCCAAATTTTGTTAGGAAAAAAGACTCGCCAATGTCTTGGCTATCTTTTGGTATGCAAAGTACACAGATATTTTGTTTGAATCTTGCTTTCTAATCCAGGAAAAGTTTTTCAATGTAGGAAAACGACATACTATTAGAAAGCCTTTCTTATGAGCACAAAAGAAAATGTTGAGCTAAATGAATTCGCTGCTCACCAGCCTGGAGAAAAAACCATCCATTTTTCAAAGAGTCGCTTTTCAAAGAGTGAGAATTGGGCTTTTTATGGGCATTGAACTCTAGCGAGGAGGCCCGGTTTCGCGACAATCGTGCTCAGCAGATCTGAAAACTCACAGATAGTCCAATGTGACAGTCGGGAATTCTCGTGTTAACGCCCCTCCCCCAAACTGCTACTCGGGAATTGGAAGGATTGAAGAAGTGGCCTGGCAGCCCGGTCATGTATGGACGATTCTGGTTTAATTTTAGTGAGCCTGAACGTCACACAATTTTTACGTTATTAAAAAAAAAGACTCGTCAAAGTCTTGGCTATCTTTGGATATACAACTTACAATAATATTGTCTTTAAAAAATGATTCTGACTCACTTTAACTGAACCGGAATCGTCACAATTTTTTTGTAAAGTCTACAGGCATAAGCCGGACAGAGTACCCTTCAAATTTCAGTACCAGGGAAATAGCTGGTTTTATCTCTTCTCCTGAAATTTCGAATTGACTTTTGTTGAATTTTCGTGTTGATTTTTTGCCTAGCTTGTAGCTCTGGAATTTCTCTACAAGTATTGATTGAGCATTGCGCAGTTATACACAGCTGTGACATGCTTTCGAGCAGTTTTGGGTGTAAATTTAGGTGGTTAGAAAATGGGTAATTTGTGCGTTGGATGCTGGTTGTCCAAGTATTAGGTCATACGGAAAGTATTGACACAAAATTTCAATTGCTTATTTCTCAGTATTTACATATCATTCTGGCCTGATTTTATTTTTATTTTAAAGCCCTTTCTTTCTTCTTTCAAATAATATGTAAGGCTAATTTGAAGTATTGTATAAAAGTCAGCATTTGACTCAAAACACTTGTGATGTGATTCAAGAAGTTTACAAACATTCACAAAAAAAATAAAAAAAAAAGTCAAAAAATTGATTCATGATTCAGCGCTTTGCCAAAATCTTAGTGTCATCTTGTAGCGCAGTTGAAGAGCTATAAATCCAATTAACAAATTAGAAATTGAACGTTTGAGTGTTGAGATATGGTCTTTTGAAACTAATCAGAATCTTTAAAAATTACAAAAATTGAAAAAACTGGTATTTGATCATTTTTAAAGATACTGATTAGTTTCAAAAGACCATATCTCAACACTCAAATGTTCAATTTCTAATTTGTTAATTGGATTTATAGCTCTTCAACTGCGCTACAAGATGACACTAAGATTTGGCAAAGCGCTGAATCATGAAATCAATTTTTTGACCAGTTAAAGTGATGTAAATGCTTGAAAACTTCTTAAAATCACATCACAAGTGTTTAAGTCAAATGCCGACTTTTTACAATTCTACAGTGAAGCCTCATATACTATTTGTAAGAAGAAAGAAGGGCTTTAAAATAAAAATAAAATCAGGCCAGAATGATATGTAAAATCTTAGAAATAAGCAATTGAAATTTTGTGTCAATACTTTCCGTATGACCTAATATTTGCAGACATACGGCAGCTCACATGCCCTCATTCGAAGAGCAGATCCTCACGATCATTTCTACATATTACAGTCACAGATGTGGTCTGCAAATAAGTGGTGTCTGCCGCTCGGGAGATTCTTCAATTTTCCTGAAATGGTCGTGAATTTAAAAGCGGTTATTAGGTCACTTCATCACATCCAAAACCCATACTCCTAAACATAAAAATTAACAACATGAAATTCTGCAACAGACCAGCATGGCGTGTCAAATTCGAAAAATCGCAAATAGTGGAATTTCCCCTTCAGGGAAAAAATAAGAAATTTTCTGAAATTCTTTATTTTTGATCAGTTGTATGTTGAACTGAATAAGGTAATTTATACAACATTTTTTTTACTTAATCAGCCATGTTTATGCTTGAACGAAAGCTGAGAGTCAACTCTACACGGTCATTCTAAAAAAGAAAAAATAATAAAGCCATTGTTGTTGCTATTCAAGCTAAATTGAAATATGCAACTTTTTACGAAAATGTCGATTCTTTTAATTTTGATAATTTTACACAAAAATTTTTGATTTTGACCCGCCATTCCTAATTATGAAAGTCTATATCCTGAGCTTTCAGATCCGCAAAAAAATCTTATCAGAATAGCGAGTATTTGAATTTCCCTGCGGGCCAAAGTTTTAAATTTTTTTCTTTTGAAATTTTGGTTAAGATTTTTGTAAAGCAAAACGGATTGTGATCCAAGTGTCTTGTTGCTAATGTTGAGTATTCAAAAAAAAGCTGATCAGGACAAGCGGCCGCTTGTCCCGATTTACCTTGGTCCCCAAGGCAAAAAGTCATATTTTGGTCATTTTTTTTTTCAAAAAATCAATTTTTTATGTTGCAAAGTGTCACAAAATAACTTTTTTGTTATTTTAAGCACATAAAGTTACTTAGGAGTCATTTAAAAATGACTTTTGAATAAGTTAAAAATGCGACCCTTCAACCACCACCACTACCCCCCCCCCCCAGCTAAATAAGGTCCTATTTCTCAGTGTTATCTAAATTGTAAATTTTTTTTTGCATCAACATGTAGCCAGGGCTGCAATTTTGGGGTGGGAGGGTCATAAGCATAGTTGGATCGCCGCCGGCGGCGGCGGCAAAATATGAGGTGCCGCCGGCGGCGGCTGCGCCGGCGGCTGAAAATGAGGTCGGCGGTGGCGGTGCGGCGGAGTAATTAGGCTGGCGGCGATGTGGCGGCGGCGGTGGCGCACCACCAATTACAAAGTACCAAAACAATGCTTGTTTTGAATGGTCATCTTACGAAAATATGATAAATGACATAATTTAGAATTTTACTGTTCTCTTGCAAAAATTTTATTCTATGACAAACATAAATTTAACAGAAAAAATTTTTTGACAGTGAAGCGTTAGCTGGCGGCGGCGGTGGCGGCGATGGCAGCGCCGGCGGCGGCGGCGAAATAAAAAGTGCCGCCGGCGGTGGCGGGTGGTGGCAAAGCAGCGACGGCGGCGGTGGCGGCGGTGAAATTTAGCAAGATTTTCGCGCCGCCGGCGGTGGTGTTGGCGACGCCGCCGGCGGTGGCGGCGGCGGCGGTGGTTTTTCAGAGGCGTCCAACTATGGTCATAAGGGTAATTAACCATAAGGGTAATTAGCAAAACCATATTTAAAAAACACAAAACTTGGAATAATCTTTCGTGTCGAGACTACCTCCTTAACAGCTATCACCCTCCTTGCTGTTCCTTACAAGCAGCTTACGCCTTTCCAATCGCAAAATGACCAGGCTTTTGCCGAGTAACCTGCTACCATTTATGCTTTCCTAAATTTGGTTTTTCCCAATAAAACACAGGTTGGTTTGCATCTGTCAGCACAAAGGCTTCTAATTTACATGTTGCGATTTTCCCTTCCCTCAATATACAGAATAAAGAGAAACAAAAATTGGTGCAGCTTATGAATTTTTTTTAAGAAATCGGTAACAAAATTCTTTTTTTATTCACCTTCTCTTGTATTTTTGTTAGGATTTTGACTTTGTTTCGGTTGTGTTTATTGGCTGGTATTGGGTTGCTTTTGCTCATTGATGATTAAAGTTAACCTTTTAGTAATAGCAATGACCCACAATTTCGCCATTCTTGTCCCCCATTCTAGCCTGACCCTAGTCCCTAATTTTTTCGCTAAATTTGATTAAAAAACATTCTTCAATGACATGCATTTTTAATAAACAAACACGACGATAAATTGTCTAAAAATAGTCAGGGAACAAGATGATCTTAAAACAATTGGCCACAAGATTAATATAAAAAGGCTTTTTATTGACTTTGCAAAATTACAGAAAATGTTTTTCAATTACCTTATAAGAATATTATTATCAATTTATGTGAAAAACAAATCGATTTTCTTTAAATAATTTAATTTTTTTTTGATGATAGTTATTGTACATGACGCATCCAAGCAAGACTGCGAGGGGCTTGCCCCTCTCTACTTCAAACAATAGCAGTGTCTCCCTTTGCCATTTGTTTCATCCAGCACACTTACATAAAAGAAGCTGATTGAAAAATGCAATTAAAAAATTTAAGGACACCAACCGCCACTGTTCAATCTATTTTTCAAACTTATGATTTTATAATATTTATTGTTATGGCTTTTTTATGTTAGTAAAATTTCGATCGAATTGTGGAAAAAGCAAAATTTGACCGCTTATTCATCAAAAAAAAATTCATTTTATAAATAAATCCATAAATTGTTCATTTATCCAATCGCATTGCTCGCTAGCCGCGCAAAATTCGTACGAAATACCAGATATCAGAAGCATAGGCGGAGTTAAAATCCAGAAATACTGTATCAGGTTTTCGGATAATTTTAGCGAGGACACCGAAATAAACTGCGCTTCTGATGGGTATAAAATATTTTTATTTGTAAAAGCTATAGGTGACTTTTGTTAGGTTTGACAATCAACAATTAACACTTAAAAGCCGGTTTGTGCTAATTGGTGCGTTTTGTGCGAAATTTCGTGTTGAACAAGATAGGAGAAAAAAAAATTTCTGAAAAAGTACTCCTTCCATGGAACCTGACGGTTGAATGTTGGACATCTCACAGTTTGGAGTTGCTTTAGTTATTTGATTGTGTTTTTATACGAGGACAACTTTGCGCAGCTGAAACACGTATCTGATGCAGAATTTAACGAGCTTTCAAAATTAATAGAAGTTTACTTGGGTGAGTGGCCATATAACATGCCAAATATTATCACTTTTTAAAAAGTTCTTTAAATTAAAAATTTCAGCCCTTTTTGCAAGCATCGAAAAATTGTTGACACCAACGTTTATTTTTCAGCACTTGACTATGACAGAAAGCGCAGAAACTGTACATCATTTTGATACGAAAACAACAGAGCAAGTCATAAGAGAAAGTAGTCCAAAAATCAACAAATTTATTGGTGCCTAGACTTTTTCCGTTGTTGGTGCCTAGGCTTTCTCCGGCTCAATCGCCTAAATAAAAATATGAAAAAAAATAGTCGAAAAAAACCTTAAAATGCAGAATGCCGAATATGAAATGAGCCGGAAAAAGCCTAGGCACCAACAAATTTGTTGATTTTTGGACTATGTTGGCTTTCTTATTTCGTATCAAAATGATGCACAGTTTCTGCGCTTTCTGTCATAGTCAAGTGCTGAAAAATCAACGGTGATGTCAACAAATTTTCGATGCTTACAAAAAGGGCTGAAATTTTAATTTAAAGAAGCTTTTAAAAAGTGATAATATTTGGCATGTTATATGGCCACTCACCCAAGTAAACTTGTATTAATTTTGAAAGCTCGTTAAATTCTGCATATTGGGGGTTGCAGTTACGAATCCCCCCCCCCTTCCCACGCAGAGTGCTCGGATAAAGTAAAAAACCTCACCTTGACGGGTTTTGTGTGTTTCCCGACGCCGATTTCATAAAAAAGCTGCGTGTTTTTTTTCTGAGAAAAAAATTCGAATCACAGGGGGTATTCATCGTTTTCTGGTCAAAATTTAAAAAGTTTAAATCGGCGCCTTTTAAATTTTAAAGAAAAGGGTCTTATTGAGTAATAAAAAGGGCCACTTTTATGTCAAAATGATAAAAAAAAACTATATCACTGTATTTTTTGGCTGTCTTACCATGTTTTTCAGCTGCGCCGTGGAAAAAAGAGAGTCTATTTGAATTTTATGATCAACAGTACTTCTCGGAATCAGGTCTAAGGTGAGTAAGTGCGCGCATCTTTAACCTATCAAGCCCCCTGTGCCACCCCTTCTGAGGCGCAGAGGGTCGGGGCTTAGAGTTGAGATGCGCACACCCACATACCTTAGACACAAATCACTCGAAAGTGACCCTGGATGCATAAAAACATGCATACCAGATTTTCAGCATTCAAAACTATGTTCAACGTTTTTTTGTTAGTGGGCCCTGTGTGATAAGTGGCCTCCTTTTATTCCCTTCCCCTCCCTATACAGCCCGTATTCAATTTTAAGTTCGAAAGAAGCCAATTTAAATTTTTCCAATTTTGACTAAAAACCATGGTAGCTCCCCTGTGGTTCGAATTTTTTCTCAGAATTAAAAAACATGGGGTTTTCACATAAAATTGGGGTCGAGAAATGCGAATATGACGTCATCTTCTCCATCCGAGCACTCTGCGTGAGAGGGGTGGATTCTGAACTCAAGCCAAAAAGGGATATTTTTGAAACGCATCAGAAAACGCAGCTTATTTCAATGTCGTCCCTAAAAATACAAAACAACCTTATATTCTTGAAAAACTGCAATAAATACTTTAACGTAGAAATACTGTACGGAAATACTGTACGCCGCTCCGGGGCCTTTATTTTTCTACCCCTCGAAAATCGGGAATTTTTTTGTCTATTTCGAAATTTTTGTGTGCTCAACCAAAGTCAAAAAAGTATAATCGGTAGAGCTGGTGGTAGTTAATAAAATGCAAAAAAAAAGCTCTGCAAATATTTACTCGAGAATCAGACCCTCAAGGTTGAGGGAGGGGGGCGGTTTGCGCTAATTAAAGGAAAGGCACAAATAAAAGAAAATAAGGAAGGCAGATCCTTCGATCTCACCAATTTTTGAAATTGAGAAAACCGGAAAAAACTCAGTGAAGTGAGCAGGGTGGCTAGATGCAAAACCTTTAAAGCAGGATTTTGATCTCGAAAAGCAGGATTTTGAAACGAAAAATCTGCAAAAAGCAGGATTGAACCTTTTGTTCGCATCACAACAATAAACATCAGGAAAACATCACAAATAATTTCTCACTAATCATTCTTTCCATATTTCTTTTTATAACTGTACAGTTCAACTGGGCTCTATTTCGAGGATTGATTGTAGGCCGAACATATGCTCGAAATTCACCAATCTCCTCTCAGCATATGATCGAGCATATGCTCGTTTCATAGCCCTAGTTTTTACTCATTTGGCGTCAAATCTGACATCGATGACCCTATAACACTTTTTAAGATTAAGCGAAAAACTTAATTAAGCTAGATTAAATTTCGAGAAAGAAAAGAACTTCTGGTCCCCGCCATAACTTTCGTGTAATGTAATTGCCTTTAAATCTAAAATTTAAAGGACCATGAAATTTGATAAGCACAGCAATTTGGAAATTTTGAATTGGCGCGGGACCACTTCACTTTTGTCAATAATGTTTTCGAAGTGTTTTTTGTTTGCATGTAAAATTTTTCAATTATATAGGACTGTTTACTAGTCGAGCCCAACGTTGCTTGACATTGCCAGATCGGACGACTTATCCTACTTACACACCACCATATCTACTTATACGTTAAAAAAGTTAAAAATTTACCATAAATATAATTCAAATTTCAATGCAGGCAAAAATTAATTAAAAAACATTATGGACAAAATTAGGGTGGTCCCGCGCGAATTCGAATTTCGCAAATTGCTGTGCTTATCAAGTTTCATGGTCCTTTAAGATTACTGTAGCCCAAAAAATTAGTAAAGATTTTGAGCGATTTGTTTTTTGGATAACCATGCATTCATCGAAAGACATAAAGGGTGGATAGTAGTACATCTGGAAGTAACCAAAGAAACCAGAATGGGCTACGCCAACTTTATTACTGCTGCTAACCATCCTCTACTACAGTTTCATATAGCAATCAAGTGTAGTTTACGAGCAGGACGCACAAGACCACCTCCACCAAATTAGATAGCGGTGGGGCTTTTCTTGTGTGTATACGATACTTTCCACTACCTCTACCAAAAATTAATTTCTCCTTTTGTGTGCTACAAGGTTGTTTGATTAATTTATTCGCATTTTACGCATCTGCTCAATATTTTTCTTTTTCTTTGAGGTTGTTTTAAAAAGCTTTTTGACGGGTCCGATTCACAGTCTGCGTTTAAATTATTTTTAGAACAAAATTTGCGTATTTTAATGTGAGTATGTATGACACGATTATATATCTGATTTAGGAAATTGAATTGAGCACACTCTCATTTAGAAATTTCTCAGTTTCAGTTGTTAATAAAAAAAGGCTGTATGTAAAAACACCCTTCAAATATGTAAATCCCAATAGACTCTTTTCGCGTATGCTCTTGATTTCTTTGGCAAATATGCGGTGAGAAGTGTAAATGTGATTTAAATTAAATCATTTAATTTTTCAAATGGGTTACACATCCAATAGCGAATAGATGATCTCTCAGGTTCGACTACCAGTGGGTGCATAACATATTTTTCACTCTATAATTTTAAAGCAAATTCAGTGACTACTAAGGTCAAAACTATCTAGCAGTTGATTGGAATCATTTCCAGCACTGCTTTACTGTCACCAAATGCCCTAATTTGGGAGTTCGTACAAATAACCATCCAGATGAAAGGAAACCATCCAAAATGATGCACACTTAGTTTTATATTGCCTCAACGTCTACCAATTTTATTTATTTGTCGATGCGTTTAGTAACATTCTAGAGTAAGAATTTCACGGGAACCAGATAAAAAGTTTTCCACGCCACAATTACTTCAGAAAAGTGGGTGGTAAGCATACTTGGACGAGCGGCGCCGCTAGCGGCGAGCGGCGCCGTTTGCCGCTGCATTTTTTAGCCGCCGCTGCCGCCGCCGCTGCCGCCGCCGCTCCATTTTTAGTCTCCGCCGCTGTTATTTTTCCCCGCCGCTGCAGCCGCCGCTTGTTTGAACCTTCAAAATTTGTTTTTATTTTTTGCGTTACAAAATAAGAAAACACTTAGATTGCATAAGAGAAGGCTTAAATTGTCTTTTTATTTTATTTATTTCTTTCACGCAAAAACTGCGCATTTCTTGTAAGTACATGTCCACGGCTTCTTTTGAAATCCTGCTGATTTCGGCAGTAGTGAAGCGTTGTGAGCGTGTGGGGTTTACTTTCTGAATGAATCTGGAAGCAGCATCTTTTGCGTTTGCACTTAACGTTGATCCCAAAGCCTTGAGAACCGAATGTAGATATCTACCGTTCTTCATTATGCATTACTCACATTATTACAGTGAATAAATGTTTGATTAAGTTCCCAAGTGTATTGTCATTAAATTGTCGATGACTTAAAGTTACAAAAATTCGATAATAAATGGAGTTAAATTTTTAAATAAAGTAGTAAATGAGTTTTTTTACACGCCGCTGCCGCCGCCGCTCATTTTTCACCCGCCGCTGCCGCCGCCGCTGTTATTTTTTCCCCGCCGCTGCCGCGGCTTTTTAGCCCTTCCGCCACCGCTGCCGCTGTTTTTCTGGCAGCCCGCCGCTCGCCGCCGCTGCCGCTCTTTTTTTTGCCTGTCCAAGTATGGTGGTAAGCAAAGTTTTCACCAAGGAAGAAAAGAGTATTTTTGAGGGGTATGATTTCGGTATTATTTGGGAACTGACGTTTTTTCTCAATTTTTATTTACATGATGATTTACAATCAAATACTGAAAATGACGTTAGGAAGCATACCTACATTTTGAGTATAAGCATGAAAATAACCATGTAAATTAAAGTTGTAAAAAAACGCCAGTTTCAAAATAATATCGAAAAGCTCCAGGAAAGCCCTGGAGAGAGAAACAAAAGAACCGTACCCCCATTTGCTTATGAAACAGATGATGCTGAGATAAAAGCATTAGTTGGACTCTGGATGAAGCTTGGAATTACAGGATTTCACATCTCGAATGTCCATGAAATCTTTTCGACAACTAACTCTTCATCGCTGGGTGAGTCAGCTTTTGTATTCAGAACGAATTCTGTATTCGTACAAACCTAGATGCGCATCTTTCATTTTCTCGCAACCGATACCAATTCTTGATGAAATGTATCCATTTTGACGATAGGATGAAGCGGCTGAAGAATTCCGAAGGCTCTTATGTCGACAAATTTGTCCACCTTCGTCAAGTATTTTTTTTATCTATTCTGCGTTGAATTGCTTTATATGAATTTTTCGGGGTCTTTGAAATATTTTCACGTAGCTGTCGCTCTTGTTACAATCCAGGTGAATTCTCGACAATCGATGAACTGTTGCTTCCTTTCGGGCCGCTGTCCATTCCGAATATTCATTCCGTCAAAGAAAGCAAAGTTTGGCATCAAAATATTTTGTGCTGTTTATCCGAAAACAATGTACATGGTGAACTCAGAAGTTTATTTGGGCAAAAAAATGGGAACAGCTGAAAAAATCTTGGAGAAAAGGTTAGAACTTTATTGTTGGGGCTTTACTAAATAATTTGTCCTATTTTAGATCGTTCTCAACTTGTCTCGAGAATTTTTGTCACAGGGTCGAACTCTAGTTACCGACAACTTCTTTACTTCTGCTCAACTTGGCCAAAGGATGTGGGATGAAAAGACTTCACTGTTAGGGACAATCCGACAAAATCGCACCGGTAATCCAGAAGATTTTGTCAATGAGGCCACTGAGGTATGACCTTGGCTTGTAGAACGCTTCAAAAAAAATTTCAGGTCGGAAATGCAAGTTTGTAGTCCGAAAGCAAGAGACTTTGTTGATATTTCAAGCCCGAAGTTTCAAGCGGGTATTACTCTATTCAACAAAACACCATCAAAATGATATTCATCTAAGCGGGAAACCCATAATGATTACTGACTACAATTCAAACATGTTTGGCGTTGATATCTTTGATGAAATGTGCGGTCGCTATGCTTACAGTCCAAAAGTCCGTCGTTGGCCTCTTCGTCTCTTTATGCACTTAAGCGATGCTGCTGCTCTCAACGGATACGTTCTTTTCGATGGAGGGATAACAAGGAGGCGCTTTATTCTTCAACTTGCCGACCAGTTGATGAGAGAGCAAAAAGAACGAAGGTCTTCTGTGGAACACTGGATGAACGAGGGCTTTCAACATATAGATCAAACATATAAAAGGTTGGCTTTCCAGTCACCTTTACATTTGGTAAAGTTCAAAAAAGTTTAGCCTTCTAAATAAAGCAACCGGACAAGAATCTGCTGCTCAAGTGAATCATTGCTATGTATGCCACAAATCAGGAAGAGGAAGAACATCATGAGCTGCAGTAAATGTGAAAAGTCAGTTTGCGGAGAACATGCAACTGCGCTTGTTCTATGTTCCAAATGCAACGTCCAAGAAAATCAGACAGTTCAAGAAGTTCCTCTAGCAACTGCTACGTTCACACCATTGCGTACAAGAACTACACCTTCGTCTAAGACCAATGTCCGCTGCTACAAGTGCCCTAAGAATAGTCGCTTTCACTGCTCTGTCTGTCAAAAACCAGCTTGCAAGGATCACCGTTCAATTCAGAATCCGAAGCATTGTGGTGACTGTCATTAGCAATGTTTGCGAGATATTTTGATAAAAAAAACATCTATAAAAAATTTGTCTTTAACTGAAGGGGACGTGTATTTTATGTTTTACTTGTGGCAAGTTTAGGCTCATTTTGTAGCTCTGCATTCGAGCAACAAGATGTGCTTGAGTTTTTGCTTGAAAAAAGACTGTGCGGAAAGTTAGAGCTATTTTAGTTCTGAAACAGAGAATTTCTAGATCCTGAACCTAAGTGGATTAATTAATATTTATTTTACAAACTTCTATATTCTTGCTAAACTTTTGTGAGCAATAGACAGCCCTGATCCTATGCTACATTTTGAGATATTACACGCCCAGGTGATACATAAATTTGAGCAAGTACCACCTATAAATACCCTAAATATTAGGTATGTGCAGATGGTCGAAAATTAGCTACCTTCAAACACATGAAAAGTGTCAAAAATGAAGCCTTTTAATCTCGTTCTTTTCTTATCGTGTTCTCCGTGAAATTCTGCACCAGAAGCCTCACTTGGTACACTCGGGCATGACAGTGTTAAAATTCCCGTTAGCTTTTCACAAAAATTTTACGCAATTTTCTGTTCGCATTTATGCCCTCATATTTTTGCTCTTTTTTGCGTCATTTCGACACTTTTTATCTGCATTTAATGTAAATCCACATAGACTGGGGCAAGCACCTCAGGTTTCAGGGTTTTGGTATACTCTGATATATGGCCACGCTATATAAGACGTCAATAATCATACTAATTGACCTCTTTGGGCGGTCCCCAGGGGGCCTCATATCGGAGATTGGACTGTATTGCTTTATGGTACCTGTTTCATTAGATAATTGTTGGTCAATTTCAAGCAAATTGTCACCGCCGCTGCTCCATGCAAAAACAGCGTCGGGAGATCGTTGAATTTCACAAAAAAAAAAATCAAAATTTTAGTAAAAATGTCGCAAAAGAAAGTGCCTAAAACAATCGAGAATACGAGGGAGCCGGATGACACTTATATGCAGGAAGGTGATCAAGAGGTAATTTACCTTTTCTCTGAGCCATACCGTTTTGCTAAATTTTTCACTGTCTTGTTTATATTGCCATTCCTCGAATAAATTGATGTTTATAGGTTCTTAAAGATGAGGGTTATTTTAAACGTCAAGATACACCCAAAGTATTGATTACTACTTCGCCTGGCGCAAAAGTTGTAAGTCCTTGTATAATGTACGATTCATAGTCCGAGTTTATATTTCAGAAGACCTGGAAGCTTTGTTTCGAGCTCAGAAAGTGCATTCCAAACGTCGAAATTTTTTCTCGCAAGAACGTTGCCCTTAAGAAGATCGCCAAGCAGGTTTGCTGTTAGTGACATTTCACCTCTAAGCGCTTAATTAAAGGCCATAGAGCGCGAATATACGGATGTGCTGGTTGTCCATGAAGATCAGAAGCGTCCAAGTAGGAATTTTTTGACTTTATTTGTTGATTATACTAATTGTGTCTGCAGATGGAATCCTGCTGTGTCATCTGCCTTCTGGTCCAACAGCCTATTTAAGATAAATTCTCTGGAGTACACAAAACAAATCAAGTAGTCTCGAGTATTCGCCTGTACATTGTCGTTTATGGCAGCTTTTAGGGACATGGGGAATCCACTGATCACTGGCCGGAGCTGGTCTTCAACAACTTCAAACTCAGATCGGACGAACAGTGGGGCAATTGCTAGAGTGCTTATTTCCGAAACAGCCGCACTATCTTGGCAGGCGAGTGGTTACCTTTCACAATCAGCGAGATTACATATTTTTCCGTCATCACCGGTAAGTGTTGGTGCTTGAAAAGTGGTTACTTCTATTACATCTCAAATTTCAGCTATGAGTTTAAAAAGAATGGTGAGAAGGCAGCGTTGTTGGAGCTTGGGCCTCGTATGACTCTTCGACTCAAGCGCATTCAGGACGGTGCATTTACAGGCGAATACATTTGGGTTCTCAAGGTTGGTTGCTTTCAGGTTAAACGTGTGGAGGTAGTCTTTCAATTTGTGATTTCAGAGGCACGAGATGGAAACAAGTCGCAGAAAATTTATGCTCTAGTAGAGCTTTTGTTGTTGTTTGCGAATAAATACTTATTAGTTACTCAGTCACTTTTGCGCACTTTTTTACTGTCAGTTTCATCACGGTAGGTAACCTCCCTGCTTTCTTAGATGATTTTTTGAAAAGTCAGCGAATTACCTGCCGTATTCAGATGGGGAGATACACAGTCGGGTTCTGGATAACATCACTCAAAGGTCAACCCCGCTGCTCCCGTCACTTATTGTATCTCAATTACTCCTAAATTATTAGCAATTTTAGATTATAAGCCAACTATCTTACCGATAAAACTAACTTGTCTAAAGCTATGTGTTTGTGATATAGAAGTACCCATCTTGAGATGTTCTTATATTAAAATTGCTGCGTTTACCATAAAAATGATGCCAAGTCCTGCTCCATATGAAATTCCCTGTTGCTCCAAATCCCAGCAAACACATTGTCCTGTTGCCTATATCTATTGCCCAACAGTAGTCCAAATTCTATCTACGCCGAAAACGAGCAAATTCAAATGCTTTCCTAGAAGAATACCTTTATTGCTAGTTCTTTAGTTCTCTTTTCCTCATTTTCTCCGGTGAATTCAATAGAATGGCCAGAAAGTACAATACTAGCCAATCAAAATGAAGTTAGGCACCAGTAAAATTGTTTCAGGTGGGCGTTTGTGACTCTAGGAAGCGTAATCAAAATAGGATTGCAAAATTCTGTTTCAGGGTTGTCCTGCTGAGCTGATGCACAAGTAGTGAAGTCTACCTTATTAAATTTTTAGTATTGGCAATGTCTATTTCAGTGTTCACTCTTTTCGTAATTTTCCGTTGACTTGTCGTGTACAGCCCCCACTGGCTATAGGTTTCTTTAATGCTCATATGTATTTATTTTTAATGGGTTTTTTATAGTTGCGTACGAAGGACTGTTGGATGCTATGGAGGTAATCATAGCAATAATATTGTTTATTTGAAAAATACGGGGTGATCCCTTTTTTGCGCCGATGTGTTTTTAGCCATAACTTTTTTATTTCTCCACTATTTGGCTCGATTTTTTTGGTTTTTTGAAAGATGAGACGCGGAGAGTTCGAACTTCTTTTTTACTTCTTCTGTTACTTCTTTTTTCTAAAATTGCTGCTTTATAGCGTGTTAAACCTTTGACTTTTAGCTCAAAATGGCCGATTTCTCAGGAAAAAGTAATCTGGTTTGGAAGACATGAATCATCATCAGTTGATTGTTCTTGCATCGAGTGTCGTTGCTCTCCTTCCAAAATTCTTGTCATATTCCGTTTGCACCAGATGACTGTCCACACTTTTACCTGAATTGAGGAATCGGCCATTTGAGCTGAAAATTAATAAACTTAAAGAAAGTTAAAGAAAGTTAGAAAAGTTAAAGAAAACAGAAATGCTTGAAAGAAGAAATATTGTCTTTGGTGTCATTCAAATTTTCCGCGTCTCCTTCTTTCCAAAAAACATTGAATCTCGACGAATTGGTTGATAAATAAAAAGGTTATGCACAAAAACAAATCAGCGCAAAAAATGAGCCACCCTGTATAATGATATAAATTAAAGCTTTGTCGAGAAGAGATGCGTTTTCAAGTATGGGATTGTAAGTTATTTTCTGAAAGTGAAAAATTTAATGAAAAGCTGATAGCAGTAAGGGCTCCTTGCAGATGTCATAACAATTTTTAAAACGCATATCGGTTTCTGTTTGCGCAACCTAAAGCACAATCGTTAGAACTCGCGGTAGTTAATAGGGGTAGTTTCGGTTCGTGTTCATATTCCTAAATTGAGCTAATTAAAATTTGGAAAGACATCTAACTACCTAGTTGTGGTTTAGCACCACAGGTGCTAAACCAACTATAATTAATGTCTAGTACAGTATATTGTAAGTATATTGTTAGGTTCGCAGCCAGGAACTGTGCTGAACACACCTACTCTACTTCGTTTTGGTTAGTTTTCAATCAAAATTAAAAAATTTCTCAACATGTACCATTGTACTTTCTAGGCACCAGAGAATCTGCCTATTTGTGGCTATGTCAGCAGCTGGTTAGCAGTTTTACGCTAAATTTTCTGGTTATCAATAAAAAAAACTTCGTTAACAAGGTGTGGCATGGGGAGTGGCGCAAGCCTGTGCTCAAGGTCTTTTCTTTTTACAATTCATCTTATAACTATCATGGGGGACCTTTAGGTTGGTTGGAGGAGTGCAAATGTGTGACCACCCCAGCCCAAAAAGTCCAATACTTGACGGGGAATGCAGGAAAAGCAGGTGGTCAGGCAAGTAGTGGTGACTGGGAGTGGAGTGGTTGCTCTTATGGTGTGCAGTATGGAGTCATCACTTCCAGGAAACTGTTGACTCGTACTGGTAATGGAAAAAGCCAGTTGAAGAAGCTAGAAAAACACAACCTCAAAACTGGCAGACTGGTAAGTTCGTGGTTAATCTATACTTTTTAAAATTGTGTTTGTGACTGCTTCAATATGTAAAGCGAGGTCTCTAATTGTGCAATGGTGGGATGGCTAGGTGGCTGCTCTGTTTCATCTAACCTTCTCTAGAAATTACAGTAATTTAAACTTACAAATAACCTGCCGGATATGGTGCGGCCCGTAGATATGCAAAAAAATTTAACGGTGGTTAGGAATGAACAGCCCTACTACAGACGCTTCAACTTTTTTTAAAATTTTCGAGTCGTGAGAATTTTTTAGAATACAGCCCACTTTCGATTTTAAGCAATTTTCACATTTGGTGGCGTAAAATCGATAGAGTCAACTGTTTTAAAATAGGCTAAATCTGAAAAATTTCCGCTTCTAGCTGAAATGTCTCCGCTTTTTCAAATTTTGACATGTTTCTACTTTTGCTTTGCGACAGTCACCCCTTACACTGAAATTTATTATTGAATCCAAATTTGTTGGGATCTGATCAAAATAATTTTCATGGGTTGAGATGTTGCTGAAATTTGCACACTTACCTACTTTTATAGATACAGCTCATAAAAATTACCGTATTCTCTCTAATCATAGACCCCCCCCTAAATTCAGAAAACGTGTTTGTGGCATTGTGTTTTTGACTCACTTTTTGAGTACTTCTCTCAGGGCAAGTTATCCCTAATTTTGTAGCTCATCTCTCTGGCCACAAAATGAGGCGTAATAGAGGCGTCCAAAGCGGTAAATATGGACTGACCACGAATTTGACTGACCACTATCAACTGACCACGGTATCGACTGACCACTATCAACTGATCACGGTGTCGACTGACTACTATTAAATGACCACGGTATCGACTAACCACTACTTTTTAAATAGTGATCTTGGAAATCCTAACTTTACGATGTGGCTCTCTCCTGTTACATCCAAGATTGTTGTAGCCAAAAATCATTATAGCCAAACGGTTACATCTTTAATTTTTTGTGGTAGTAACGAAACACATCTATAAATTTGACTGATTATCTGAGTAACAGTGAAGGCCAGAACAATTTTTACTATTTTTCATAGAATTTTTTGTCTGTGAAAGATTTCCCATAACATAATGTCTTTGAATTTCTTTTAGATGGCTTATCAAATTAAATTTATGCATTCTCAGCAAATTGGTGTCAAGCAATTGGCTATAACAAATTGCGCAGAAGACTCGTCAAAGTGCTATACTTAGTCAAATCACTGCACGGAGAGGCAATGAATGATGGTGTTCAACCAGCTTACTTGTAGTGCTGTGGGTGCCGATCTCTGCGTGCAAGAGGTCTAGTAGAAAAGAAAAAAAAGTTATTATCGAGAAAAGCGGATGTATGAGACTTCAGTAGTTGAAAGTGTCGAGGAAAGCTTTCCTAAACAAAAGTTGGTTCTTATCGGTTATCCGCACCCACTTACTTTTTCCACAAAATAGTCAAGTTACATCATCATCATATTTATTAAACAATTGGGTGGGGTGCGGATAACCGATAAGAACCCAAAAGTTTTATCCACCGACGATATTTGTCCAAATTGAAGGAGATGGGAATTGTTTGCCAAGGTGAATATTGGTGAATCTGTCATTTCGGCAAGTCTTTTTCAGGTCCGTTGCGCATTCTGCTTACGGAACTGAGTAAATGCATCTACAGGTTTGCAAAGATCTGATGGATTTTCTCTAGGAAAGTCGTGATGAAAGAGGGGCAGGAATTTTAGGAACTTCAGAAGAGATCAAAAAGCATGTTAAAATACATCGCACCCCGCGAACTTTTTCTCGATCTCATCATCTTATTTTGGCTGCAAAGAAGTACCAAATCAACTACGTTCTTTACATGCCACAAGAATCCCCACAGTTCGCTTACTTTTCTTCTGATTATGAAATGGTTTAGTTTCAATGGTTTAACTTGTCTTCTACCTTTGAATCTTAAAATTTTTCAGGTTAACACGCCGCTCCGACCAAATGTGCCAACTTCTATGATCCGGTATATTGCGAGCCACTTTGATGTTGCGCTTCGTTAAAGATAACAAAATTTTCGTTTGAGTTACTTGCTAGTGCTGTTAGTCTTTCATTTTGTTGTTAAACTCTTACTGAATGAAACATATTGTAGATTAAAGGGTTTCAATCATTTAAAGGGTTCTTATACTTATTGTCTATAGATTCTAATGCCTCCATTTTATGATAAAAGTTTGATGAACAGTTAATAGTAGTCAGTCGATACCGTGGTTAGTTGATACCGTGGTCAGTTGATAATGGTCAGTTGATACCGTGGTCAGTTGATAGTGGTCAGTTAAATTCGTGGTCAGTCGACCCTCGTCCTAAAAAGCATTCGAAAAGTGGGTCGAAAATTTAATGCCAAGAACATGATTTTGCACAGGAGTGTGAAGGGTCTATAATTAGAGAAAATACGGTATGTAGTTTAAATCTCATGCGACTCAGATTCACAAACAAATTTCAATACGACTGTAGGTGAAAACACACCTAAAATTATGTGTTTACCTCCTTAAATTTATTGTCTTAAATAAAAAAAATCAAAATAACCCCTTAAATTCAAATTTTGAACAAAATATGTACTTACCCCTTCAAATTATGTGTTTAGCTCCTCAAGTTTTAAATTTTCAGTAAATTTTGCGGGGATTCAAATTTTGTAGTCGAAAAATGACTTGGATCGCTCAGAATCCCACCACGGAGTGATCAGAAAACCCTGCAAGTTGGTTTTTTGCGGATTTACTAAAGGAAGGGGGTAAACTTTTTTGCGAAAATTCGATTGAGCGGATCAGAATTTCAGTCCGATGGGCTTCATCGCTCTGAATTTCACTCTGAACAATTCTCAACCATCTCAAACAACCCTGAACAATCCCAAACTGCTCCAAACCAATATCTAACTGCCCAAAATCAGTACTTAGGGTGGTATAAGGTGGTTGAGAATGGTTCAGGGCTGAATTCTGAGCGATTAAGCCACTCGGACTGGAATTCTGATCCGGCCAATCGCTATTTCGCAGAAAGTTCACCCCCTCCTTTAGTAAACCCAAAAAACCAACTTGCAGGGCTTCTGATCGCTCCGGGGTGTGATTCTGATCGATCCAAGTCATTTTTGACCAAAAATATATAATATATATCTAACATAGATCAACATAGATCTAACAGATACCGAAATACCGAGATTAACATAAGGTAGATCAAATCACATCTGTGCTAAAAAACCAAGTAAAATTTCTGTCTGCAGGCAGTCAAAAAGACGCTAATTTCCTCCTGCAAATGCCACGGAGTTAGTGGGAGTTGTCAACAAAGGACTTGTTGGAAAAAGACGTCCGATATGGGCTCCATAGCCAAACACCTCACAGAGAAGTACAGAAGGGCAAGACATCTGCTTAGCGACTTCCAAAAGCTCAAGAGCTCTGATTTGGTGGGTGATTGTCCTCATTAATATTGACTCAAATAATTTCTCTGACAAGGTTTTTACGGAGAGTAGTCCAGACTCCTGTTCCCAACTTCAATACGAAGTCCACCAAAAGCGCTCCCTGCCCAGAATATGCAACTGGAGGAACGAGACTCATTCAGATGGGTCCTGCAACAATTTGTGTTGTGGTCAAGGATACACGGTAAGTAAACTTAGGTTATTTTATTGTACAAGGCAGTTATAAACTTCAGGCTTATTTCGGTAAATATTTTTCGTCAAATGCCACTTTAGCCGGGTTTTATTGATTTTTGAGCACCAAAAATAAAGATTTTGACGTGAATTTTTCAAAATTTCTAAAGATTTGGAGTCTCAAACAAAGTACAAAAAGAGTTCTGCCATTACAGTCCACTACAAGTTTATATAGCTCGGCCATATTCTCGAGAATATTTCGGAATGTTCAGTGTTCTTAAAAGAAAAATATATTATTTTTTTCAACAAAAATCAACGCTACTGGAATATAGCCCTTCCAAAAAAGCTACTGGAATATACCTCCCCAATAACTTTTAGAGGGTACATAACACCACCACTTTTGAAAAAAAAAGCTAGGCAAAAGCTCTTTATAGTAATATATAAGCCCTGAGCCCAAGCCTACGGGCCTAAGTCTAAGCCTAAATTATTGGATGGGGTATATTCCAGTAGTGTTTTTGGGAGGGGAGGAGGACGCCGAAAAAATCCTTATTGATCAGTGCATAAATTTTAGGTGTCTCACGAAGTAGTTTCTTACAAATGTGATTGCAAATTTATTTGGTGTTGCAAATTGTAAGTTAAGGAATTTTTTTAATTTACTGAAATAATTAATTACTTCAGAGAATGCAATGATTGTCTTTCACATCGATGGGTTAGCACCTGTAATAATTAATCAATTTTTACTAATTATTATGTTGTTACTTATCCTTTTGCATATAATTATTTGTTAAATTTTGTAAATAAACTGAACAATCAGCGGCTAAATAATCATTTCAAATGTTATACACCACAAAAGGCATACAAAACTAAAACGGTTGACTTGAAATTTCAGGATGCAATTTAGTGACAAATAAAACCCTCTTTTTGAATGGCGCTTTAATGTGTATAAGAAGGTTAATTGGCTGGCCGGTGGTTCATCTCTTCTTCACGCATGTAAAACGATAAAAGTTTCTTTTGAGACTGCCTAATCTCCCTCTATTTCGCTTCTAATAAACCTTTTTTGGGTAATCAACACCTGATTGCAGACCATTTAGAAATTTCTTTTACCTACAATTTTTTTTTTTTGCTAATAAAGAATCGAAACAAGATTGAATCTTTTAAAAAGTGGAAAAAAAGATTCCGTTTATGGGTGGAACCCAACTTTCTTATTTTATTTGTAAGCAGACAGCCATTCAAATGAATTTGTATACTAATTATTTTTAATAACATTGTATTTTTGTCTGTCACGACTATGTTGATTCACAGAAGCTTGGAATGAGTTGATATTCAAAGCTTTATTTTTTATACGGAGTTCATTATATACAGTCGAGTAGAGATATAAGATACCCTCGATACAAGATACACCTCGATATAAGATACACCTGGCACACATTTGGTTGGTCTTAGAGAAATTAATCCTAATAGACACTCGATATAAGATACACTTTATAAAATACACCTCGATACAAGATACACCTAGGTCAGTCCCGACTAATAAATTGGCACTCGATTTAAGATACAGCTAACAAGGAACCCTATCGGGGTGTCATTTTGAGAACCTTATTACGTGAATTTTTTTTTGCATATTCTTGTAGATGTATGTACATGTATGACTTCTAAGTGAAACTGGGCCATTGAGCCGGTATTACCACAAAAAGTGGTACAAGAATCAAATCAAAGTTATGAAATGACCACGATACAGGTATCATGGTGTTTGTTAGACATTTGTGTTCAATGTCTTTTGGTTACAAAATTTTTATTTTCGAGCTGTGCGCGTTTAGTATTCAAAATGACCGCTAGGATCTAGCAAACATTTGGTAGTAAAAACCTATAAGTTTATATTTTAAAAAATTCAGAAAAAAGCAAAATCAGGTCAAGTAACAGAGTCTTACAGAGATTAGGTCACGTAAAACGCTGTTATGTGACTTGGTTTTGCTGGTCTTGACTTTTTTTATATGAACTTTTAGTTCTTTTTCACCAGAATAACCACTAGAATTTAGCAAGCATTTTAGTGATAAAAAATCAATAAGTTTATATGAAAAAAAGTCAAGACCAGCAAAACCAAGTCACATAACAGCGTTTTACGTGACCTAATCTCTGTAAGACTCTGTTACTTGACCTGATTTTGCTTTTTTCTGAATTTTTTAAAATATAAACTTATAGGTTTTTTACTACCAAAATGTTTGCTAGATCCTAGCGGTCATTTTGAATACTAAACGCGCACAGCTCGAAATAAAAATTTTGTAACCAAAAGACATTGAACACAAATGTCTAACAAACACCATGATACCTGTATCGTGGTCATTTCATAACTTTGATTTGATTCTTGTACCACTTTTTGTGGTAATACCGGCTCAATGGCCCAGTTTCACTTAGAAGTCATACATGATCTACAAGAATATGCAAAAAAAAATTCACGTAATAAGGTTCTCAAAATGACACCCCGATAGAGTCCCTTGTAAGAAAAATTTGTATTTTCGTTGCAAAAAGAGAATGAAAAAAGAAATTCTACAGTTATAATAACTTATAACTTATGCACGAAAAACAGTGAAAGATTATTTGTGGCCAAATGTAAATTTCTGTTAAGAAATTTAGCCATTAATTGTTGTATTAATGTATTGTTTAACACGAAAAACTCGATATAAGATACAGCTGCCTGTTTTGAGACCAAATAACTCTCGATAGAAGATACACCTGGCCGGTCCCGAGGGTGTATCTTACATCGAGACTCGACTGTAGTCTACTTTCGATATAACACTACTCTCAATACAACACCGCCAATGGCCGGTCCTAGGAGTGGTGTTATATTGAGAGTAGACTGTATTTATAATGTTTTGCTTTGAGTGACCAAGATAAAGGGTATTGATGCGTGGCTGAACACCCTATTTTAATTTCCTGTTTTTATCACTAGAATTTGGCAAAAAGAATTTTGGAATGCATGCTGTATTAACTTTAACAAAAACCCGGGCTTATATTATTCAACTCTCCAAAAGTCGAGAAAAATGTAGCTCGATATCAATTTTTTGGGGTGACAATCGAAAATCCAAGAAGCAGCATTGCTAGAGTATCTTGCCCTCTAAGCTTTCGGAGGTATTAGGCTTGAGAATTAAATCAAAGATGCGTCTACAGAGCAAGACTCTTAATAATATAACTATTTCCTCTAATAGAATCCACATCCCCTAAAGTTCGGGAGTCTGTAATTCGAGGCAGAGCCAATATATTTTAAAAAGCTGTTTATTGCCTTGCGTTAACTACTACGAGCTTTACTAATTACGTTTTTAAAATTTAAGTTTAGCTTTGCACATATAAATCTCAAGAGCGACTCCAATTTGTTTTAATTTTTAGAAGGCTGAAAAATATTCCGGGTTTTTTAGATGAAATACGGTAGATGGAATCGAGCCCATCTCTTTTTATGTCACTTTTAGCAATATTTTTGATTGCACTTTTGACCAGTTTTTGTTGAAAATGCAATTAGTGAGGATATCCATGATCGCTGAAATAACTTCTGGTCATAGAACTGTAGCAATGCTCACTCGTTTTGACCTATATTATTACTACTACTTTGAATTGAGGAAATGACCCTTGCCTTTCACTCCATATCTCCATCTTTTCACTCCAATAGAAAAGTTAGTGTTAAAAAGTAGTGGATGAAAATTGCCAATTCACATGAGCGAGATGACTCATTTTGCTTACAACCTGTCCAAAAAGAGACAGTTTAAAAAAGATTGGACATGGGTTTGGTCTGTTCTGCTAAATTTTTTGCAAAATGAATCACCAGCAATAAAAGAGATTCACGTTGGGAAACCAGAGTTGAAAACTATTTTTAGCCGAATAACCGCTTGTAAACAAGCTGAAGAAATGTTGTTTTATGCGAATCTTACGAAACTAGTTTTTATCCTTCACAGTATTTTGTGACAGAAACATTCGCCCGACTTTTTAGGGAAAAATTAGAAATTAAAACATTGTTTGACTAAGGGATAGGACTGACCAATGTTTTTCGTATCGTTTTCCAACGAAAAAAAATTTTCGAAAAATTTCTTGCCTGAAAAAATGAAAATTTTTGGGAAATTAACTTATGTTCAACCCCAAGGGATATGAAAATTGCGTTGAAATTAGTCAAAATAAATTTGCCGAGAAATGCAATTTTCAAAATCTTGCAAGAATACTATTTTTCGTACAATTTTTCGATGAAATTTTATTATATCCCAACAACTAAGCTAAATTTTAAGTGGTCACTTGTCTGAACAACATGTTATTATAAAATTATAGGCACTCCAGCTCATTTTTCGAGGATGTTACAAATTTCAGCCCCAGGACTAATCAACTGTCTTTTTTAACTTTTTTCTTATGATGTAATGCTTATATCAAAAATAGCGAGAATTGCTTGGTAGCCCTAGTTGTGTGCTCTTTATAAAGCACAAAATTCCAGTGGCCAAAAATCAATTTTCGCAAAAGTATGTTTTTTTCATAAATAAAACCCTGAATTTAACCCTTTTTACCCATTTTTTCCTAATCGGCATCTCTAAAGATGTCCCTAGACACGGTCAAAAGAAAAGGCAAATCTAGTATTGCTTTGTTCCCCAACTCCAATCAAAACAACAAATCGCCCATTGCTGCTAACAAATGGGGTGAAGGACATGTGGGCATTGTTTGTGAGGGCAGGCAATCATCTTTGGTCCCCCTACCTTCTATTGTTCATGCAAAAATAATTACCTGCAAAGTTTGCAGGAATAGCAAGAGTCTAAAAGGCATTTGTTATTGCTTTTCCGACTGATTTGAGGGGTTAGAGTGACCAGCCGTAATCCACGATCTAACTCAGCGTGAGTTAGAAGTATTTCACCTTTAGTTCCCTGATCCATTTCTCCTCTTTCTTCATCTTAAACAACCATGAATAATGCACTCAATCCTCTCTTTTATGAGTCTTATCCCCCTTTCTCGTCGCGCTTAGAATAATATATCGAGGCAGAAGACCATAGCCAACACAACAATACCTACAGGGGTCTTTGTGCTCAACCAAAAAAGATTTTCTTCGGTTTGTTGTTGTTGCGGTTGAAGAAGTAATATTCTAATAATTGGTTGACGTGAAAGTACCCGAATTTTCGATTTTTCGTACGATGTTTTTTAAATAAATCCCTCAGGGGTTAAAATGAATTTGAATTTTCGGCGTTCCAGCCGATTCCATAGAAAACTATCGATTGCATGGTGCTTTCTCTTTTTGCTTTCCATTTTTCGTATCTTCCGAGGTATTCTAGAATAGGTGCATTTTCTGACAGGTTGCCTATTAAAGGATATTCGGTAATTAGTTCAAATTCGCTTGCATGACTTTTTTGACCCAGCCAAGAAATACTACTATTATCAAGGCAATAAATTATTGAAACTTTTTTTGGAAGTTGAATAATAAGCAATGTTTGTCTTTTTTCCGTTATCTGGAGGACATTTTTCGCATTTATATATAAATTTGTGTTCCAGATAAAAAAAATAACCGAAGAAATTCGTCAATAAGAATTCGATAAAAATCAAATAAAAAATCAGAAAAATCGGCCTTTTAAAAATTCCTAATTTTATAATGTCGCTTGTTAGTGAAATGCTAATTTTACTGTAAGACCGGTTTCCAAAATGTCCATATGTCTCTGAAATATCTATAAATATTTTGGTCAACTTGGAGTATAACTAAGGACTGATAAAGGGCGAACTTCAGCACGATGCATTTTTTTATATATAAAAGACATTTTCGTCAAAACAAATTTTGTTTTTTCATCTAGAAGAAAAGGAAACCAGAGTAATGAGCCGTTGGAATAGCCATTATCGCCTCTAATTGATCACTTGGAAATTTCGCCAAAACAATACCTATCGAAAAGTCATTTTAAACTGGCTTTAATAGCTGAAAAAATTGCTTACTGTTTTTGTGGATCTGCCAGAATTGGGGAAATGATATACCACCCAGTTTATTCAGTCAATCCCTAAACAAGTCCACTTTCCTTCTGCTGCAAACAGAGATTATCTAGCTGCTCCAGTCCCTCCTATAATCCCTTTTGTGGAAAAGAAGATGTTCAAACCGAAAAAAAATTGTGTGACCATTTGTAGCTGAATACGTGAACTTCATACCACTGTTTTTTGCACATATTGCATGGTTTTTGTTTGTTGGCTTTATAATACTTGTTCCACCAAATTTAGTTCCTTTTTCGTATTTTTGTCTTTTGGTTGTGTGGTTTGGTCAGTGTCTCCTGGACAATGCAGCAGCTAAACAAATGGAGCGCTTGATTCCTATGTGTTAGATGACTGGAATTATTTTTAAATTTTAGGAAAGTTTTATAATTTTTGTGGAACAGTCGAACCTGGATATAACGACACCCGAGAAATTCGATCATGCCTTGGGTGCTACACTTTTCAGAATATATCAACAGTTCTGTTCTGGCAGGCTGGTCCGAAATATCCTAAGCATTCCGATTTCGCCAATCTCTTTTTCAAAACTATTTATTTCGCTATATTGAGAAAAAAAACTTCGATATAACGACATTTTTTTTGAAAATGGAAGGGTGTACAGGGCGGTCGAAATACTTCCAACTGTTTCTTTCGACCGTAAATGTTTAAATTTACTGTTTTTGAGGATATTTTTTTATTTATTTGACAGAGAAGAGGCGGAGAATTGTCTTTCAGTACTAAATTTGCATAAAAACACTTTATAAAACAAAGTGACAAAAATTTAACATAAAAGCACAACAATTTTTCGATGAAATCCAAACAAAGTTTTAACTCCTAATTTATTTAAAGGGGGGGGACTTCTACGGTACTTTTTGACATCGACTGCTACTTCACTTCACATGCACTTTTTTACATATTTTTTCTTATCTCAGATATTTTTACACCAGTTTGTAGCTGAGGTTCTTATCTATCGATTGAGTGGTCAAAGAGCCTAATTAAAAATAAATTTTGAGAACACAACTTTCACAACTAACACACAAAAAAACCCGTGGTTTTTTACCGGGGTGTTTTTAGTGGAGTCTCACCTTAGATTTGGTGTGATTTTCTCGAAAATTATTTTCAATCAGGGTGTTTGACCACTCAATCGATGAAGAAAAATCTCAGCTACAAAATGGTGTAAAAACATATGAGGTAAAAAAAATATGTGAAAAAAAATGTATGTTAAGTGAAGTAGCAGTCGATGTCAAAAAGTAGCCGTAGAAGTCCCCCCCCCCCCTCTTTTAATATTCCCGTATGCTTGGTCCACGCTTCTCTCTTGCACGTCAATGCAGTGGCGGAGATGGCATTTATAGGAGTTTATTGACTGGCAAACCATAACCCACGGAATTTTTTCGAGACCTTTCAAGATCCTGATGGAATTTAAATTGGCTTTAAATTGGGCTTACCGTATTTCCTCTAATATACCGACACCCTCTAATAAACCGACACCCCCTACTTCGAGGGTCCGTATCTCAGTCCAAAGAAAGAAATTTACATCGCTTTTTTTTGCGTTTTCTTAGCTCCCACGAGCTCTATCGATTCCGCTTTTTCGATTTTGGATCTTCATCCAAATTGTCGAGATCGACCCAAAATTTTCACGATTTTTAAGGGTTGAAAAATAAACCGACATGTCGGTATATTAGAGGAAATACGGTATATTGGTTTGGTTTGCTAAAAAGCTGTAAAATGCCACCAAAAAGATATTTTTGGCCACTAAAAACGAAAATTCACATTAAATTGACTTGTTGTCTTAACTTTTGTACTATTTTATTTTACTTTTTTTCAATGTTTTGTAGTTCAGAATCTCAGCTTTCTAATGAGCTATCAATTGACCGAATGAGGTTTCAGAAAGTTGGAGGGAAAATTCTTTAGGTGGACAAAATTTTCGAAAAAAAATTGCTATATTCAAAGACCTTTTCCTACAACTTTTTGAAATACCATTTGGTCAGCTGATTGCTTTTTGGAAAGCTGAGATTCTGGGCTACACGATACTTAAAAAATTTAAAAAAGTTAAAAAAAACTTCGAAATACTTAAGTTTTCAGTTTTTGGTGGCAGAAAAGATCTTTTTGGTGGCATTTTCGAGCTTTTTGGCAAACCAGAAGATATTATGCCTTTAAATTGGCCAAAGTCCTTTCTTGAAAATAAAGCAAATGTTCACAAATTCACTAAGAATCGAATTTTTAACAAAAAGTCAAATAAAGTATTAAACGAATTCTCCGCCTCTTGTCCGTCGAATAAAAAAACTTGTTAAAAACAGAAAATTTAAAAAGTTATGGCCAAAAAAAAGTTGGAAATATTTGGACCACCCTGTAATTTTTTCTAGTATTTGTTTAAACTTTTCTCTTTTTTTCTTCAACTTTAACGCAGCTTTTATGAAAAAGTTAACTAGCATGTAGCCCTAAATCACAGCTGTGTAAATAGAATATTTTTCTTTCGTAAAATTGTTTAAAAAGTTTGAGATTTATGAATTTCAATAGAAGAACTTGGTCAAAAAATTACTTCATTCAATAACCAAAATCGCTGGATTTCAAAAATTTTTTAAGTTTGAGGCTTTGTCAAGAAGCTGAAATTCAGGGCTACAATTCTATGCAAGACAAAAAAGTTATTTTGAATTTTTTTATTGAAAATGGATTCCGGTACTAGAAAGAAGGATTTCGATACTAGAAAAAAGTACCACTCACGCACGTACACACTCATTTGACCGCACCTCGTTTGGCCGCCATTTCACATTTTCTATTTTTTTGTAATTTGTAAATTCAAATTTAAATATAGCCGAAAATTGATTTTTGCCTAAGAAAACAAAGTGAATTTACTTAAACAAGTACCAAGATGCCCTAAAAGATGGAATTTGAACATAGTTTTGTTGACTAGGGCCTACTGCATAAAGAAACTCTGGTATGCATACATTTTTATGCATCCAGAGTCACTTTCGAGTGATTTGTGTCTAAGGTATGTGGGTGTGCGCACCTCAACTTCAAGCTACCAAGTCCCCTGGGGCTTGGTTGGTTAGAGATGCGAGCACTCACTAACCTTAGACATGATTCCGAGAAGTACACTTGATCATAATATGTATATAGAGTCCTGTTTTGCCCAGCTCCAGTGACCATAGTGACCGCGCCGTCTCCGGGCCCGGACCGTCTTCCGTCCCGTCCGGCCGGGCCGGCTTTGACTAGACGGTTTACGGCCGGTAATGATGCTGGACGGCAGTGGACGGCTGGCCGAAGGCCGACCGAATTTTTTTTATAGGACGGTACGGTGGACGGCCGGCCTCCTTGAACAAATTTAAGACGGGACGTTGGACGGCCGGCTGGACAAATCAAAGTGAGGACGGCCGGTGGACGGCCGGCTTAGAAACGCCTACACATTCTCATTAATTTTGATAAATTCTTTTTTGAAAATAAGTTACAAGCAGGTCAAACGTTCAAAAGACTTGACAGAATTTTTCAAAAACTTTTAAAGATCGACAGCAGTTTTTGCCGAGGATCAGTTGCTAAAATGGCTAGCGACATCGTCTGTCCCCCTTCGAACACTTGTCAATATTTCCACCAAATTAAGTTTTATATAAACGTGTAAAAACACTAGTCTTTTTTTCAGAACTTTGCTTGCGGCATAAACGGTTTTAGTCTATCTGGGAGAATTACAACAGCTAAAAAGATAAAAAAGCTATCGAAATGGTTTCTGATTCTTCTATCTCATTTTCTTCCCTCACAATGCATGCCAAACGTTGACGTGTTGGAATAAAAGAGGACCTTCTCGAAGATCGCTCACTTTTATCTTACAAGTCTCGCTATATTGGTTGAATTATTTTGAAAAAATTAAACAGTTGCAGATTAATCAAAAAAGAATTAATAAATAAAATACATTTTTTTGTTAAGACCGCTTTATCATATGCAGGCCTTCTTCTAGCCATTTTGGACGTCTTCTAGCCATTTTCCAAAAGAACTGGACGGCCGGTCGGTCGGACGACCGAAAACACACGGACGGGGAACGGGACGCCGTCCACTTTAAAAAAAATGTGGCCACTATGCCAGTGACAAAAACGGGGTAGAATAGCCTTTAGTTAATGACTTAACTACCTTTCGTCAATAAAAAGTCAAAATTAACCGCAGTGCTAATTTTCTTTTAAAATGCGAAATGGCGGCCAAATGAGTTGCGGCCATATGAGTAGTAACCCTCACGCAACAACTTAATTTTCAATGTAACATGTTTGTAGTTGCCCGAGAAATTGGCCGGCTTCAAAATGTCTGAATTTTTTTGTAGAGCGCGTTTTTTTAAATCTTGTTTTTGCCAACCATCTAAAATTGAGGGTCTTTTTAGTTTGTGTCAAATAACTTTTTTACATTATTTGACTTTTCGTTATGGTCTGCCTCTGGTCCATAACTTGATAATCATATAAGCCAGCGAAAACCCTGTATTTCGAGTTATCTAACACACCCAATACAAACCTTTAGACTAGTGCAGATCGACTCAGAATTTGATGTTGAACACAATAGTGCTGGTCGTTTTTGCTTCAACATTTGACGAAGTGGGTGGGACCAAGATTGTTAGATTAGAAAGGAACCAATATTTTCTGCCACAGCTATACAAAAAGTATTTTATCTATCTCATTACAGAATACTCATAGCAGAATAATAACTGGTGTAAAAAAGTTCTCGGTGGGTTTTTAGGCTAATGTTTAATAATAAATTTTATTTCGAAAAAATATTCCAAACATATGCTTTTGTAGCTCTTTCTATCTGCTTTCGAATGGTATATAAAGTTTTATTGGAATATTTTGGAAAAGCCATTATTTTGCTACAAACACATGTGAGCTCATTTTAGCATGTTGATAGGCATTTTATCACTTCAACTGATCAAAATTTTAATTGGAAGTTAAACGCTACAGCAAAATTAGAGCATCATGTTGTAGCGTAGTTCAAGAGCTACAAACCCCATTTTACAGAGTAGCTTTTAAAAATCCGGGTGTTGAGATATGGCTTTTTGAAAAAATCAATTTTTTGAAAAATGACCAAAATCAAATTTTCTCCAAATTTTTTGGATTTTGGTTATTTTTCAAGAAATTGATTTTTCCAAAAAGCCATATCTCAACACCCAGATTTTTAAAAGCTACTCTTAAACATTAGCCTAAAACCCACCGGGAACTTTTTTACACCAGTTATCTCATTTTGTGAAGGAATTAGTTGCTTGTTTTCAAGTGTGAATTTTTTGTGGTAAACAATGCATTATTTTCATTTCAATGTACACTTTTGTGAGTATTAGCATTTAAAACCAAAATATTTTTATTTTTAAGTGCATTTTACTGATAAGGACTTCAATGCTGCCAGCAGGTAAGCTTTCCGCTTTATTCGAAAAATATTTAATAAAGGTTATCTTTCTGAAGCTACCTGTAGTTTATGTGAATGAATTTGACCAGTGAAGTGTTGACTATAATACTCAGAAAAGATGATGAGAACAGTCTTCGGCAGGACTCTTCTGTAACCGCCTCTCCAAACAGTGATGATATTGCTGAACCGAAAACCATTAAAGACGTCGCACAGCACTTGGCTTCAGCGTTTGTTTCACACCTAATTTTGTGATTAGCTAAAAAGTTTAAAGGTTATAGGTTGTGGGTGGGACTGATTCTCCACGCGGTTCAATGGGAATATTTGTGAAAACTATATTTCCTCATGGACTCGCTGCCTCAAGTGGGCTGCTCAAAAAAGGTATATCTGTGTTATAGCATGGATAAGAGATCTTATACTGCAAGAAAAAGTACATTTTGATTTTGTTTGATAAAAAAGGGATTATTTTGACTATTGCTAATCCCTATTTTGAAACAAAATCCAATTTCATAGGTAAAAGAATTGGAGTCCAAAAAGTTACAAATCGAAAATTGGGTCACCTCGCACACTAATTAGAAAACGGAAAAGCCAGGCGAAAAATTTCGTTTTCAAAAATGCCACCGGGTTTACTTTGTAATTTGTAGATCTATTAAGCTCTCTTGTTCTTAAATTGCTTGTTTGAAATTTCTATTTACGCAACTGAAATCGATAATACTATAAGTGTTACTTTATCGTGTTTTTATCTCGAATTCTTTATGTCCAAAGAGACAACATACATGGTTGGGCGAGAAATTCGAGTGATTGCATTCGATTGTTTGCAAATGGCCGTAGCTTTTTTCCTGGCGCGATCTCACAATTCCGTTTTCACACATCAACTTTGACTTGAGCCGCACATTTAATTGGCATATAATGTCAAAAACACAATTTTACCGTGATCTACTCTGCAATTTGGCTGTCAACCATCTATTGGGTGAATCTTAAAAACTTAAACATTTTTTGAATTCCTACCTTCTACCTTCCTTTGGTTGATACTAATAAATTTTTATTTCTTAACAGTTAGATTGTTATATTCTTCTCGTAAATAAACTGTTTTTAAGGTTACTCATTTAATTATTGTGCTGAAAACTCAAAACTTTTTGGGGATTTCACCGGTCCGCGGAAGCTTTCGACAAAATTTTCAAAAAAATGGTACAATTTTCACGACTCACCCTGTAGACTAGTAGATATATACATTGTCCAAAACACTCGAATTGTGTCTTTAACATTTTAATACCTTATAAAACTTGATCTGTGAAAATAGATTTCCGAAAAGTTGAGTCAGGAACAAAGTTATGGCTATTTGAAATAAGGCAGATTTCTTGCCACTCCCTGTATTTAAATCAAAAATTAAAAACAAAAATAAATATATTTCAGGTGATGAAATATTGAGTGTGAACGGCGAGGCAGTATGTGGTCTATCCCATGCGCAAGCGCTGCAACTGTTCAAGCAGACCTCAAAGTCTGGTGTAACTCTGTCCATCAGGAGGCACTGCTCTGCAGGTGTAAACAAGTAAGAATTTACTATTTTAAGCCTTCTATTAGTTCCTTTTTTATCACTCAATTTGTAAATGAAAAAACGAAATTTAACAAAAAAAACGTTTTTGATCGAAAAGATAATTATGTTTTGTGCTAGTCTTTTAACAATACATTTTACTTTTTTGCAGTTATTAGTACTTTTTTCCTCTTTAATCCCACAATTGGTAGATCTACAAAAGGTGTGTTGAGTTTTCAGAAAACCATATTTAAAGGACAAGTGTCATAAAAAATGTGGCTCTATCCTGGAAAATACGTTTCTTAATACGTAATAATTTCACCACTTTTCCAAAAAAAAGTATAGTTTTTGGGGTACCTGAAAAATTATTGGGGGGGAGGTATATGACAGTAGCGTCAATTTTTCGATGTTCGCTCAACTGAAATTTAAAAAAATGATTGAACAAAAAATACCTCAATTGTCTGGTTTGCAGGAGTGAATACAGAGGAGGAAACCAGCCATCAGGAGTGGAGCAGAAGGAGAAATTATCAGCAGTAGGCAGGCGTAGATCTCAGGTTCTACGTTCTCGATCCTCGCTCTCCAGCCGAAATTCTGTGGCGGCATCAACAACTAGGAAGATAAGAGCCCTCAACTCCACTCCACTGCTCAACAAGGGTGCCCTTGAGGCAAACAAGAAAAAGGGCAAAGGCAAACTCAATACTTCAACAACAATAACCTCATCAGATGCCTCTCGCAAACCACAGCAACCCTCCCACAAAAATTCGGTTGGTACATTTTTTGTTCACCAAAAGAAATAAACAAAATTTGTGCAACAGCTCTTTTCTTGCTATTAAAAATGTACGGTCCTTATGAATGCGGTCCCTTTCATACTCTAACATTTAAAATGGTTGTTTTTTTGGTCTGTTTAAAAATGGTGCAATTTATGTCTTTCTGTAACATAGCAAGAAGGCTTTTCAATGAGTAGATACTTTAAAAATTACAACACACAGCCCGGTAGGGTCACATTTCATTTCACGAAATTTCATTCCGCAGCTTTTATGGGGTCCGGAAGGTATATTTTTTAAACTATTTTAGTCAAAATTGTTTTTAACGCTTTTAAACCCTTTCCTTCAACTTCTGTGTCTATTTTATGAAAAAATGACTAAAATGCAAGTTTTCCTAATTTTTTGGAATTTAGTCATTTTTTCAAAAAATCGATTTTTTCGAAAAGCCATATCTCAACATTGGAGTCTTCAAAATTATTTTGTAACATAGGTTTTGTAGCTCTTGAGCTGCGCTACAATATGATGTTAAGAATTTATCGTAACCTTTGAAATTTTATTTAAATTTCTATCAGTTAAAGTAACGAGTACGTATTCAAATACGTATTCGCCCTGCAATTCTAGTTTCTAATCCGGTGTCATTCAATCTTTGCAACATCTTTAAAAAAATAAACCGAATAGATGAAAAGCACGATCCTAATTATTTCAAACTTGTTTTATGCTTGTACCTTTTTGATCTAAATTTTTCTGAAATGATGCACTGAATGACACCTTACTAAAAATTATAATCGCAGGGCTACATGATGGTTCCATTATTTAAAGGAGCATGCCCATTTTTGAAGTGAAAAAAGTACCGCGCGCAATCGAACGTGTGAAATTCTCATTGCCGCCGACGGGCATAGTCCTGTAAAAAATTAAGAAATTTGAACGCTCACTACAGTCAGCTTGCCTTCATCTTCCGAACTAATTTTTTGTTACTGAAACTTGGCAATTTTCGGAGCAATTGATTGAAAAATAAGAAAAGATTAAAATATTCTTTTTTAAAAATAGGTTTGAGAGACCAAGGCAACTGACGAGGGCTGTATTCCATAGTCGCTCCGATATTGTATCCTAAATGTGGTAAAAATATTCCATAGAATCCACTTCACTTTAAACTGGTTTGATCAAAAGCGAACATTTAAAAAAATAAGATTTTTAAGTGAAACATCCTGTGCTCATTAAAAGTTTCAAGATTCTTGTCACATTATGTATATGTCTATTTCTTGAAAACTAAGTAATCACAAATACAAACTTTGGAAATTTCACAAGAAAAATTCAGAGAAGTTTTACCGGTTAAAAAAGCATGAATAAGTGACATGATTGAACGCCAAAACCAGACATCCCTGTAAAAGTTGGAATAAGGCTGGGAAATGGGCACAGAATATTTGTTTATTCTTTTTTGGTCCTTTTAAAAAGTGTTGGAGATTAATAAAATGACTGAGGCATTTACGCATTATACAAAAATGTCACCAATTACTACCTTCGAAACAAATTTTTGGTCGTCGAAATTAAATTTTTATTAGATTTATTTTGCTTCTTCACATTTTCACCAAAATGTTTGTACGATCAGCAGCTGGGAAATAGCCCATCATTGAGCTATGCTAGGATTTGTAAGCTTGGATGGTGACCACTTTTATGTTTTTTCCTCTTTTTGTCTCCTCTTCATCCAACTGTTTTTGTATGGTTGTCTAGCAGTAGCAGGTGCGTAGTGTTGACTGCAGCTATGCAGTTTTGGGATTGATTGATTGAATGATCTTACAATAATAACGGCTATAATGCTATTGTTGTATATTCTATCTCGAAGCTTTCGACAGATTTTTCTAAAAAATTGATTTTTTTATAGATTAACGGCTTCAAAAATGGCAAATATGTGTTTGATAGAAAAGAATCCTTTCAGGGTCCAACTTCTAGCGTCCAATACTTTTTCACTTTCACTTCTTGAAATCTTTTACCGAACCTGATTGGTCGATCTAGTCCAAAAAATCGCATAATTCTGATTTTATCGGTAGTTTTTGTAGATGGGAACAGTTTTGCCGTTAAGACTCGCGGCTTCCGATGCAGCGCAATCTTTTTGAAAATACGGGCGCGCAAGTCTTCACTGCGAACCTGTTGCCACGACCAGTAAAATTGGAGTCCTTGCAATTTCGGAGCTAGCTTACATTTGGAAACCATTCTGACAGTAGAGGTGAAAAATCTGCGGACTGTAAGCAGGAGCAAACTTGAGGGAGATGCGTTATATCGAAAGAAAACTGTTTTTTTATTTTACAAGTTTTGTGTGCAAATTCAAGCTAAACAAGCAGCTAAACATCATTGACAAAATTATTTTTTAAGCTGTATTTCATTTTCTGCATTGCTTATCCATGGAAGAATACCAAAATTGTGAGTGGAAGCCGAAAAAGGTAATGGTCATGTTCACATATATCCCACACTATTACTTTTTTGTGCAAAAAAGCTATAAAGCTAAAATCGCTTGCTCATCTTCTTTTTTTCTCCCTCTCCTTTCCTCATCTAAAACAAATTGTTGGTTGGTTACTAGCATGTTTTGAGGAAAAACAAGGAGTGCTTTGCGGTCAATAGTGATGCATGAATGCCAGTCAACAAGCCCGAAAATCCGGTTTTGGGGCAAAGGTTCCTGCCTTTTGATGGAATGAATCTGTAACCATTTTTAGTATGATGATCGCAACAATTAAACAATATCCTCTTCGTTCTAAATGGACGCTTTTGCTCAAATCTCATTTCAGAAACGATTTAACAATCATTTGTCTTTTTAACACCAAAAAACCGAGAAATATTTGTCATTCTATACCTACCGAAAAATACTGTTCTCTTTGCATATATTTTTAACCCAAATTTCCGACCCTAAGCAATTCCATCACACAATTCCAATTTCATTAAATAACCACATGGTTAACTGATTTAACGCTCATACCAACAGCCTAAATAATCAAACTCTCTTTTTCAGAATATACTGCTACGCACTAAAAGAAGTCTTGGAAAGAGAATTCTGGGACCGAGCTCTGTAAAAATGGTCAAAGCTAAGATTGTAATCAAACGAGCATCTTTTGCGGAAAAGCTTGGACTCGGCATTGCCATTGAGAATGACGATGCCACTAACAAGTGATTAACATTAACCATAAGCATTAACTATTTAAATAGTCAACAATGTCCACATTACAGAGTCTATTCGGTGAGAGTGGAGCAAGTGGATGTTGGCTCAGCAGCTGACCTTAGTGGGTTGGAAGTTGGAGACAGAATTCTGAGGATTGATGGAGTAGACTTACATCGCTGCTCCAGAGATGATTGCTTAGGCCTATTTCAGGTTTATGCGAATTATTATTAAACAAAAGCGTGAGATCAAGAAAATTATTACAGGTCAGAAACATAGTTAACCAACACCTAAAAATTTTAAAAAATCAGGCTCTAAAAAGTGCCTTTTTGGAATCCCTTATTATACACCGACGTAACACGAATCGTGAAACAAATTTTTCACATGTTTCCGGGAAAAAAACACTTATGTTAAAGGGAGGGTGTATCTCCTTTCTGTATCTGGTCCTGGGCCCGTACTACAAGATGAGGATTAATCTACCCGGGTTAATTAACCCCCAGCTGAGGGTGAACCCGTACCATAAGAAATTTACCCGTTACCCTCACTTTTACCCTCAGCTGGGGGTAGACTTACCCGTTTCCTGGTTCTTATGGTGAGGGTTAAGGTTGATAGTATGATATTCGCCTGATTTTACACCTGAACCCAAGTTCAGACGCGAATTGGCAAGTAAATTTACACGCCAAATATTCAGGCGTAAACTCAGGTGTGAAATCAGGCATGAATTCTCATGACACTATTCACACCTGAATGTTTTGCGTCTAAATTTTTTAATTCTCGTCTAAACTTTAATATTGATCATTATCTATAACTAAGCCAAAAAGTAAAAATAACCGGGTTTAACCGGTTTACAATCCCTATGAAGCGCTAACCACTGAAACTTCCATTATGGTATAATAAGACTATTTCGTGGTTAACCATAACAACGCGCTTCATGGTTAATTTTTATTATTCCACCATTCACCGGCAGTCTGATTACTTATTCTCGATTTTTTTCATTTAACAATTCTGCCTAAAATACTTTTGAAGCAATAAAAGAATAAGTAAATATATGGGTAAACTTACCCGGGTAAACCTACCCTCAAGTTGAGGGTAACTCTTATGGTGAGGGTAAGGGTAGGTTTACCCTCAGCTGAGCGTAAACCTACCCTTACCCTCCTCTTATAGTACGGGCCCTGCATGAAAACCGCTTCATTTCAAATTAAACCACATTTACAGGTCGCTGGTTTGAATATCTTCGGGTGTAAACTTTATTTTTTTCATATTTCTTTGTCAGTTCGATATCAAAATAATTCTCATAGTCTTGTGAAGCCAGATAGATTATCAGGCAGAGCTTTAAATTTATTGTAGCTGATTTTCAGCTTAAACCTAGGAGAGAAATTTAAAGCAGCAATCTTCCGAGGATCGGTTATTTTTGCTCTTTCTCACCATAGCATTTTCATTGTAAAACGTCCTTGCCTATTTTTGATGTGCTTGCAACTTTTGCATTTTTTCACTCTTAAAACGGCAATAAAATTGCTAGAGGCAATATAAACCGAAGTATATGGTTCCCGGCTGACTCTATTTTACTTTAAACCAAAAATTTAAAGCAGTCGTTGACCATAAAATCAATCCTGGAAATGTTTGCAAATTTTGTTGAGATAAAAGCTCTTAAAGGACCATGCTCGCAGAGGTCTGGTGGGTCCACGCCAATTCAAAAAATTTTCCTAATCATTGATCTTCTGTACGGGTTTTTAACTTGGTTTCTAACAAAACCATACCTGAAATTAAATTCTAGCCCTTGTTTTGTTAGAAACCATGTTAAAAAATCCGTACAGAAATCTAACGACTAGGAAATTTTTTGAACTGGCGGGGACCCACCAGACCACCGCGAGTATGGTCCTTTAACGTTTATATAAAAATATGTAAAGAATTGGCAGTATCAAGTCACGAACACGAAAACACGTAATTTCTTTTAATTTTTACACGATCAGGTAGCCTTGCAACTTGACTTTCGAACGGCGTATCATTTGCTGTAACATTTTTTCAAAAATGTAGCACAAAACATTGTGGGACCATGATTTTTGCGCGCAGCGACATGTGCATAATTTGAATTGGCGAGGGACACTTCTCTTTCGTCTCTCCCTGTACTCTTTGGACTCGTTTAAAATGACTCTAAAAAGTACAGTGCGAGACGAAAGAGAAGTGTCGACGAAAGAGAAGTGAGAAGTTAAATTTTGCACATGTCGCTGCGCGCAAAACCATGGTCCTTTAAAGGCTCTAGGTAAATTGGGCGCTACCACGGTTCATAAAAAATTGATTCATTTTAAAGGGAATTCGTAGAAAACGGGTTTCATAAAAAATAGAATTCTTCGAAAACCGGATTTCGAAAAAAAATTAATTTGTCTCAAAACGGTTTGGCAAAATAAAGTTTTCAAAAATATATAGTTTTATCAATATTTAATTCATCAATAAATAGGTTTATCCAGACTTCTCGACAAATTTATTTCACAACTGGATAAAAAAAAGTATCTCAGCGACAGTGTAATCTTGAAAAAAGGAAAAATTAGCCGGTTATTGTGAATTCGGCCAAACCATCAATATATGGTCGAATTATAACCATTCTCACAGTTAATTCACCATAAATTTTCACAGTTAAGAATTGCAAATTTCTAGCTGGGGAATATGCAACCATTAGCACGTAAACAATTCGGTAAAATGACCGGCCATCTTCCGCCATATGGCCGTGCCCTAACTCAAGTTAAAACACAGCTTTACACGAACCAACTACGAAGTAACCCTCACACTTTTATTAAACGTAATCAAACAAAATCACCCGTTCAGATCACATAACAAAGACTGGGATTGTACACATTCATAAATCTGATCCACTTTGTAGCTTGCAGAGATGCTCTTTCTTTGTGCCGAATGTTGTCCTTGTTGTTTCACGCATTTCCAATGAGTGATCTGTAGCTTGTCCTTGTAACCAGCAGAGTAAACTTTTCCTAGATCAGTACTTGTAATGTTACTAGAAATTATGATAAAAGCCTACCATCCAGAATCACCATGCGCCTTCAATTCTTGCTCTTAATAAACTCGATGGCAAGACCCGTAATGATCTGATGCTCACGCTTCCGCTTTCGACCCACTTGGACATTTCTGGTTGACTGTTGGATTTGGCTTGAGCTCATTTCCTCTTCCTCTAATGATCCTTGCTCACTCGCATCACAGCTGCTCGCTTCATCAGGGCTGCTGTATCGGTCTTCGAGATTCATCGGGAGCGCTTAATTCAATGAAAATAATAATAGAAATGTCGATCAGAAAGCAATCAAGAATACGTATTTAAACAATGATTCATGAAATCAAATATCGTAAAGTTTCATTTTGCCAAACCGTTTTAAAACAAATTAATTTTTTTCGAAATCCGGTTTTCGAAGAATTCTATTTTTTTATGAAACCCGTTTTTTACGAATTCCCTTTAAAATGAATCAATTTTTTATGAACCGTGGTAGCGCCGTAAATTGCCCGCAGTAAATTCCCCCCTCCGGTGGATTCCCCCGCGGTAAATTCCCCAGCAGTGTTTTCAAAAATGGAATGGAAAATTGAATATTCCATTTTCCATTATGGAAATGGAATGGAATTCCATTCCACCTTCAAATGGAATGAAATTCGAATTCCATTCCATTTTCAAGACAAATGGAATAGAATTTTAATTCCATTCCATTATGGAAATGGAATGGGATTCCATTTCCATAATGGAATATTCGGTAACACTATAGAATCCCTGAGGTAAGTGAGTGCGCGCATCTCTAACTCTCCTTTGCATTTTCAATGGAATGGAACTATCTCTTTTTCTAATGGATATGCAGTTGTTTATTGGTTGCTAAATTGTTACTGCTCTTTATAGGCTTTCAAAATGAGTGCAGAAATTTCCTCTGTTCACACTTCAGCAAAGAAGCGGTCTCAAGTCTGGATTACAGTCGATGAGCTTACAGATGAATTTGGCGAAAAAATCGTTAAATGCAAAGAATGTTCGACCCTACCGGAGTATAACCCTTCCCCCCCCCAAATGAAATGTTTTTAAAAGTGTTTCCAAACACCCTATATCGACCTAAAATCACATCAGCAGTTCAAAAAAGACATTATTTTTGAGTTCTGGTTAATAAAAAATTGAGTTTTGGGCATTTTGAAATTTCGACCATCTGCCTGTTTTGGCATGTTTTGGTCACTGGAGCTGGGCAAAAAGAGTCTCTAAATGCATTTTTGTTCAAGAGTCTTGCTCGGAATTATGTCTGAAAAAAGTGAGTGCGCGCATTTCTAACGCGCATTTCATGAGCTCAAATCAAACTTTCCGGTGTTTTCTCGCTAATTTTTGACGATTTGTTTTATCTGTGTTCAGTTTCCATTAAGCTTTGCTGCACTTAAACATATGTTTCTGGATGAATTTGACCGCACTAAAGAGCTATTGCGCAGACAATTCGAAGGTATGCGACAAAGATGTTCTATCACCTGTGATATTTGGTGTGACAGTGCTCCACAGAATTCATACCTTGGTAAATTATGTTTTTTTGTACTTTCTAAACTTCAAATAAATCAGAAGGTTTGTTCAAGGCGTAACTGATTCTGGCAGATTACGGCCTTTCCCTCAAGCAGGTGTACAAAGTGGTTACTGATGGCGGGAGAAATATCGTCAATGCTTTCAACGACGATATCGAAAGTTCGTTTTTTCTTCTGCAAGGTTTTACTATCCTATGATCAAAATTTTCACTGATGGTTGAACCAATTTGGCTCAAAAATTACTACAGGAAACGAGGAAGCATTTGGATTTGACGAGGAAATTTTTGATGACAGTGTTGAACTGAATATGACGTGAGTTTTCTCTTTGTACCCTTAGTGATTTTCACTTTTAAAGGTTTAGAACAGCTTTCCCTTTGCGAATTTCTACATCAAGGCTCTAAAAAAGTCGCTCACCAGATTTGAGGTGAAATATTTTTAGTATTTGTCTCGGACTAATTTGTCATATCGTTCAGGAATCTGTTTATAATGCAGAGTTAAAATATGCCCTGTGGAGCTTATTAGAGAATCGGCTCAAGAGAATATCCGGTACTTATGCTGTTTGGGCCAGACTGTCATTTTTTGACATTTTTGCACAAATTGTTAGGCCGTTTTGTTGTGTTTCGCATTCATGTGTTATTTGTCTCTTTTTTGGTGCGTTGCTTTTTACCGCTACTGATTTTTTGGGTTTTCAGAAAATGGAAGAACTCCGCCATTTCAAGTTAGAAGATCTGTATGAGGCCCAACAATTTGTGCAAAAATGTCAAAAAAAAATGACGGTCGGGCCCAAACAGCAGAAGTACCGAATATCCGATATCAACAATGTGAACTTTGACCCCCAGGTACAGTCAAACCTCTCTACTATGGCACCCCAAAAGTTCGTTCCCGCCTTGGGTCCGACACTTTTTTTAACCGAATTTTCAAAGTCTTTTATCCATTCTGTTTTGACAGTCTGGTCCCAAATATCGTAAGGATTCCGATTTTGCCGATCGTTTTTCAGAATTATAAAAAAAATTCTTCTAAAAAAGCAAAAACTCAGTTTAAAAACAGGAAAATTCAAAATTTCTGTTTTTAAACTGAGTTTTTGCTTTTTTAGAAGAATTTTCTTCATAATTCTGAAACACGATCGGCAAATCGGAATCCTTACGATATTTGGGACCAGACTGTCAAAACAGAAATGGCAAAAGCCTTCAAAAATCGAGGTAAAAAAAGTGTCTGACCCAAGGCGGGAACGAACTTTTGGGAGTGCCATAGTAGAGAGGTTTGACTGTATTTGATTTAAAAAAAAACTCTCTCTGTTATTTACAAGATATTTAGATCTATTACGAATATGCAATTCAGCGGAAGAATGTGAACTCAACTCAAAATTGGACAATATGATACGAGAATGAGGTATGGAGCAGAGCAAGTAAAAGAAAGGCATGGAGCCAAGTAGGCGCAAAGTACTGGCTTCAACAAATTTGAACTGTGTGGTTAGTGCAAATCCTTCTGGCAATTTGAAAATTGATACTCTAAAATATTGAACAAGTCTTCTCGAATCAGTATGCTATTCTCTTTCATCTTCTCTGTTTTACAAACCTGATATTTAAGAAGCTGAAATGGTTGCGATCTTGGCACTAGAAGTCCTTACAGTTCCTGCAACGAGTGCACCGGTGGAGCGTATTTTCTCTCAAGCTGACTTGGCTACAAGAACTCACCGCAACAAGACACAATTTCTGCTTTTGCATTCCCAATTAGTTGTACACTGTAATAGTTTTGCGAAAGATATTGATAAAACATTGAAAATGATGAGCGAGTATGATTCGCGAGAAGTGTACGTGTTCAAGGTGGGAGGTTGAACAGTAAAAAAATAGTACCAGAGCAGCCTAAATAATACTGAATGTCTATTTATTCCTACTTACTCATAACCTTTCTATCGAATACGTAGAAAAATATCTATGGATAAGAATAGATTACAGAACGGAATGAAGTGGTTCCATTCCATTTTTAAAATTGGCATGGAAAATGAAATATACCATTAGGGAAATGGAATGGAATATTCCATTTTCCATTATGGAAATGGAATGGAATATTCCATATTCCATTATGGAAATGGAATGGAATTCCATTCTACCTTCAAAATGGAATGGAATTCAAATTCCAATTCATTTTTAAGACAAAATGGAATGGAAATAGTGGAATTGAGGGTGGAATGGAATGGAATCCATTTTTGCATGGAATATTCCATTTTCCATTCAATTTTTAAAAAACACTGTTCCGCAGCGAAAAATTTCAAATTAATACTTTTGTCTTACGAAGAACTTCTATCAATTTTTTTGACTAAAATTTGACGTTTTGCCTTGGTCCCCAAGGCGATCCACCCGGGAAGGGTATATGGCAGTGTTCTCAATAGTCAGAGGCAGAATGGAAAGTCAGAATGAAATTCAAAAATTCTGACAGTCAGAAAGCGCGGGAAATTATTCTGACTGTCAGAAATGAGAGTCAGAAAAAAAATTGATCAGATCACGCTGTTTTTCCCTGTCTGATCGTCATTTCTGAGAGTCAGAAAGAGTCTGACAGTCAGAATAATTTCCCGCGCTTTCTGACTGTCAGAATTTTTGAATTTCATTCTGACTTTCCATTCTGCCTCTGACTATTGAGAACACTGGTATATGGATGACCAGAGAATGGTTGGTTTTTTGTTATTTTAGTCCATTTTGGTCACTGGAACTGGGCAAAAAGAGTCACTATATTTAGGCGACAATTCGACTCCGGGACAATTCCCCTACCGGAACAATTCGCCTCCCGGGAAAATTCGCCTCCGGACAATTCGCCTCCGGGACAATTCGCCTCCAGGGACAATTCGCCTCCCGGGACAATTCGCCTCCAGGGACAATTCGCCTCCAGGACAATTCGCCTCCAGGACAATTCGCCTCCGGGACAATTCGCCTCCGGTACAAAAAAGTAGTAGAAGTACTCTTTGAAAAGTCACAGTCATTATACCACATTCAAACCCTTATTTTCGACGTGAAATTGTGTGGTAAATCCTGTTTGATAGGACCGAAACCGCGATTTCACCCATCCAAACCCAAAACCCAGGTCAGGTACCTTGTCGTCGGACGACCTGCGACTCGCTACAAATTGTGACTCGCTACTGCGACTCGCTACATTGCGACTCGCTACAGATTGAATTTTCTATTGTTACGTGGGTACAGATTGTTGCACCAGACCAATTGTTGGCCGCTTCGCGGCCAAGACCAGCACACTCCACATTGCAAGGGATAGGGGAACATGTAGTACATGTTTTTGGGTGAAATGGACAAAAAAGTTAAGTGTAGCGAGTCGCAAAAAGTGTAGCGAGTCACAATTGTAGCGAGTCGAAGTTTTACCTTCTCGTCAGGTGTATGTTCACGTGGATGGCCTTAAAATTTGAAAAAAAATTAAATCGAAAACCAACCATGCTATCAAATGTAAAATCATGTGGTGAATCAGGTTTGATAATATCAAAATTTTGAGTTCACTGAACCGATCCCCACAATTAGAGGTAGGTATCCTCGTCCAGGTGTATATTCATTTACGGGCGTTAAGCGAATCGATCCACACCAAACTGATCCATACCGAATTGGTCCACACACAAAATGGTCCACACTTTTCAAATTCGTACATTTTGAAAAATTTTGTAGTCTGAACCGACCAAACCAAGTGGTCGTCCACTTGGAGATTTTTTTTTACTTTTTTGGGTTCCAAAACCTATTTTCTAGTTTTGGCAAATTCAATTATTTCCCAATAATTTAAAAATACCATACAAACCTTCTTTTACTATTATCGAACCATCTTCAGCATGCCCAAATTGGTCCAGAAAACAGGTTTCGGAATATGAAAAACGTAAAAAAAAATTTGCACCAAATTGACGACCACTTGATTTTGTTGTACTCAGGTAGTGTAGTGGTACCCGGATAGTAATTTTCGTCTTGTAAAGAACTTTTAAAATTTATGATCCAACTTTAATTCTACTGGACAATCCATGCACTAACTAAACCATGTGGTCGTCCACTTGGATCAAAAGAAAGGCAGCTAAAGTTGGTTATAGCCTGATCAATTTTGAAGTCAAATAATTGTTGTCTCTGTTATATGAGCAGGGTAAGAATGCCTTTATGAACAGGGAGCAATTGTCCATTTTATACAAGTTTCCGGTGAATACGTGGTATAAAATTCAATTTAAAAAAGAGATACACCACACCACGTGGATATCCACTTGCTTCATATGAGTGTCCACTTTGTCAAGTTTGTCAGTTTATCTAAACCACCTGAATATGAGATATTTTGACGCTACTGTAATATACCCCCCCCCCCCAAAAAGCGCTACTGTAATACACCCCCCCCCCCAAACCGACTTTTTTAGGGATGGTCAAAAATAGGGTTGTCGATGCATCGAAATTTTCGATTAATCGAATCGAATCGATAATCGATAATCGAAATTTTCGATTAATCGAATCGAATCGATAATCGAAAATCGAAATTTTCGATTAATCGAATCGATAATCGAAATTTTCAATGAATCGAATCGAAAACCCGAAAATTTCGTGAAAAGGTATGAGTGGAATGGGTAAAATAGCTCCTAAAAATAGGTCACTTTCACCTACTCCTAACCACCTGGAAATTGTGCGAAAAATCGGCAGTACTCGCTCAAATTAAAGAAGCACTTAGATGTGTAATATACCAGAACAGAGGCGTAATCAGGGCTATCTATTGCTCGCAAACTTGTATCTGAGTGATTTCAATTTACCAGAGCATTTTGGATTTTCTCATTACAAGCCAGTTTTCGAAAACCCTCTATTTTAATCATGAAATGGTCCTAGACATGCCTAGACATATGTAAAACACTCGTGTTTTACATATCATTTCGGACTTTGGCTTCCAAAAAATTACTTAAGACTTTTTTGGCTTTCAAAATCACTTTAGGCTTGTGTTTTCTGGAAATTATTTCAGACTTTTCTTTTCAGCAATTACTTCAGACTTTGGCTTTTCCATGTGTACACATTCTCCGTGTAATATAAAAGGCTACCTTAAGACTACAGAAGATTCCATTAATAATGGAATCGAATCGATAATCGAAATTTTCGATTAATCGAATCGAATCGATAATCGATAATCGAAATTTTCGATTAATCGAATCGAATCGATAATCGATAATCGAAATTTTCGATTAATCGAATCGAATCGATAATCGATAATCGAAATTTTTCGATTAATGAGTGCGATTAATCGATTTCGATTAATCGAATCGACAACCCTAGTCAAAAACCATTTTTACACAATAATTTCGCCATAAAAGGACCAGAAAAGCAATTTAAATGGGATTGCGGGCTGTATTGGGAGGGGAAGGAATAATACAGGGGCCACTTCTTGAGATGGTTGGGATCCTTAGAGTACTAATTCTCTAAGCGTCTAAGGGTACTTTCAAACCCAGGAACTTGGGGTGCAGGCATAAGTATAAGTATTTTTCATGGACCAAGCCCATCAGCGGGGTGGACCTCGCGGGTTTACTCATAGGCCTAGCACTTTTTGAGTGCTAGGCTGAATTTTTGGATCCTGGGCCTCAATCCCGGCTTTGTAGAACGAGGGGAAATGCTCTTCGGCGAAAAAATAAAGATGTTGAACATAGTTTTGAATACTGGGGCCTACCGCATAAATAACTCTGGTATGCATGTTTTTTCATGCATCCAGAGTCGCTTTCGAGTGATTTGTGTCTAATGATCCCGAGAAGTACACTTGATCATAAAATGCATATAGTCTATTTTTGCCACGGCCCGAGTTGAAAAACATGGTAAAGCAGCTAAAAAAAAGTGGCCCCTGCATTATTCCCTTCCCCTCCCAATACAGCCCATAATCCCTTTTAAACTGCTTTTCTGGTCCCTTTATGGCAAAATTATTGCATAAAAATGTTTTTTAGACACTCCCAAAAAAGTCGGTTTTGGGGGGGGGGGTATATTACAGTAGCGTCGATATTTTATGTATCCAGCAGTTTAAATGAACATATCTAAAATTTGAGTAGTTTTAGTGGCTGCATTTATTTTGACTAGCTAGAGACCTCGATGATTCAAGTGGACCACCTAAATAAACCAGGTGGACATGAACATGGAAAATAAGGGCGTTTAGGTGATAAATTGACAAAAATATTATAAAAATTAATGCAATATAGCTACAATATTACCCTTGCTGCAAAATACAAACTAAGGATAAGCTTATTGTTCATCGAGTGAATAGACAGACTGGACAGAAGACAAAAAATGTAATTGGAGGCGAATTGTCCGGTAGGCGAATTGTCCGTGTCCCACCAGGACTCGAACCTGTAACCTTGAAAATTTGGTGGGGAGAATTTACCGCCGCCCTTAAAAGTATGATGCAAGTCGGAAAAATAACTTAGCTCAAGCTAACACCTTTTTGGGCCAGATTTGGATAAGATGTTGCAATACATGATAAGCCGTTAGAAACTAGAGTCGCAAGACTACATGATAGTGTTATCACCAGTGTTGTGAGTGGCACCGGTGCGGCTCCGGTACCGATCGCTCACGGCAACGCACCGGTGCCGTGAGCTGGTGCATTCTAAAAAAGCTATGTGCAATGGTAAAACCATGTGCACTTTTTCAACAATATTCTCTTTATTTCGACGTAACAAAGGCAACAACACATAATTTAACGGTTTGATTTGGCAACTCGCTCCAATTCGTCCTTCTTCTTGATGGCGTAGGAATTGCTGGAGCCCTTGGCCGCATTGATCAATTCATCCGCCAAGCATTCAGCCACTGTTTTGATGTTTCGGAAAGCAGCCTCACGAGCACCGGTACACAAGAGCCAGATTGCCTGAAAAGATATGAGAGTAAGGTAAAAAAACAATTAACAGCTTTACCTGATTAACGCGACGAAGAGGCGAAACGTCCACAGCTTGGCGTCGCACGGTTCCGGCACGCCAATACGAGTCGAGTCCTCTCGAGGTCCGCTGTTGATCACCGCATTGACCAAAATTTGAACAGGATTCTGTAACAAACTCGAACTAATACAACAAACAAGTAAAATATTACCTCTCCAGTCAGCAAGTGCATGATTTCGAAAGCGTGCTTCACGATGCGAACCGTCATCAGCTTCTTCCCGTTGTTGCGACCGTGCATCTGAAGCAATAAAAATAAAAATGCCACACGAAACAAAATTGAAATTTGCCATACCATCATAGAAGAGGCAAGGCGCTCAACGACTGGACACGTAGCTTTGCGGAAACGCTTGATCTGGTAACGACCAGCACTGTGCGGCAGATACTTGGCAGACTTGTCTCGAACGGCGATGTAGTCCTAGAAATTAAAATTGAATGTATAAATACAGAGACTAAAAAATGGTTACCGTATATTCTCTATTAGAAGCCCGGCCTTCTATTTTTCAACCTTAAAAAAGTCGGAAAAAATTTGGGTCGATTTTGAGATTTTCGCGTGCTCAAACAAAATTTTAAAAGTGGAATCAGGTAAGCTCGTGTTAACTAAGAAAACGCGAAAAACAGATTTGCGAATTTCTTTTTCTAGGCTGATATATAGGTCCTCAAGGGGGCCTTCTATTAGAGAGGGGCCTTCTATTAGAGGGGCCTTCTAATCGAGAATATACGGTATGCTAATAACTATCATTAGCAAAGATACACATACCACGAGTGAAATGTCGGAGACTTCAACATCGTTCAAGGACCACTTGCCAAAAGTTTCACGTCTGGAGTGTCAATGTTTGAAGCCAACATAGGTTGCTCACCAATCGCTTCTTCAGCCCAAAATTCAGATGCAGCCATTTCTGTAAAAGAAATGGGTGAAAGACTAAAAAAAATACACGTGATGTTACAAGAGGAGGAGAAAAATTTACAATCACATAACTAGCCCACTGAGAGGGGCGTACAGAAGTTGGACAGGCAAAGTTTTTGAATTGTTCCGAGACAACAAAAATTTAAAATGTACAATATGCTTTTTAGTGTCAACAGCACTCTAATTTTGCTGGTTCTCCTTAATTTTCGGTCGGGTCACATTTCGTACCGCGACATTTCATATCGTGACATTTCGTATCGCGACATTTCATATCTCGACATTTCATATCGCAGCTTTTATGGGGTCCGGAAGGTATTTTTTTAAACTATTTTAGTCAAAATTGTTTTTAACGCTTTTAAACCATTTTCCTTCAACTTCTATGTCTATTTTATGGGAAAATGACTAAAATGCAATTTTTTCTAATTTTTTGGAATTTAGTCACTTTTTCAAAAAATTGATTTTTTCCGAAAAGCCATATCTTTTCAAAAATATTTTGTAACATAGGTTTTGTAGCGCTTGAGCTGCGCTACAATATGATGCTAAGATTTTATTGTAACCTTCGAAATTTTATTTAAATTTCTATCAGTTAAAGTCACGAATACTTATTATATACGTATTTTTTCACTTTAACTGATAGAAATTTAAATAAAATTGTAAAGGTTACGATAAATTCTGGGCACTTGTGCACTTGGGGGGGACTTTTTTGGTTAACTGTAAATATGGTTTAAACGTCTCCTAAGTAATTTTTATACGCCAGAAACGATAAAAAAGTTGTTTCCTAATAATTTCCGCACTAAAAAGTGAAGTTCACAAAAAAAAGTTTGCTACCGAAGATTGACCAACTGCCTTGGTCCCCAAGGTAATTACACCAAAAGGGTACCTATACATCTTAAAAAAACCAAAAAAGATGGAATTTGAACATAGTTTTGTTAGCTGGGGCCTACCGCATAGAAACTCTGGTATGCATGTTTTTATGCATCCAGAGTTACTCCGAGTGATTGGTGTCTAAGGTACGTGGGTGTGCGCATCTCAACCCCAAGCAACCAAGCCCCCTGCGCCCCCTTCGGGGGAGCAGGGGGCTTGGTTGGTTAGAGATGCGCTCACCCACTTACCTTAGACATGATTCCCAGAGAGACTCTTGATCATACATGCATTAAAGACTCTTTTTGCCCAGCTCCAGTGACCAAAACGTGGTAGGATACCTTAATATACGATATTTCACCTTGGGTGACCAAGGCAGTTGGTCAATCTTTGGTAGCCAACTTTTTTTTGTGAACTCCACTTTTTAGTGCGGAAATTGTTAGGAAACAACTTTTTTATCGTTTCTGGCGTATAAAAATTACTTAGGAGACGTTTAAACCATATTTACAGTTAACCAAAAAAGGTCCCCCCCCTCAAGTGCACAAGTACCAAATTCTGAGCATAATACTGTAGCGCAGCTCAAGCGCTACAAAACCTACGTTGCAAAATAATTTTTGAAGACTCCAATGTTGAGATATGGCTTTTCGAAAAATCGATTTCTTGAAAAAATGACTAAATTCCAAAAATTAGGAAAACTTGCATTTTAGTCATTTTTCCATAAAATAGAGATTGAACCTGAAGGAAAAGGGTTTAAAAGCGTTAAAAACAATTTTGACTAAAATATTTAAAAAAATACCTTTCGGACCCCATAAAAGCTGCGATATGAAATGTCGCGATATGAAATGTCGCGGCACGAAATGTGACCCAACCTAATTTCCTGATCTTTCTTCAAAAAGTGGTAATATAATCATCAATCAGACCATCTGAAATTCTGCATGGTGTCTCAAGTATTTTGAAAAGGAGATCCGAAAACTAGATTCGGGGAGGGTAGTTAAAAGAACTGTGAGCATTACTTCCTTGACGGGCGGCGGTGAATTGAACCTCTTCAAATTGAACCTCTACTAATTAAATCTCGGTAAATTGAGCCTCCGGCATGGATGTCAAAACAGCCAAAAAGTTAAGAATCAGCCAAAATCTATGGCGTTATGCTTATTTACAATCCCGCCAAAAAACAGCCAAAATTTTTGGCTGAATTTTGGCTGTTTTTTGGAATACTCTTTTGTCTCTGAAAACATTTTTTTGCTAATTTTAAGGTTATTTTGGCGTTCACTACTCTTTCAGTAATTTGGGTTGCCACCCGCTCTGAAGAGTCCTGCAATAATGACGGTGATGTGGTCATCGGTGCTCTAGAAGTCGGCGAAGAAGAATTCGGCCGGGAACTCTCCGAAGGTATCAGCAGCCTTCCAATCTCGTTTGATAGGCTAGTCAGTTCCATCGAAGATGATGCAGCTCTCAGTCAAGTGATGGAGTGCATCTCGAATGGGTGGCAAAGTCTGCACAGTCCGGAGAGTGCAGTGAATTCTACAGTTGGCATAAGCATCTTTCGGTGGTCCAGGGCTGTTTGGTGCTCAACAATCGTGTAGTCGTGCCGGCTACCAATCGTCATCAAGTGCTGGAGATGCTCCATGAAGGTCATCCAGGAATCAGTCGGATGAAAAGGTTGGCAAGATCTCAATTTTTTTGGCCGAAGATGGAAGAAGGCCGGCAAGCCGAAGCTCCAGTCAAACAGCCTCTCAAGTCGTCTTCTGTTCCAGTCAAGCTGTGGCAAAAAGTGCATATGGGCCTAGCTAACACGCTGAATGGTCAGTCGTGCCTGATTCTAGTGTACAGTTTTTCCAAGTATGCAGGAATTATCGTGATGCAGTCTCTGTCGGCAGCAGCAGTGGTGACCAAGTTGAAGTCGCTCTTCGGTCGTCTTGGGCAACCTAAAAGTTTGGTCAGCAGTGGCGATGCTCTCTTCTCGTCTCAGCTCTTCAGCCAGTTTTGCAAAGCAAATGGGATCCAGCAAATCTTCACGCAGCAGTCGGACAGCTTTGTGGTGACCTTTCAAGTTGCTTTTGACAAGATGAGAAAAGGAGGGATTCGACAAGAAACGTCAACCGGTTTCTTGACTTCCACAGAAATGCTCCTTCCTCTGCTCTGGGTGGTTAGTCTCCAGCTAAAATCTTCTTTGGTCAAAATATGATGGTGCCACCTGCTTTCTCTTGTCTGCCGCTTATGGATGAGTATCTGGAAGTGGGGCTCAGGGCATGCAGTCGTACAAACCCAGTCGTTCCCGTGCAAGAGGCAGCTCAAGATGAAGCTCTGGTGGATCAGCTCGAAGACTTTTTGCTGGCTCAGTCTTCTCCTGTGTGTACTGCTTGCTCCCCTTTGATGGTGCAAGAGCCTGTGGTGGAACCAGTGCTTCCTGGAACAGTTCGTCACTGAGCAAGGGTCCGGAAACGAAGAATGCTGCTGCAGTCAAGTGGAAAGTAGAGCTACAAGAAGAAGCCTCCTAATGAATGAAATCTCTGTCCACCCAAGCTGTTGTACGGGGGAAGGTGTTGTATAGTGTGATTAAATCACTTGTTGTCTCGCAGTGATTTGTTATTGCTGTAGTATTTAAGGTCTGAACATCTGTGTTCAGGATTAGTTATTAAAGCTATCAAGAAGTCGTGTCACTCTAGTCTCTCTCTAAGCTATTCCCAAGGATACAACAACAACAAGCAAACATCACAATATTCAGGCCAAAACAGTTTTACCCCGAAATCCACCCCCCCCCTCCCCGATATTTTTTTTCAGAAGATGTCCTGTAAAATTTTGAGAAAATTACGAAACCAAGCCACAACCACCTGAATTTTCGTCCAAAAGCCACTGGTTTTTTGGGAAAATTTCGGGGTAAAATTGAGGTATTTGCTTGTTGTCTTATGAGTCTTTGTACTGGTTCTGTTTCCCTTTTCCAAATGATCATTTTAGTATATTACACTCGTGATTTCCTATAGAAAGTCGGCCAGGAATATGCCAAAACCAAGTATCCTTCAAATTCCAATACCAGGAAAACAGCTGGTTTTACCTCTACTCCTGTAATTTCTGAGTGAGTTTTTTTGAATTGTTTGTGCTGATTTTCTGCTCATCTTGTAGCTTTTGAATTTCTCTACAAGTATTAAGCAGACATTGAGCAGTTATACACAGCTATTATGTGCTCTTGAGTCCCGTTTAGTTCAAATTTGACAGGTCAGAAAATGGTGGTTTTGTAAGTTGGGCGCTGGTTGTCCACTTTTTGCAAACATATTGCAACTCACATGCATTCATTCGAAAGAACAGATTGCAACGGTCGTATTGATATATCACAGTTACGGATGTGGTCTACAGAAGAGTGGTGCCTGCTTCTCGGGAGATTGATCACTTTCTTCCAAATAATCACTTATTTCAAACCGGTTTTTAGGTCATTTGTTTTTAAAAAATTTTTTGCACTAATTCGGGCATTCTAAACAAGGTTTGATAGTAGTAAAATTCGTTTTTGTAGGGTATTTTTCAGTTTAATATTGCTTAAATGACAGACAACAAGGTGGTAAGAGCATTCTCGGGACCAGACAAAGAGACTTTTATGTTAGGGGGTTCTTATGTCGGAGTGCTCTTATATCCACACTTGATTGTACCTAGGTGATCGACTTCCCGACATGCTCTGATCCACTTCAAAAAATGGTATAATATAAATCCCCTGGGTAATGCCAACTGAGTATTAGGTTGTTCAAAAATTTCGCTGTAGCCAGGGCTTCCAAACGTCCTTTATTTAAAGAGTTGTCATTAATTTGGGACCTCAAATCTTATGAAATTTTGAGATCTCACGTAAAAATCTTTATTTTTGGCACTCAAAGCCCAACAAGCACTGATAAAATGGCACTTTCTGACCAAATATCCTTTATTTTCTAAAAATATCCTTTATTTTGAAATTTTGATTTGGAAGCCATGGTTTTAGCCCATAATTTTTGACTATTTTGGGCTCCCACCGACTTCTGCTACTGAAGACCATGGTTCGCAAAAGGCTAAAATTGATTTACGCCTCAAAAAACTGATTTACGCCCTCAAAATACTGGTTTACGCCCTCAAATCTATATATTGCCATTTTTTGTCAAATTTTTGTTGCCACTTTTTCCATATTTTCACACCAGCATGTAGCCCTGAATCTTGGCTTTCTAACAAGCTATTGACTGATTTTCTGAGATTTCAAAAAGCTGGAGAAAAAAGTAATTTTATAGACCAAATTTTTAGAAAAATTTGCTCCATACAAAGACTTTTTTCTCTAGCTTTTTGAAATCTCAGAAAATCAGTTAATAGCTTGTTAGAAAGCAAGATTCAGGGCTACATGCTGGTGTAAAAATATTGAAAAAGTGGCAACAAAAATTTGACAAAAAATGGCAATATATAGATTTGAGGGCGTAAACCAGTATTTTGAGGGCGTAAATCAGTTTTTTGAGGGCGTAAACTACTTATAGCCGTTCGCAAAAACAGCAAATTTGCTGAAATGCAGCAAAAATATTTGGCGTTTTGTTTTTATAAAAAAACAGCAAAATTTCAGTAAAAATGCAGCAAAAATTTTGCTGCATTTTGTTGTTCTCTACATATTAGGCGTCTTTCGTTCTTTGTATTTATTGTTTGTATCTTTGTATTCTTTGTATTTAATTTTTCGTCTTTTTTCTACCTGAAGTCAGAAAATGTATGAATGACCCGTATAAAAGAAACAACTTGGCTACATGCGGCCCGTCAAAGTCACTCCAAAAGGGGAAGCGGTTTTCGTATACGCTTTGCCCAGGTCACAGTTTCAAATCCCCCTGGGTGAATGTTGTATTTTTACCTCATTCTTCGTATTTTATTTTTAAGTTTGGTACGAAAATGATGCTCATTCTCACTAGTATCCAACAAAACCATTATCTCAGGTTTAACAACTATAAAAGTTGAGTTGCAGGCTATAGCCTACTTAAATTAACTACTTCATTTTCGGGTTTTTCCTTGATTGATTTTTTGTGTTTTTTCTATAAGCACAGAGTGACGGAATAAAATTCTGACACTTTAAAAAATTAATGTAGATAACCCCTTGTCCGGTTGGTTTCTTATTTTAAGGTGGCAAGCCCTATGAAACCTCTACAATAATAGCCGGCTGTGATGAAGAGCACAAGCAAGAACTCCTAGATAGCTTAAATACTGTCATCGATTTTCCTGGAAAAATCGATAGGGCACGGAGCTATCTACGTAAATTTTTTTAAGTGTCCGAATTTCCGTTTCCGAGAGCGTGAGCATCATTTTCATACAAACTTGAAATTAAAATACGAGGAATGAGGTGAAAATACGGCATTCACCTAGGAGGATTTGAACCTGTGACCTGGGCAATGAGTATACGAAAGCCGCTTCCCCTTTTGGAGTGACTTTGACGGGCCGCATGTAGCCAAGTTGTTTCTTTTATACGGGTCATTCATACATTTTCTGACTTCAGGTAGAAAAAAGACGAAAAATTAAATACAAAGAATGAAAGACGCCTAATATGTAGAGAACAACAAAATTCAGCAAAATTTTTGCTGCATTTTGCTGAAATTTTGCTGTTTTTTATAAACACAAACGCCATATATTTTTGCTGCATTTCAGCAAATTTGCTGTTTTGCGAGCCATGCTGAAGACACAGCTACAATATGCAATTTTTAAACTCAGCATACACTGTCCCCTTTTAGAGTAAAAAGCAGAAGTTTCTACAAAGCCTTGGTGTACCACATAGCACTACTTTCTTGGTACTACCACTTCCATACTACCACCTGGATACCCTACGGGATACGAAACTACTCCAAAAATAGGGTTCCTGTGAGTCAAGTCACGTTTTTAGCATTATCAGATCGTATCTAGGACACGATTCTAGATAGGCTACGATAATTTTTAATTACCTTTATCTAAATCCAAAATTTCTGATTTTGGATGTGGATATTATTCAGGGGATGTACCAGGTGGTACCAGTCCCCCTACCCACCGTGAGGCTTAGTGGTCTCATAAAAAGTAGTTTATGACTGAAATTATGTTAAAATTATGTCTGCTATCACCAGGACTTGAACCTGTAAACTAAAAATTTTGGAGGGGCAATTTTACCGGGGCAATTTACCCCTCCCTTGAAACACTGACCTGGCAACTGGATTGGGATAAAATCTCTTTCCAATAAAAAAATCCTTTCAAGACAAATTTGGAGGTTCAATTTATCGAGGTTCAATATGAAGAGGTTCAATTTACCTAGAGCCCTTCCTTGACACGTTTCTGGCAATATCAAAATTTTTGAGAATTCATTGCCTAACTGTTGCATTTGTAGAACGCTGGTCTGTCCATGTCAATGGTTATCCTGCCCTGTCAGATGTAAGTTTCCAATTTTTCTGCCTCAATGCAAATATGTGCAAAAAGTACACATCGCTTAATCCTCTTATGTTGATTAAAATAATATTGGTGGCATTCGATAATTTTGACGTGAATCAAAATATGACTAATTTTTTTTATGAAGTTTGTAACTAACCCTTAACTCTCAAAATTATTTTTTCAGTGTTAATGCAGTCAGCAAAATGCATTCTTTCTCTGTCACTACTAACAACAACATTATGCAGCACCAAGACCACCAATACCAAATGGACCAAGTCAATGAGAGTAAGTTGAATTATCACACATTATATAGGCATTTTATATGAACGACCTGCGACTCGATACAAATTGTGACTCGCTACAGTTCTTTCAAATTGGCGCGTTTTGGTGCTCAGTCTGGGACACACGTTTGAGCCCGTCTTAACGTGCGCTGGCCTACCCTTGCCTAAGTCTAAGGCCTAAGTTAAAAAAGTTAAAAGAACATGCAAAAAACAGTCAAAAAATGAATTAAAAAATTCAAAGTTGTAGCGAGTCAAAATTTGTAACGAGTTGAAATTTTACCTTTTATATTTGTGTGTTTCGATTTTATTGAAGCTTATAAAATTTGTGTAATTATGTAACTTCCAAGTCTTTGAAGGGGCACTCAACGCAGGAAGAGATCAAGGCGCGTTTTACCGAGTTTTCGTAGGTAGGATTAGGGATGTGCACGGGCCGGTCCTGACCCACTTTTTAATCACCTTAGCGAGCATGCCCCTTTAATATATGTTTTGTAGCCTGGAATCTCAGCCTCAATATAATATATTATTAGGGCTCACACAGGGACGTATCGAGGAGGGGGGGCTAACCGCGCTTTAGCCACCCGAAAGATTTTCATGGATGCTAACCTTTGTGTTAGTGTTTTTTTCAAGAGATCAAGGCGCGCAAACTTGTTTAATATCACCCTAGAGTCAGGGATGTTCTGACTTAAATGAAGGCTGTAGCAACACAAATCAGTCGGTCTGTGTACTAGTAATTGTTATTTTCTCACGCATAAAAACCATACATCCATCTTTATATAGGTCTTTAATATAGGCGTAAAGAGTGCTTGTAGAAGGCAGATTGTTCCAATTTTGAATAGATCTTTCTAAAAAGGAGCAAATTCCATCCTGCTCCCAGCTTTATTCTGCCTTTCTAAAGAGTGCTTGTCTTTTTCCTCTTCTTTTTAATCTACCAAAATGTCGCAGACGATCTTATTTAGTTGAGATGCGCGCATTTGGCAGTGTGTCCGACTAAATCATCTAAACTAGATTAACTATGGATTCTATCTTATTTTTGTAACCAAAATTGTATTACGCATTGTCGAAAACGGGCTAGCGAATACTTCCCCCAGAATCCGACCTTTTAAAATTGCTCTAACTACTCTTTGAAACAACAAGTTTAGGCTTAGCCCTTAGGCTTGAGGGTAGTTCAGCGTACGCAAGTTGTGACTAATAACTATGTTACGCACTTTTTTCTGGGTCCGGGACAAAAGTTGGGTACTTTTTAATTGAGTAAAAAAGGTGAAAATCGGGAGGGGAGAGGTATTCTCTAGTAGGGTCTAGAAAACTTTCCCCGTTCGTCATTTCGTATAAAAAAATCTGCTTCAAAAGCAGATTTTCACCAAAGTAACTGACTACTTAGATACTCATAAAAGACCAGTAAAACTTATATTTTGACACAAAGGTTTGATTTTGTCTTGATTTGCACTATCCTAGTTTACGCCTTAGGCTTTGCCTAAGCAAAAAGTTGATTATAAATAAGCCTTTTTTTTTAATGTTTTTGTCCGTTCTGTTTTTACAGTCTGGTTCCAAATATCGTGAGGATTCCGATTTTGCCGATCTTTTTTTAAAAGAGAACAAGTTTTGGTTAGAAAAGTAAAAACTCGATATAGCGACACCTCTTTTTGAAAACAGGTGTCGCTATATCGAGCTTTTACTTTTTTAACCCAAAATTTGTTCTCTTTTAAAAAGACGATCGGCAAAATTGGAATCCTCACGATATTTGGGGTTATCCGACATTTGCGCACCACGACATTTGCGCGCCGACATTTCCGAGCCAAAATCATATTTTCTGGTCAAACAGATGAGCGACCCTCCTGAACCATTCTCAATGAGTGAAAGTCGAAAAAGGTGTAGGTAAAATGACCTCTAAGGGGCTTTAGCTCAAATTATTTAGCCATTTTAAAAACCACTAAGTGTTCGCTTCGCTTTTTTGATCTCTTGCTTGCAGTTTATGTCTTTAAATTTGGGTAAATTATAGCCTTCTTGGCAGTAGTCAGTGAACAGTCCTACAAGGAAATGCCGTTTTGGCACGCCGGCAGTTTAGAGCCGTACCCAATCCTGAAGACACTAGCAACGAATACCCTAGCCATTCCCACCAGCTCAGCCGGTTATGAAAGGTTGTTCTCTCTGTGAACTTTTGCAACGAGCAGCCACAAAAAGAGTTCTGGGCCAAAAACTAATCACACGCAAAGTTTTGCTAAACTGTCACCAATGATACATTTTTTGCTTACATTTGTGTCTGTGTGTCTGTTCCGAGATTTACATCACTGCTAAAAACCATGATTTCCGTATCATGGTTTTTCTGTAACTTTTTTGGCCATTTGTCCCTAACTCTTTAGAAGGCCTGGACATATCAGCAGCACTTAGTTATATAAAACTTCTGGGTGCTCTACAAGAGTCTGCAAAAAAGTCTGACAATTAAGTCTTTGAAAAAAAAACACATCCGAATGGGTGAAATTTCGACTCGCTACAAATTGTGACTCGCTACAATTTTGAATTTTTTAATTTCATTTTTTGACTGTTTTTTGCATGTTCTTTTAACTTTTTTTAACTTAGGCCTTAGACTTAGGCAAGGGTAGGCCAGCGCACGTTAGGACGGGCTCAAACGTGTGTCCCAGACTAAGCACCAAAACGCGCCAATTTGAAAAAAACTGTAGCGAGTCACAATTTGTAGCGAGTCGCAGGTCGTTCTCTAAATGTTCCCTGGTAAAAAAATATTTCCGAGTTCACTTTTCCGGTGAAATATATCTTTGGTTTAACGGATACCTGAGTTAGGAGCATTCGCGTGATCAAAATTCTCGTGGCACAAATGCTTCTATCAAAATTTTCGTCCTTTCTTGCATAAACTAAGCGAAATTCCGCAGCCTAGCAATGAACTACAAAATAATTGATTAAATTTGAAATGTCTTATTGTTTTAATGCAGATCCAACATGATCGTTCTTACAATGCTTGCGTACTACCCTATGTAAAGATTTGTTTAGAAAGTCCAATGTAGTGGTGCACACTTTGAGTTGTTTAGAAGTGCTGGTGGGATTAGTGTTTCCTGTCCCCTTCTTGTTGTTTTTGTTCCTTTGTGGCCTTGTAATCCAATTGTTTTGTTCACTTTTGTGGTAGCTGATCGTCGAATAGCTGTTTCAGCTAGATGACTTGTCTTTGTGAGAGTGCGCGTTTTTTGCTGAAAAGTCGATGGGAGAGCAGCAAATGAAACTGTCCCTGAGTTTGCTTTTCAGCGAAGAGGTCAACAGCAGTGAACATACACATAAAGCACCTGCTGTTAAGATCATTGTTATTTTGACTAATAATTCGTTAAATAGTGCTTCTTATCAAAAGAAAAAAGTATATCCACCTAAAAAAGAATTGTCCGGGAAAAAGCAGCACCCTGTACAATTTTTCGGGCACATCCCATTACTTGGAACCTAGAGGACGTTTCGGGTGGTCTGACAAGTATACCGTTGACTATCGCGCATGGTGCCACTTATTGTTTCATTATTTTGGTTAGAATTTTTCACAAAAAGTTTTTGATAGCTTGTAGAATGCTCAAAGCTTTTTCTCGGAAGTTATAATTTTGGTTGAAAAATCGACACTCGATTCTATTGGGTTGGAAGATGATTCCTGCTTCAATTCACGTTTTGTTTTCACTCTCTGATAGGTTTCGTAAAATTTTTATTCATAATCATTTATATGAAATTATTTTATAGGTTTCAAAAATTAATTTTCAGAAAGAAAATTTTGAATTTGAAACCTATCAAATTATTAAACTTTGTTGATTCTTTAAGAATTTAAATTGTGAAATCTATGAACAAATTTTAGAGGTTTCGTTATACATTTAAAAGTGTGAAACCCATCACAGAGTGAAACAAAAATTTGAATTAACGCAGCAATTACCTTCCAACCCAATATAATCACAATTTTGGTATTTCCGGCCAACTGCCATCTGACTGCTGCTTGGAAGAAGATAAATTTTTTATAAATAATAGGCAAAAGAATTTTCGATACGTTCTATTTTCGAAGAGAAATCTTCTGGATTTGTAAAATAAAACCTACAAAAAATGTTATTTCTTCTTGTATAAGATAATACATTTCTTCCAGTGTTCGAATGGAGCAAGATGGTGTCCCGAAAAATTCTCAATCTCCGAAATTCAAATGTTTGCTTAGTCCAACCTTTCTTGCCGTACATTTTAATCTTATTCTTTCTCTGATCATAAAATGGAATTTTCACTAATAATTTCTCATTGAATTCAAAAATGTCTTTTCGACATAAGGCTTGATCGAAATATGGACAAAATGTATGTAACGTTTTCTCTCTAATAAAAGCCCCGGAGCTTCTATTAGGGGATATGGACAAATACAGTAAGAGTATAAGAAAATGTCGGACCCAGCTAGGAATGTGACTTAAGGACACTGTAGTTGTCTATTCAAATTTATCGGTGTGGTCCGAGATTTCAGGTTAGGGTGGTCGACAATCTCTTTTTCTCAAAAATTTATCGTTCTCAGTCCTTACTTGATACTCAAACTGCCAACCCTAATTTTGTCTGACTTTCGAAAGTTGGATAAAATTATCTTATTTGCTCACCACATTTTTTCTTAGTAGAATGTCAAAGAAGGTGTTGTTCTGGATTGGGTCGTTCAAGAGGACTCTCAGTGAAATTTCACTCTCCCATTCATTTTTTATTGTTCTTTTCAAACTTCCTATTTCATATATTCACTACATACACCCCCACTTTTGCTCCGGATGCTCTTTTTGAGCTGCTTGCATGAGACAATCAAAGCTCCTCCGATTTCAAGGCCGATTTCCTTATTGCCTGCTGTTGTTTTGTGGAGCAGGTGCAAAAAAAGTTTTTGATATGTCTTTTTGAATTGGTGGAACAATTGGTTGGTGTGTATTTCTAGGTGTAATGGTAGCGGCAGTGATGATATTCTAATTTTAATCAAAGCCATTGGTTGACTTCAATTCATCCCCTCCTTTCTTTTAAACTGCCGATTGATCTCCCTGCGGGAGTTCACTTTTGCAACTGGGAAACTAATAATAATTCAATAAAGGAATAATTGAATTCTTTATTTATTTCTAGTGTTTGCGTATGTTTGAGCATGGCGTGCGGTAAAATATCAATTCGTTGCTTTTTGGGCTCGCAACATTGAATTCAGGCTGTGCCATTATACTCGCGTCATTTTTGCTGTTTTTAACTATTAAAAAAACACGCCATTAAAAATTTTAAAAAACATTTTTATTTTAGCAAAATTCACAATTCAAACCACTTTCTCAAGGTTCTAACTAGGGTTGGATTCGATCGGTTAAAAAACCGGTTTTTTCAAAGCTGGTTTTTGGTTCTGCTTTTTCAAAAAATTTTGGTCGGTCACTGACCTGTACCTGATTTTCGGTTAATTTTTGTCGTAAATAAACCGTTATTTTGCTTAACCCCGTTTTTTCTGAACCCGGTTTTCGGTTCCGGTTAATTTGCCAAAAAAAACCCCGGTTTTCGGTTAACCGACCGGTGCGGTTTATTGACCGAATCCAACCCTAGTTCTAACCATTAAATTTTATAAACCTTTTATATGCCTTTCAAAAACGTTTAAGTGGCTAAAACGTTTCGAAATGTAGTTTAAAGGACCATGGTTTTTGCGCGCAGTGGCATGTGCGAAATTTGAATTGGCGGGGGACACTTCTCTTTCGTTTATCAGTGTACTCTTTGGAGTCTTTCGACATTACTCCAAAGAATACAGTGCGAGACGAAAGAGAAATGTTCCCCGCCAATTCAAATTTCGCACATGCCACTGCGCGCAAAAACCATGGTCCTTTAAGTCAGATTTCTTAACCATTTTAAAAAATGCAGTTCTACGGAATAATTTCTACTTCTAATGGTTTTGTTGGCTCATAGGTCATAGTTTGATTTTGAAACACCGTATTTTTTCTAATAACCCCCCTTCCCCTCATTTTTTGACTAGGATTTCACAGTTAAGGCTACTTTCGATTTACAATTTCAGCATTTTTAAGGGGCTAAAAATAACACCTAGGGGATTAATTTATAGAGAAAATACGGTAAGATTATGTAAATAAAACCTGTTAGAAAATTTAAATTTTGAAAATAATTGAGTGGTAATAATCAAAATCTTGTGCATGTCAGGGCGAAGTACATTTTTACTAGCATATGATCTTTGTAGCTATTTTAGTTCAAGTTTTCTGTAACTTATCATGATATTTAAAAACTTTTAATTTAAAATTACAAGGCTATGACTAGAGTGTTGGAAATCGTAAAGTCTGAACTTCCCTAGCAGATTACTAAATTTTTTGCTAACAGATTTCAGCAAATCTCTATTGAACTACAGTCGACCCTCCCAATAACATGCACCCCAAAAGTTCGTTCCCGCCTAGGGTCGACACTTTTTTTAGCCCCATTTTCTCAAATTTTTTCCATTTCTGTTTTGACAGTCTGGTCGCAGATATCGCAGGGATTCCGATTTTGCCGACCATTTTTGCAGAAAACAATGATTTTGACATTTAAAAAGCGAAAATTCCCATTAACATACACCGAAATCCAAAACAGGTGTGTGTTAATGGGAGTTTTTGCTTTTTAAATGTCAAAATCAATGTTTTCTGCAAAAATGATCAGCAAAATCGGAATCCTTGCGATATTTGCGACCAGACTGTCAAAACAGAAATGGAAAAAATTTGAAAAAATGGGGCTAAAAAAAGTGTCGGACCCTAGGCGGAACGAACTTTTGGGGTGTATGTTATTGGGAGCGTCGACTGTATTACGGGTGAGTAGGGATTGAACGATTTGGACAAAAAATGTTACTTCATTCAAACCTCTAATTCTAAACGTTGAAACTCTTAGTGGACTATAGGAGCTAAAAAGCTAAGATCCTGGCCTTTTTCTTGTGCGAATAAAAAAATAGCAGTTCGTTTGAAATTACAACAAAAGTGAAAGAAAAATGTTAATCTAAAATTTTCTGGTGAAGTTCAGACTTTTGATAAAAATAAATACTCTTTTCAGAATACAAGCCGTATCTCTTTTTTCCTTTCTATTTATAATTAACCCCAAAAAATTTCAGCCTTGTCTTCTCTGCCTGCAGCCGCCATGTCCAATGGCCAGCCCCACTATGTCCAGTGCCCACAACCAGCACCAGCAGTCTATATGGCCAATACCACATCTCCTACGCACTCCATTAGCCAGTCAGTAAGACATAAGAGCAGTCAAGAGGAGGAAGAACCGCCGATGTATGCCCATAGTGTCATCATCTCGCCGCCCTCGGCCCTCTTCGACGACCTGGACAAAAGAGTGTCGAAAAGCAGGTCTCATTTCCTTAACGACACCCTGCTCCAGCCCCTCCAGATCAATACTCCCAGCTATTCGCCCACCTATGCCAACACAATACCCACCAAAAGTTCTATAAAAATTAAGGATTTGTACAGCAAAGTAGAGCAGAAAAACTGTTGTTGAGCCGATCACCAACCTGCTGCCCAACGCCACCACTATCAAAAGAGGGTATGAGAGGAGACCGATCGACACAAAGACATCTGAATCGGAGGATTCCGCTCTGCCGGACTCTTCTTCCATGAGCCCTACAAGTAGTCAGTCGAGTGGAGGGCACAATGAACATGGCTCTAGGTTTGTTCTGATGGAAAACAGAGGCAAAACCAGGTTCCAACACATAGGACATGGAAGATGGGCCAATGTCCCGGTGGCTGAAAACAGAAATTTTCAGAAAAATCAGATGAGGTGAGATTTTTTCCGCCGTTTGTAAATGAGAATTGATGCAGTAAAATATATTCTTTGATTTTCAGGACACATTCGGCAGACCATTCGGAGAAGAGCACTGGTAAAGGTGCGCTTTGAAATTTTGAAATTTGCGATAAAATTTAGTTACGGGAGAATACAGCTGTTTTCTTTTACCAAACACCTCTTAACGTGTTTTTAAACCGCAAAAATTACACTAAGTGAATGACACCAATTCAATGAAGAAAAAGTTATGGCCATTTTAGAGTATGACAGTAAGAAAAATGGCGCTTTTATCGTAAACCGGGCTTTTAAAAATTTTCAATCTGAAATACCAACGAAACTGCCTATTTCTCGTCAAAAATTTTTTTTGTTGCGAATTCACGTACAGTCAAACCTGGATAAGCCGGCACCCCCAAAAGTTCGTTCCAGCCTTGGTCCGACACTTTTATTAACCCAACTTTTGAAAGTTTTTTCCAGTTCTCTTTTTACGATCTGGTCGGAAATATCGTCAGGATTCCGATTTTGCCGAGCGTTTTTTAAAATCTTGCAATTTCATCATTGAAAAAGTAAAATTTCGACAAGCAGACACCCCTTTTTTGAAAAGGGGTGCCGGCTTATCGAGGTTTCACTTTTTTAACTCAAATTTTATTTTCTTTTCAAAAAACGATCGGCAAAATTGGAATCCTGACGATACTTCCGACCAGATCGTAAAAGAGAACTGGATAAAGTTTTCGAAAATTGGGTTAATAAAAGTGTCGGACCCAAGGCTGGACCGAACTTTTGGGGGTGCCGGCTTATCGAGGTTTGACTGTATATAAATTTTCGGAACATTGACCCATGACAACCGTGCTTTCTTTGCAAACCATGGAAGGTAACCTCTTTTGCTAAGCTCTCTCAATTAGCTGACTGATGGGCTCTGAGAAATTTTTACGATAGAATTAATCTCAGCATGGCTCCCAAGTGAGCTGATTTTTCAGCACTTTGCTAGTTTTGTACCCAAAAGTGCTGTTTTATGTCTAAAAATTCAATAAAATCTAGAATCAGCTCTTTCTGATTTTTGACATAAAATGCTGATTTTTTGGTCTTCTTCGCCTTTGGAAGCCCCGTATAGCGTCTTTTAAAAAGCTCGTTCCCCTTTTTGCAAAAACGCAAAATACTTTTTCTCATTTAGCAATAGTTGTTTGAAAATGATACGGAAGTTTACACCTCTAAAAATAATAAAAATTATTCACATGCAGTTTTTTCTGCGAACAAAATGTCACCAATGATACCTGCCCGTAAACCAATGATGACCTATGTCCAACCAGCAGTCCCTCCAGTGCCACAAGCAAGGACAGGCTGGCAGGAGATCAAGCACAGTAACCAATCAAAGTCATCTGACGAGTTGTGGTGGTCTAGACGGTCCAACACATCTTCCGCAAGATCCACAATGGATTCTGAATATAACAAAACTGTTGAAAACAGCACAACAAGTGAAGAAAACAGTGAAGAAAAAGCAGCTCCAAGACCTGTTAATGACTTGATCAAACAGGTAACTTGCGGAATCCAAAAATGTACGAAATCTTAAATTCAGTTTGCACAAATGGACAAAGGCCTAATTCCTAAGCCAGTCATACCTGCCAAATGCTTTTGAGTGGAGCGTTGGAGGAAGAGCAAAGAAGAGCGCCGAAACCTCTATTCCATTTGTCTCACCAATCTTCTCATGAATCTCTGCCCCCTTACTCATCTGAGAGCGCAGCCACTTCTGATATAGACAGCAGTGAATTAGACAATGTGACAAGGCAAAATATTGTTTCCAGGTGCGTTACCGATAATATTAGTCTGATATCAGTCTTTTTCGGATAAGTCCGCCGTAGGGTATTTCATTCAGGTTTACAACAGCCCTCGACGAAGGTCATTTCACCACAGCCCCTTAAAATTCAAAATCATAATCACTTTCAAAACAGCAAAACGCCAAGAGTTTTTGAAAAAAAAACTTTTCTCAACATGTTTTTTTTTTAAATTTCACGGCCCCTTAAAATTGAATCCTAGTGCACTTCAAGAATTTTTTTGCAAAATTCAAATTTTTAAGCGCATACCGTATATCTTCTAATGAGGACCCATGGGGCCTTATTTTTCAACCACTCTTTTGAGGTGGGGCATTATTAGAAAGTGGGGCCTTATGAGAATATTTATTTTTGGCTTTATTAGGCCTTTTTTGAAAAGTGCAAATCGACAGTCTTTTCACAATAATCTGTGTACCAAAAGATAGCCCAGACATTCAGCTACAAGAATAATTGAGCCGATTTTTGTAAAGTTGTTATTTTAGAAACTAGAGACCGTTTAAAGCAAACAACTAGCATTTTTCCGAGTAAAATTAGGGGTTTTTGCGTTTTCTGTTTAACTTTTGCATAAAACACCCTAAATTTGCATTTTTTGCATACCTCTTTGGTACCAAAATGCAGCGAATTTACTCCTCTATAAGGCCTCAGCCTCGTTTTTTGTGGTTTGAAAAGTAGATTGATATATCAAGGCCAGTTACAGTTGCAAAACCAGATGAACTTTTATGGTATATATTCCAAAAAAAAACTATTGTCATCTCAAAAATTTGCGTGTTTTCGGGGCGAGTAATGGCTTTTTTTAATGCTCTTGATGTGAAGAACCGTTTGCAAATGAGCTAATGCGATATAAGTAAAAATAAAATCAGCAACAAACCTCAGGTTACATGGATTACAAGCTTCAACATTTCAGTCAATTTTCAAATTTTTTCTATTTGGCGCAAAAATTCAAAAGTGACTATGTTTTTGAATTTTAAGGGCTGTGTCACAGGGTAAGTCAAGAAATTTGAACACTTTTAATCGGGCATAACTTTTTGTCTAGGCCGAATACTGAAATTCTGTAAACGCAGAACGACTCAGCGTTTCATCAAAATTTGATTGGTATACAATGTGAAAAACACGATTTTCGCTTGGTACCACCTGTGGTTTGGCCTTGGCCTTCCAGAAGCCATCCACAGATCAGGACCCAAATAACAGGGAGACCAAGCAAAAATCGTGTTTTTCACATTATATACCAAACAAGTTTCTACAAAAAAATTGACTCGTTTTGCGTAAACGGAATTTCGGAATTCAGCCTAGACCAAAAATTATGGCCGTTTTAAAGTGTTAGAATTTCTTGACTCAGCCTGTACAAAGGGTTATGACCATAGTTGCACGTTTCGGAAAATAGGGCACAACCGCATGCGCCAGGCTATTTTAAAATTTTGGCACGGGGACCCAGGGTATAATAAGGGCGCCGGCTCCGGCGCCGGTGTTTTTGCCGGTGGATTCAGTCCTTGTGATAAAAAATGTATTATTTCATCCCTATAATACTTACATAGTAAGAAAATTTAAGAAATTTTCAAGAAAATTTAGAGAAAATTTCTAAAAAAAATTCAAAATTTTTGAAAAACTAGCGCTTGTACAATTATTCTGATAAAGTCGGCGCCTATCCGAAAATCTTGGGCGCCGGCACCCGTGAAAGTATGGTTATGGCTTAAACTTTTGAACTTTTTATGACAAATCGTTGACTTTTTATTGATAGAAATTGTTAAAAAGCAACTAAATTGTTGAAAATATATCAGTCCAGTTAAATCAAATTAAATTTTTATTTTATTCATTTTTTAGGAAAACTACGTAATTTTTGATATTTTAGCTGGAGCAAATCAATAGCCAGTCCTCAATCTCCACTAAAGTTCTCTCGTAGCGCAGACAGTGGAAATGAGTCACACTTCGAGTATAATAAGATACCATCCATCACTTCCACATCCAACCAAGTTACTGTGACCACAAATAGCATGCAGGTCTACAATACTCTTATGGTTGAAACTCACAAACACGCCAACAGCCTGAGCCAATCTTACAGAAGTCCTGTGAATAGGGTAGAAGAGCAGAAAATAGAGAAGACTGGCACGCTTCTTTCCATGAACGATAAAGAAGCTAAGCTTCCAGCACCCACTGCCAACAACCCTTCTTCCACTACTACTAGAAAAGAGGCTGAAGAAAGAATTAGCTCTCAGCAGGTAAATTTGGACACCCACTTTGTATAACTCAACTAACTTGAAATCTGCCAACTAATCTGCAAGAAAAATTCCGCAAATTTTTTAATTACTTTGTTCTCAGTGTTTGTCTACCGTATTTTCTTTAATAAGGCGGTCGGTCGCCTTATTTTTGGTATGCACAAAAATCAGAAAATTTGGAATTCGATCTTGAGACTTTTGGGTGCTCAACCAAAATCTGAAAAGTGCAATCGGTAGAGCTCTTTGGATATAAGAAAACGCATAAAACAGCTTTGTAAAATATTCAGTCTAGGCTGAGATGTAAGTCCTCAAAGTCGAGGGCCGCCTTATTAGAAGAAATACGGTAATCAATTTTTTATTTATTTTTAAATTAGAGTTTAGCCCTATTTTTCTAGTTTCTAGTGAAATACCAACTGACTTATTGTGATTTAGAAAACATTGAGAAAAAATAGTTTTGATAAATGGAAAATTAAACAAATTCTTCCATTATGAAAGTCTATTGTTTTCTAACTTATACCAGTCATGTTGAGCTAGTTGATACTTCATCAGAAACTGGAAGAGTAAATTTACACACCGATATAAAAAATTGGCTCTACTTGCATATATTTACCCCCCCCCCTCAAACCAACTTTTTTTTTAAATGTTCCCAAACACCCTCGACCTGAAATCGCCTCGGAAGCTCAAAAGAGACATTATTTTTGAGTTCTGGTCAATAAAAAATTAAGTTTTGGGGCCACCCAAAAGTTCCCTTTTCTACCATTTTTAAAGGGGTTTAGGGTTGTATTGGGGTGGGAATGGACGAAAAGTGGCCAATTTTGAACAAAAAGAAAGATGTTGAACATAGTGTTGAATACTGAATAAACTCTCGTGTGCCTACATGTTTTTTGCATCCAGAGTCACTTTCGAGTGATTTGTGTCTGAGCTATATAGGTGTGTGCTTCTCAACTCCAAGCAACCCAAATTAAGAAAACTTCAAAAAAAAGTTGAGGGGGGGAGGGGGTTATATGCAAGTAGTGTCAAAAAATTATACATTGATCAGATAAACATGAGGATCAAAATGTTTAAAAAAATTGTCTCAAAAATTCACGGATTTTTCGGGGCGTTTCACAAACAGTCTCCCTAATATTCGATACCCATCAAATTAAAATCTATGAAATTATCTACAGTCGACGCTCTTTATAAGATACACCCCTAAAGTTCGTCGTCGCCTTGGGTTCGACACTTTTTTAACCTAATTTCTGAAATGTTTTGTCAAATGTGATTCGTCAGTCTAGTGAGAAATATCGCAAGGATTCCGATTTCACCGATCGTTTTTGCAATCGACAAAAGTTTTGCCAGTAAGACCCGCACGCTCTCTATAAGATACACCTAAATCTTAAAAAAGATGTATCTTATAGAGAGCGATCGGTAAAAACGAAAAACGATCGGTAAAATCGGAATCCTTGCGATATTTCCCACTAGACTGACAAATCACATTTAGGCAAAACATTTCAGAAATCAGGTTAAAAAAAGTGTCGGACCGAAGGCGGGAACGAACTTTTGGGGTGTATTTTATAGAGAGCGTCGACTGTAGTGATGTATGAAAGATTACTAGCTCGTCGCTTATAATTTGAGAAATCCCTATTGTCATTAACAGCGATGTTCCTTTTGATTTTCAATGATTTTTTTTTGCGAAATTATTTTTGATTAAGTTACACACCGAATATATAGAAAGGACCAAATTTTGTCTAAAAAGGTTTTTTTGAAACCGAATAAAACTACAGGCTAAACCCAAAAACAAGCTAAAAACTCATCATCACAACATCGCATCACAACATCGCACGCAGCAAATTTTGTACAAAAACCTCGCATCGCAAATTTCAAAAACATCGCATTCCATTTTTCAAACTTCATTTAGTCTCACCAAGAAAGAAAAGTCAAACATTTCGAATCAAAATTCTTTTTTGCTTGTTTCATTTTTCAATGTCTCGCGTAAATCAAAGATAGAGAAAGTCTGATATCAAAAATCCGCGCCCCATACTCAGTCACCATCAGTTTGCGCCTGAGACAGTAAAAAAAAATGATTGACTCGCCGAGATAGCCTAAGACGCAGCGCTTGCAAATGAGTTGGGGTAGCTTCAAACCGTAGATCATGAGGTTGGCTGCTGCTTTTCGATCCAACCAAAAGCTACATTTTGTGAGCCTGCCCTTGATCTTTCCTTGAGGAAATATTTGACATTCGCAGTTACTTCGCAGATAACCACAGAAAAAAGGAATTGACGGCAAACAAGCTGAAAAACTTATCTAAAGCACCTTGGAGCAACGATTTGCGCGAATTTCCAGTATTTGAGATATCAAGTCCAGAAAGCCTATGACTGTGCCCAGCATTCCCATCAATTTGAAGACCTGAAGAGCTTGTCAAGATTCTGCACAGCCTGGGGATAAAAACCTGAGCAGAGAGTACTCAATCACGGCATCAAAACAGATAGCAGTACAAGATGCTACTTGATTAGCTAAATTTCTCTGGAAGAGAACCTAAAAAGATCAAACAATCAAAAAGCATGAACGGCAAATCAAAAGTTCCCAATCCTGGCAATCATTGCTCGTCTCTGCGCCAGCAACCAGTTAACCAAGTGAGCAGCTTTTTTCTGTGGCTAGGGATCTTTTGGATCACAGAAGATCAAACTTAATTCCAGAAACAGCCGAACAACTCAAATTTTTGAACAAAAACTTTCCATTGTTGAATTTAATGTATTAAATTGATATATTTTGATGCAATTTTTTTAAATAAATGTTTGGAAATTTTGAATTTAAAAAACATCGTACATCGCTGCGATGTATCGCAACCGATTTTTCAAAATATCGCGTCACAAGCCAGTACAGTCCAAAAACATCGCATCGCAACATCGCAAAACGGCAAATTGTCATCTCTACTAAAACACTAATCATCAGGGTTTTTCTTCAGTTGGATGTAATACGAGAATGTTTGGGCGATGAATTCCACAACCACAATGTGTTTGCAGTGTCCCTTAAAAGAGCTTCAGGTAGTGACATATCTCCACCAATCAAAACTCTATTATTTTTGACAGTCTTTTAGGTATTGAAGATGGAAGTGTGGGTCTTATTTTAACTTCAGCAATGACCACTTCTCTCACAACATCTTACATTGTGGTATATCCAATTTCCTATCTTCACTTAACATATCTAACATAATTTTAGGTTCAACGAGTCATAACCGGAAGCATTGCAGACCAGGACAATAGGTTGTGCAAGGGGGATCGCATTTTCTTCATTCAACACCGATCGACCCAAAAGGTGCATTCAGCCCTTAATTATTGCATTGTTTGTGGTAATGCTAATCCATCACTTTCCAGATGAGTGCCCCTGATGCAAGAACAGTGTTGAAAAGTCCCGCTCCTAGTGTTCCTCTAGTAGTGGGTAGATTGATTGCAGCTAGTGGCTCTTCCCTGCCTTCCACCCTTACCAATGATGGCATTTGTGAGTTAACTATTTCGGCCTACCCTGAAATCAGCGGTTTTTTGTCTTGGTGTCCTCCCTGCTTCTGGTCAGACTTGGTTATGCGCAAGGCAGGTCAGAGCACGTTAGGGCGAACTCAAAATATTTTACATACTTATTCTGTAGTTCGGAAAACATTTATGAGTCCAACGGGCCCAACTTACGCCTTAGCGCAAAAAGATCAACAGGGAGACCAAGAAGACGAAATAACCTCTGATCATAAGATAGAACAGCTCTTTTTATTTATTTAGATTTCATTAGAATGTGTTTTAGTCAGCACTGATCCAGCTTTGGAGCACTACTCCAAACACCCAGTCATGGTTACTTTAATGAAGAGTGATATTGGAATTGGATTTTCTATCGGTAAATTTTGTTTCGGCTTCTAAGGTTCTTGAGTCCTTTCTGGATGGTCAAGGCCATCCCACCTTAGTATAGTATACTCCCCCAAACTTATGCCTTTTAAAACTTAAGTAAAGAGCACTCAAGTATATGTCCCAGTTGGTATTCTGTACTAGCGCCGGCCATGCTAAAAAAGAAAAAACTTTGTATAACAAAAAAAAATCCACGCCTGTACAGGGTTTCGATGTTTGACTTAAGAAAAGCTATTGTTGTTTGAAAATGGCCGTATTTCTTGATACACACAGTGCATTAATGTATCACCACTATAATTTTTCGAAGGAATTCCGGCAACAATTTGAAACATTGTTTAGACGGTGGAAGAGATTCTAAATACGGTGACAGACCAATAGTTGTCAAGAAGATTTTCAGTGGTAGGATAATTTCCGTAAAATTTTTTCAAAATAGCCAAATTAAGTTGGAGAAGCGGCCAAGAATGGACAAATATCAATTGGTGATGAACTGAGATCGGTGGATGGCATAAACCTAAGTCACATGACACATCTGGAGGTTTTAAGCTAACTAAATTTGGGGTTGATAAATTTAAATTCAATTTTTAGGCATGGAAGACTCTTAAAAATCGACCAGAAGGACCCACTCAACTGGTTCTATATAAACGACTGGTAGATTGAACAGAAAAATTGTGAAAATATTGCGCACACGAATGATTGTTTGTATTCGGTTGCAATCTAGCTTTAATTACTTTGTACGCATATTTCTGCTGAAATTACTTTGAATCAATAAAATTTTATTGAAATAGAAAAATTTATCTTTTTTTAACTTTATCCATTCGTTAATTTGGTTTTTTTTTGAAGTAAAAAAAGCAAATGTCAAAAAAGCTAAAGCTAACAAAAAAGATAAGCTAACAAAAAAGCTAAGAACCGTATTTGCAGTCGTTCCTTCTCGTGTTAAAGAAGTGAAAATATGAATTTTTCATTGTCCCAAGCGGGTTGAGTTTGGGAGGATAATGGGTGGATTTGTGGTTGTCGGGTATCAGGTATTTACCTGAGTTCCAACAGCTTTTGTATCCGGTTCAGCTCTCAAAATTCGAAATTGACTAATATATTTTTGATTCTTCTCCAGACAACAAAGGTATGAATTTCTGCTACTCCACGTTGTTTGGTTACTTGGCTGATTTCGATGCTTAATTGCTAAATTCTTAAAACCGGGTCATACGCAATCCTCTACGATATCAGAATCAAAAGAAGACACTTCGCTCTATCGATTGCAAAAAGAATTAGCGTGTCACATTGACTTTAGCTCGGGAAAAGTCAAAAAGAAACAAAAAAGCAGTGTGACTTACTCAGTCTAAATACTATATAACGATTTTTAAAATTTGTTCGTAATATTGCAGAATATGCCCAAATACCGTGTTTAGTCTAATTATAGACCATGTTCTATAATTTTTCAACACCCCCGAAAATCGGAAAAATTCAAAGTCGATCTCGAGATTTTCCCATGCTCAACCAAAATCTAATAAACGGGATCGGCAGAGCTTATGGGAGCTAAGAAAACGCAAAAAAAATATTTGCAAAATGTTCACTCTGCGTCGAGATACAGACCCTGAAAGTCGAGGGAGGTCTAAAATTAGAGACTGGTCTATAATTAGAGAAAATTAGAGATAATTAGAGAATTATAGAAAATTATGAAATTCAAACTAGATTTGAATTTTAATAGGCAAAAAGCTGATGTGGTTTAAGAAATCAATCTTCTATTTCTCTTCACACTGAGTTAAAGACGAAGAGATGGACGACGGGGACGCCATGACAATTCCCTGGAAATGGAAAGCTCACGCAATCCCTCACAATCAGCTGTATCTAGCGTTAAAAATTCCCATTTACCTTCCACAGCTGGTGTTGAGAACGCTATTTAGACGCTTGGAAAACCGTGAACACACTGATTGTTGAATTCTCCACATCGGCGCAGTTAGTTTATCACATATGCAAATGAATTCAAGCGTCAGGAAAAGCTGGCAGCTTCACTCTCTTGGAGTTCAAAGAAGATATCAGAATAATCTAGATGACTGTGAATTTGGGCTCACAGAAAAGAAGAGATATATGAAGCACTGAGAACACAAGATTATTTTTAAAACACCGTGAAACCTCTATCAGTTGTCATGGGTCAATTATAGAAATTTTACGGTACATTAAAACTATTCAATAAGCAATATTTGGTCGTTATTTACAATATTATGAACAAATTTCAAAATAAAACATTTAAATAATTAGTTTAATGCAAAATAGAAAAAAGGATTTTGAACACCCCAGAGTGAAAGTGGGAGTGAGAGTGACAGTTAAGGGTGTTTACAATGACAACTTACTCTTACTCTCAGTATGTGAACAGGCCATGAAAATGTTCAACATTTTCATATTCTTGCTTGCAATTTCTTCTTATAATTTTGATCCATCTGTGAAGCATGTTGGACCATACCCGGTGTACTTCTTCAAAGGCTTGCATACCCTTTGCTTCAGTTCTGGTGGCTGAGTTCAGTATACTTCGTCTTCCAATCGAGAAAGTGTTCAAGAAATAGAGTTTTGACTGTAGTACATATTATATGTAGTACATATTACACAGGCCTGGGGAAAAGTGCGATCCCACGATATTCTTTTTTTGATATCAGTAAAATCGGAATTCTTACGATTTTCTGCGTCACACTATCAAATCAGAACTCAAAAAACACTTCGAAAATTGGGTTAGAAAACAAAGCGGGAGCAAGCTTTTGGAGGTGTTGTTGTGTGTGTATGTCCCTTTATGTCATGTAGATTAAGATTTTATTTTCTGTCATTATAAATAAAATATTTGAGACACGTAGTTGTGGGCTTAATGTAGCAGGAAAAACATTGTCCAGCCAGATATTTTGTTTTGTACAACAACTTTTTGTTATTAAATAAAGTGCATTAGAAGAGAATAATAAATGTTGTTCACAAAATGGAAATAGCTCTATATGTAGTATATGATGTCTTGTAAATGAGAGAAAATAAGAGGAAGAGATGCCATGCAATTATTAATTAATATTCATCAAACTTTTGCGTTGCAACTGCTGTTGCAAGCAACATTAAAACTCGTGTAGGAGGAGGAACAAGAGAATATCTATCGTGATTGGAAAATAACGAAATAACTAAAATATTTAAATAGCTAAAATGATCCAGAAAACTGCTGACGGAGGATATTTTAAGTATATTAACAAAATGGGAAAATAAAAGCAAATCTAAAAGCCTAACGATTTTCAGAATCTGATGCAAAAAGCTTTTCACAAGAATTCTGAAGGCCTTTTATTGATACAATCGAGTCTCGATTTAAGTTTGCTTAGTTTGCAACACCTTTTTACTTGAGATTTTTTAAAACTTTTACTAAATTTTCAAAACCTTTACTGTTCTAAAAATCTGGTCACAAAATTGCAAGGACTCTGGTTTTACCGATCGTTTTTAAAAACCTGAGATATTTTTTTCTTAAGTCGAAATTCGATTTAATGGTCACCTTTTTTAAATGGGTGATCTTTAATTCGTATTTTTGTTCTTTTATAAAAAAATATCTAATGCTTCTTAAAAACGGAATTCTTGCGCTTTTTGAGATATGGTTGTCAAAACAGGGTTAGTAAAAGCTTCCACAATCTGGGTTAAAAAAGTGTCGGGCCCTAGGCGGAACGATCTTGGAAAATGTGAGTTAAATAGAGACTCTACTGTAGACTATCACAGAGACAAAAGGAACCGAGTAAGGAATTTTCAAGTATTCAAAGCAATAGCAACCATGGATGAGAAATAAACGAAAACCAAAATTATTGTGACTATCTTAAATATTTGTTGGGAATACAAATTAGCCAGATGTATTCGGATTAGAAAAATCTGGAATTATGCTGCAGTTGACTGGTTTAGTGCGCTTTCTTTATTTGTTTAATTTTTTCGCAGACACTTTCAAGGTGATCCATGTTCTGAAATAAAAAAGGTCAAAATTTTGTGCCTAATTGGCAAGTTCAAGTTGAAAACCGACCATTTCTTTAATTATTAAATTTGTCCGATCATCTGATTTTGTTTCCACTTTTTCAGATTTAGACCCGTTAGAAGGCAGTATGAAAGGCTGAAAATTATTAAACTTAAAATAGTTTAAAAGGGCATGTTCACCATTTGATATGAGATTTGCAAATTTAAATTCCTGGGACTGAATCATATAATGTTATTCACAAAGAAATTTTTTGTCTGACTTTTTGTCTTTTTAACTGGCCCTCATTTTGTAGCCAAGAATCTCAGCTCCAAAATGAATGGTCAAGTTTCGATAAATGGTAAAAAATTTATAGACAAAAAATTTCCACAAAAACTTCTTTTGAAAGAAACGCATGAACTTTCCTGGCACTAATGATATTTAAACACGAAACCGAAACTCGAATGTTTTGACAAAAAAAGATCTGAGATTCAAATGCTTTTTGTTTCAATTCTAACCTATACAATAAATTACTGAGAATTCAAATTTGCGAATTCGTAAACATATCCTTTTTAAATTGAAGGGAAATTAAATTACCGTGAAATCTCTTTTGAGTGTTAATCTCTTTGGGAACTCGTCAAACACATAGCTTTCAGTGTTTATGAAATATCTATTCTTTGGCAAGATTTTCTCGAAGGATCGTTGATGCTTGTCTATTTGGTATTCGCAAATGAAGACGTCCTCTTCTAAATACTTCGGTTGTTTCGGTCTGCCAGATGCCCAAATCTGTGGCTCTAATATCAAGCATCTGCCGACAACTGAATCCAGTGGTAAAGTGTCAAACAGAGGGGTCCAGAATAGCTGAAAATAGTATTTTATCTTCATGTTTTAAAAATACTGCATTTCCTCTGTGTTTATATTTCTGCAGGAAACCAAAATTTTCATTTTTAACCAAAATTTACCATTTTTTGGTATTGCACCCCGTTTTGGTCACTGGAGCTTTGGAAAAAGAGTTTTTTATGCATTTTTGATCAAAAGTCTTGCTCGGAATCTTGTCTAAGGTAAATGAGTGCGCGCATCTCTAACTCTCAAGCCCCCTGCGCCCCCGAAGGGGCGCAGGGGGCTTGGAGTTGAGATGCGCACACCCACATACCTTAGACACATATCACTCGAAAGTGACTCTGGATGCATAAAAAACATGCATACCAGAGTTTCTTTATGCGGTAGGCCCAGTCAACAAAACTATGTTTAAATCGCATCTTTTTAGGGTCTCTAAGTACCCTTTTCGGGTGGTTTGCCTAGGTCCCCAAGCCAAAAAGTCGAATTTCGGTCAAATTTTTTTGTCACAAAAATGTCTTTCCCAATCCCAAAAACATGTTTTTTCGACTAATAACGACCTGAAAAGCACGAATAAGTGGTCAAAATCAACTTTTGGTAGGATGTCGTATAAGGAACTTTAGCCAAATACGTTTACCGTATTTTCTGTAGTAAGTACCCGGGGGAGTTATTTTTCAACCCTTAAAAAATCGGAAAAAAAATATTTCGATTTTGAGATTTTCGGATGCCCGACCGAAATCTAAAAAGTGGAATCAACTAAGATCGTGGTGATTAAGAAAACGCAAAAAAACAGATTTACAAAAATTTTTCCTTAGGCTGAGATATGGGGTCGAAATAGGCGGGAGTTATTAGAGAGGGGGGACTTAATAGAGAAAATACGGTATATATATCAAACCTGAAATGGGTTCAAATACTTTTTGTGGGCAAAGAATATAATATTTATTAGCACATACACAATCGGAGTCAGCGAAGAGGGGACCGAAGCCGCTCCCCTTCGCCTCCCCTTCTCTACAACCTTTATTTCTCTTTTATATGTACTTTCCGGGGTGGAGCGAGCATTGGGGTGGAGCAGCATTGGGGTGGAACAGTCTCATGCATAGATATGACAAAACCAGTAAAATATTGAACAAATAAAAATTCAAATATCCCAATAACACATCGCCTGCTATAACTTCTTCAAGGTAAAATGGTGATTTTTTATATTTTTTATAAAAGTACGCATTTTCGACAACAACAAAAAATTATTCTGAGATCTTTCATATTCCACCGACCGAAATTATAAAAAATTCTGCTTTGTGATCCTGATTCTTGAGAATATTTTGCTAACTATGGTATCTTCTTTTTGCAAAAATAGGCACTTTAACATAAAAGTACAGAAATTTTCGGAAAAATCTACACTCGACTTTCTGATTTAGAACAGCAATTAGAAAAGCCTATAAAACTGCAATGCCAACATTGACTCTAACCATAGATCCTACTGGCGGCGCTAGCATTAGAGTTAGCGTTGCAGTTAAATTTCTCATAAAAGGGTCTTCAAATTCAAATGTCGTTGTGGTTTATTTATCTTTTCTAAAATGAACTATTGTCGAGACGGCAACAATTTTCATTTTCTCTCTCTCTCTCAACTTTTAATCAACTTGTCCATAAGATAAATGTGACAAATATTAAAAGGTTATTCCTATCTTATTGTTAAATCGTAATATTCCACCGACGTGAGTTCGACTCCGCCAACGGTTAAACATTTTTTTCGCGCACATTTTTGCTGGTATGAAACCATGGAATAATCAAATTTTATATACCGTATTTCTTCTAATTAACGCGCCCCTCTAATGAACGCGCCCCCCTGACTTTGAGGTTTGTATCTCGGAGCAGATTTTTTTCAATATGTTATTTTTTGCATTTTCTTAACTCCCGTGAGCTCTACTGATTTTCATTTTTAGATTTCAGATTTTCGCCTAAAATATCAAGATTGACCTCAAATTTTCCGATTTTTGGGGATCTAAAAAATTAACGCGCCGGCGCATTTACTAGATAAAATACGGTAACTCTATTTGTTGATCTTTTTTGGAAGGTAGGTTTCACTTTTACCAAAATTTAGTAGAGTTACAAATCATATAAAAAAAGCTCACCTCATTCTTATAGAACATTCTGGTGGAGTCGCAAAAAGTCTCATGTGGTCTAGCATAATACACACCAAACACAAATCTCTGTCCATTCGGTCCTTTGAATATTCTTTCTATTCGGAAGGTGCGCAAGTCTCTGCGGTGGAACTCTCGCTTGTTAAACTGTTGACCAGAATGCCACCACATGTTCATTGTTGAAGCTCCATCTTCGCTGTTTTCCTCTTTTTTCTTGGGGTTTTCTTTTTTGAGGTCTCCATTAACAGCTTCTTTTCTCTGTTTTTTGGGAGAGTCAGAATTCTTTAGAGGTATGGTTTTTTCGGCTAGCTCATGTCTTTTGAGGGAACCATTTGCTGAGCTGGACTTGGCACACTGCTCATGAAGTCTTTTCAGTATGCTTTTGTGCTGAAATAGAGATAGAAATTATTTTTTCGTCAAAAATATTAACGTAAGAGGCTCGAATTGAATCGTACACCAAAAAGTCTGAATTTCACTTTGGTCGTTTTTCTTTTGATTTTGTTATAATTTTTTAAATTTTTTTGCATTAGCATGTACAGTGTGGCCCAAAAAAATTCGAAATATTTCTTTTAAAATTTTTTTTCATTATGAAGTTATTTCATCTGCAACTTAATTCCACTGTTTTTCATACAGATCTTTTGTGTTTCGTATCGAAGAGCTCCCAGATAGCTTAACTGATGTGATCTATTTTCCTGGGGAAATTGATGGGGCAAGAAACCAACTACGCAAATTTTTCAAATTTTTTCCGAATTTTTTCGACTGTCCTGTAGCTGTGGGTCTTAAATGTCGATGTTTTAAAAGCCTCTGAATCTTTGAATTTCTCAAATAATTTTAGTGATATTTGATAGCTTACAAAGCCAAGATCCAATGCTACATGCAGTGCAAAAACATTTAAAAAATTAGGCGCTAGTATAGAATAACCGCCCCCCGCCCCCCCCCCCCCCCAAATTGCTGTAACCACCCTTGTTTTTAGGCTTAGGGTGAGCCAGCCGAGACTAAAAGATGTCTTACGCACTTTTTTCGGGGTCTTAAGGTTTTAGAAAGAAAAATTTCTGGGAGGGGTATTCGCTACTAGGGTCAACAATTACAATAAAAATCATTAGAACAACTGCAAAATAAAATTAGTGAAATTAAAAAATTTACTAGCGAAATTTAGACTTTTGGGAGCGCCATCAGTAACAGCCAACGGAAAATTGATTTACCTCATCATTCAAGAGTCGTTCCACATACACAGACTCATTCACTCGCACTTGAATACCATGTGAGTTGACAAGTGTGCGGTAGTAAGTGCAACCACTGAACTTAATAGCAGGTTGTGGTCTGAGCACAATATCCACATTGGGGGTGTATTCCAGGTTGCGGGTGCAAAACTCACACACGAATTCCTAAAAAGAAAAATAGTTGTATTGAAAACCAATTAAAATATCCGTAACATACTTTTTTGGTTTTGATGTCAAAGTCAAGGCAGTCAGCATGTAACCTGAACACATCAAATATATGGAGATTGACTTTTTACTTTTGAGAATAGCTCGTTCTACGGCCAATAAGCCAGTTATGCCTGATAGTTGTATTTTAGGAGGTTTAAACTAGGGAAGGGAGAGTACCGAATGTGGTTGGCTAGACTGGTTCATAACAAAATCGCAAGAATTTCTATTTTGCCGGTCGTTTGCAAAAAAATAAGATTTTCGCCAATAGGACTCCGAGACCTAGATATAAGAGACTCGATTGTTAAAAAGAGCTAATCTTATATCGAGATCAGCGGGTCTTAATGGAACAATATTAATGTTTTTGGAAACTACCAGCTGAATTGAAATTTCCACGATTTTTCGGACTAAACTAGCAAATTACATTCGTCAAAAGGACTTGAAAATCGAGTTATAAAAGTATTTGGGGTCAGATTTTTTGGTAATTATTTTAAATTCAGCGGGATGTTGTGGTGTCTACCAAAAATCAGCTCCGACTAAGTTTGTATCCCTCCTAAATCCCTCCTTTTCGAGGCATATCCACTTGGCCAGGGTTTGGATGAATAATATTGCACTTTCAGTCTTGTCAAACAGGATTTTCCGCACAATTTTGCTTATGATAAGAGGGTTTACTTTTAAATTTGACGAACTTTTGTTTCTTTTGGTCATCCAGGTGGATATCCACCTGACCAGGTGGTACCCACACCACATTTCGGCCCTGGATGAGTAAATCGCAATTTTAGTCTTAACAAACCGGTTTCGTCACGCAAATTTAGAGTAGAAAAAATAAATTGTTTTTAATTTTGACTGAGTTTCGTTTTTAGGGGGGGGGGGGGTTCGCCTTAGTCCCCCCTGTTGTTGTTTTTTTGTGAGTTTTTAGCCTGAGGCTCAAGCAAAAGTAGGCCAGCGTATGTTAGGACGAACTTAATCATGAGTCTAAAATACGTTTGAGCCTGCCCTTACATATGCTGGACAATCCTTACCTAAGCCTAATGCTTGAAAAATCACAAAAAACAACAGGGGGACCAAGACAAAAAATACCCCCTCCCCCCCCCCCCATTAAGGGATAGGGCCGAGGTTTGGGTGCGCGAAATTGCAAATTCAGTTCTAACAAACCCAATTTCCTACACATTGCTGAATTAAAAAATGTAAAATTTTTTAATTTTAATAAATTTTTATTTCTCTAGGTAACCAGGTGGTTATCCGCGTAACCTAATTGGTACCTAACTCAGGTATTCGGGTTTGGGTGGGTAAATTTGTATGCTTGGTCATGTCAAACACGATTCCCACACAATTTCGCCTATGATAAAATGGTTTGTTTTTATTTTTAAGAAATTTTTATTTTTTAGGCTTGTGTTGCGTCTTCGACGCAAGTGATGTCTACAAAATTATTCACTTTCCCAGTCTGGGGTTTGGTGGCCTACTGGTTAAGGCATTTCCCTGCGGATCCAAAGGGAGTGGGATCAAATATCCCCTCCATTCCCCCTTTTTCCAATTCACGAGCTGTTGGCCGTGGCCGCTCGCGACACTTGGTTCCGGTTTAGGGGTATTTAGGGCGGTTGGAGGGTACTTGGGGTGGTTTGGGATGGTTTGAAGTAGTTCGGACACGATCTAAAATTTAAAAAAAACCTAAAAAAACTGCCTTGGTCCCCCCTGTTGTTAAATATTCGGTTGAACAGGATTAGTAATTTTCCGCCATTGATGTTTCGCACTTCATATAAATCTTGTTTGGGAAATTCCTCGTTTGAAAAAATCTTGTTTGGAGAATTCCTCGTTTGGGAATTGGTTGTCACCCGATGATTCAGTTATCACTACAAATAAAAACTTAAAAAAATATTTTAAAAAGGTCAACAACAAATATATTCAGGGGTGGTCGCGAACTTTCTGAACAACCTGATATTTCCGTAATATTGACAAAAACCCATTTCTCAAGCCCTAACGATGCCCTCCCCCCCAATTCTTGAAGTTGGGCCTCCTTATGTTATATTTTGCAAATTGTAGGCTTTGAAGTAGTTCAGTTCTCAAATCACTTACCAAAAGTGACATTTGTCACACTGAGTCATGACCCCATCATCCTCCATAATACCGCAAATACAGCGCACACAATCCTCATCTTTATTGTCAGACAGAGTAAGACGAGAGGTTTTGTCGGGAGTGGTCGAGCCAACAGCATTTGGTGAGTCCATATAGGACAGGTCTGCTTCGGCTGTCAAGATTTTGGGCGTGTCTTTCTTGACTGACAGAACTGGCTGCTTTCTACGCTCATCCAAGAAATTCAGCTGAGCTTGTTTAGAAAATGAGGGACATGCGCGTAGTAATTCTCCCATCTGAGCTTTTTTAAGACTGATGTATTGTTGTTTAATGGCCTCCAGACGGCGGCGGTCAAAGGATTTTTGAAATATTGCAATAGAATGTTTGACAGCAGCGTCGAATCGATCCACCAAAATGTCCACTTGGTCACAGGAGAGGACCTCAAAAAATTAGTATTCAAAATATAGATTTGTATGGTAAATTAAGCTTTACCAGTTGGACAGATCTGTGGAGTTGGTAAATCCTGCGTTGAGCAACTTTTTCACGCCTCGTGCAAAATTTGGCAAATCTTTTGTACAGAGATATGAGGATTTGAGCCACATTACTGAGTTCTGTTGGATTATCTAAAACGGACTTGTATTATTACTTTTCACAAAACCACTAGGCAAAAACCAAAAATATTTGCAAGAATCGGCATTACTGTGCTTAGCCAGCCCTATTCATAGTTAATCTACTTTTAAAAGAATTAATCGGGTAATCATAGTGTATTCATACTGTAAAGAGAGCAGATATGGTGGGCTGAGGGGTCAATAGCCCCCCAGTCAGATTTTTCGAAAAAATTGTTAATTAAAAACACTATAAAACTCGAAAACGGTGTAGGGAAAATGACCTCTCGGGGGCTTTAGCCCCCCTCCCCCGTCAGATTTTTCTGGCTACGCCTCTGGCATAGACCCTTAGGAAAAAAGGAAGAGGTGGCGGCGTAGTGTAATGGTAGCACATCAGCCCGGACAACTGAAAGCTGCAGGTTCGATTCCTGCCACCACCATTTTGCCTCTTCCTTCCTAAACTTTTCTATACCTTATTATTATGACCTAAGTAACCATGATCACTTTGGCTACTATCAGAGCTGTTGAAAAAATGAACCGTGCTCGCCCTCGACGGAAAAATCGGAGCTATGAGAACAAGCTATGAGATTTCTTGACCATCCGTTACCCACCCAAAAAAGTATTTGCCCAGTTAATTGCTGCTCTGCAGTCCTACCCATGCTTGCCGACCCCTGCCCGTGCCCACTAAAGAGGGACTCATGGCTGCCGGTGACAGCTCTGGCTACTACATAATATGCAGATACGGTCAATTGTACCAAAAAGTAAATAAAATTACGAAAATAGGATAGGGCAAATCTAGAGAACCCAAACAAGTAATGAAAAATACTCACCTGAGAGAAAATCGGGTATTTGCAGAATTGGTATGTCTAAAAATGGATTTAAGTACTTGATGTTTTACCGATCGATACTTACGTTTTTGGTGAGAACCCTTTCTTGCCTTCCGTCTTCTAACATTTCTAACAAGGAATGGTAGACTGCGATGACCACTTAGAGCATCTTTGTTGTTAACTGTAAATGAATGCCTCCTTCTTCTCTTGTGTCGATTAGATGAGCATGGTTCGGGTGCAAGACTTGCTGTTTGACTGCATCTACAACTCTGGGCTGGGTCTATAGCCACATGTTGACAGTCGCCATAGTCGTAGCTGAGTTCTTCTCCAGCTTTAATGTCAATTAGAGCAAAGATGCCAACACGGGATACTCCATTGACTTTCCTAAACAGAACTTGGTGAGATAAACTGTTTTCATGGAGTGGATGCGATTTATAGCACCCAATGTTCAACTACTTAAATTTTCTTTAGGTTCATTCCACTAAGCTTTGCAGGCAGAATTTTAAAAATCTCTCGCCTCGCTTGTACATTTCACTGCAAAAAAGTCCGGATCAGGATCCGCTCACGGTACAATCTGCTTCTACAGGAAAACTCGATTAAAAAAAACAATGGCAGTGTCGAGAAAGAATCGAATACACGGGCTCCGTTTTCCATTAGGGTGACGATAAAGAGGGAAGTGATCACACTATGGGACGAAAGTTACGGCCCTGGTCAACACTATCAGCATTTTCGATGTATGACTTGACAAAGAGATCGATATCCACCCTCAAGTAACTTGTGTTATTTATTAAGTTACTCCTATTGTTAAAAACCATACCATTTCTGCAACTGGCAATTGTTGGACTGACATGAGTGGCTGATAAAGCGAGAGATGTTGCCCTTCTTGGTAGCATCCAACACATAGCCATCCGTGAATTCCAACCCATACCTGTGCTGCTCTTGACGTCTGGAAGCATATCTCCGGAGGAAGGTTTCTTTTCGCATCACCTAAAATTGTATAATATTCAGTAATTTCTAATAAAGATCACATATAAATTTAAAAAATGTGACTGACCTCGCCAACGTACTCGCATATAAATTGTCCCGGGCTATGTCCACCGTTGCTTTTACTCCACACCCTGAAATTGATGACTGACAAGTCTGCAGCTGGGAAATAGCTTCATTGTTGGATATTCTTCGATTGCGGCACTCAGCTGGGGACAGGGTGCAACTAAATATTCGCTAGATAAAATATTAGAATTTTATATCAGATCAAACCTGTTGATGGTACATTCCATTCTCTGCAACCTAAGTGCACAATTGGATTTAGCAGAACAGGATGAATCTGCACAACATTCACATTGGAGATCTTCTCGTATTCTTGGCGGAGCTTCCAAGAGGACATCTTAAAATACACAAAGATGAGTTTCGAGGTCAAAAACTAAAGGGATGCAAATGACAAACATTTATTTTGGAAATATTCCCAGAAAGGCTTTTGTATGTAGGGCGTGCAAGCTAAACGGATTTCAGTTACAGGGTTTTTTTTTCGGTCTGTTAACTGTCCTAAACACGGTTTCGGTTTTTGTAGTAAATGAGCCGGAATTTAGCTAAGCCGTTTTACCAGATGCTTTTTTAGTTGGATTTTGTTTTCATATAATTTTTAAGAAACCATTATGCTTCGGTTGACCGACCGTGTACCACCCAAGTTTCACCTCAGGTAGCATACGGTCAGGTACAAGACCGGTACAGATACCCTACTTTTTGGAGAAAATTATCCGGAGCGGAAGAAACCCGGGAAATTGGGTTGAGCAAAATCACTATTCGCCTCTACTTTAGAAATCTAAAACTAGAGATATTTGGGGTATAGACGTTTGGCTACAAATGTAACATTTTTGGCGTTCTGCCCTATGTTCTGTTTTAGCCACTTAGGCCTACTTAGGCTTAGGCCTTAGGCTTAGGTTTAGGCTTAGGGACCAAAAAAATGTCTTACGAACTACAAAATGGCTGAAAAAATAAGCCTAAGTGGCTGAAACAGAACATAGGGCAGAACGCCAAAAATGTTACATTTGTAGCCAAACGTCTACTCACCAAATACTTGTAACCCACGAAACCAAAATATTATATTCTACATTAACAGCACCGCTAATTTCATCTCGTACGACTCCCACGTGTCTCACATGCAAAACTCTATCAAATGGCAAGATTAAAAACTTACTTGTTCTAATTTTGACATATTCCTCATGTATCCTAGGGGTCTGTTTAGCCGCTTTTTCTGTAGCTACCTTCTTTCCTGATCCATTCGATTTTTGAACTTGTAAAGTACCAGAAGAAGAAGAAGCACACGGTCTTCCTCGTTTCTTCTTGACAACAGTCACACCCACATTAGATTCTTCGCTCTCACTCAACTCACAAATCTTGGTGTGTTTTTCGGTCCTTTTTCTTTTCCGTCTTAGCATCTTTTCGTGTTTTTGCGAAGACAATGAGCTGGCCTTCGCTAACTCTGCTTCAAAAGTATTTTTCCTCCTGTCTGCCCCTATCCTCTGCCATTCCAACCTTTGCCAGGGAAGAGGAAATTTCAAACCAGATGGTTCCATATTTAGATGTACAGATCCAAAGCTATGCTCCAAGGATTCAATTATGCCCTGCAACTTTTCATTGATCTGAGCTCGGACTTGGCGACGGTAGACTGAGCGTCGGCACCTCAAAACCTCCTCCTCGTCCTCCTGGTTAAATGAAGTGGATAATGAAGATGAACACCTGCTCACTGTAGAATCAATTGTAAACAGTGAACATGGCTGCTCATGGTCAATCTCCATGGATCGCGCTGCAGCAACACATTTTTCTGGGAATGCTGCTGGTTGGGGCGGAATAAATTCAGTTGATTTTTGGACTTTTTCATTCACATTCCTGAATTTGCTGCTGGATTTGGACTTTTTTTCTTTAGGTGGTTTGCATGCAGAATTGCTTTGGTTGGGGGCACTGGTGCTGGGGGCGGAGTTTCAGTCACCAAAGCGGCTTTAGACTGGATAAGGCTGGTCAACTGACGTAACTGAAATTGTAATGTTAATCACGTATATTATATGTAAAACGCCACCAAATAAACTTTTTTGCTGACTCAGGATTTAAAACAAGTGCGCTTTATCAAATACTAAAACTGCAGGTCCAGAAAAATTTGTAAGAAGTGGAATAATTTGACTTTAGCCATAGTAATTTTCTGGTTTTAAACAGGTAAATTTTTCGTGACTATCAAAAATAAATGTATGTTACTATAAAAGAGTAAATAATAGAAACACAAACGTGAATTACTACTACAAACTATTATATACATTATGAAACTTCTAGCCAATTATCCCACAATTAAAACAAACTCCTATTTATTGCTCATATTTTAACCAAATAGAGTTGAAAACAATTGCAAGCTAAAGTTGTGGGAAAGGCACACGCAAAGGCATGGCCGCATATCACCGGTTTATAATAAAAAGTAAGCTATAAGTAACTGCAGCTGCAATTAAAGCTAATCTGTCCCCCAAGTAAATGAATGTCGGAAACGGGGGTGAGGTGGTGTTATTGCTATAACTCGGTTTGGCAGCCTACTGGTTAGGAAAGAGAACACATTGGTTCACTCACTCACTAATCAAGCCTATAAATAGATGTCCAGGTAGGAAGTTGTAATCCCCCTGCTTGTTGATGTGCTTGGAGGTAAGGCAAGCAAGCAATTTTTTTTGCAAAAGCTGCACAGGGTGACTTGAAGGATCATACTTTTGCCATTTGTTCAGCCGTAGCTCATTTGGAAGTTGACACTCCGCTCTCTTAACCCATTAAAGGGGCATGCCCGTGCGTTGAGGTGTGAACCAGCAGTTTTTTCCGAATTTTTTCGAATCGTCCTGTTTTCACTCATTCTTCGTCAAATCTGATATAGTTGACTTTATACTGCTTTTGAAAACTAGACAGGAAACTTAAAAAATCTAGACGAGAGAGAATGCAAAAATTTATCGAGAAAGAAAAGAACTGCTGGTTCGCGCCTTTTCTCCCTATCAGGCACGATCATGCCCCTTTAACAAGTGAAATTGTTGAGCGTAGGAAAATGTCGGAACGTCGGGAAAGTCCTGGATCAACGCCGAAGTGACTAGCACTTTCTGATAGATTCCATCATACCCCCTAGAACACTCCTTGGTCGATGTCGAGGTCGACTTTCTGAACTTTTTTTTGTGACCGGAGATTATTTTTTCTAGTCTCATTTTTACGTTTCTATACGAAACAAGAGCTTAGGATCTGTTTCTTCTAAATCAAAAAATATAACAAAATGTATATAATAGTAGAGACAGAAACAAGACAAGATCTTGACCAAGATTTTGTCTTGTCTTGCCCTGATTTCGAATAAAAATCTTGTCTTGGGATCTTGCTTGGTCATTTCTAGAAACCTTGGTTTTGGTTTTTTGGCCAATCTTGGACTCTATATATGCGAGGGTCCCCCACAAAAAATATGGCTCGGTCCCCCTGTTGCTTTTTTGTGATTTTTTAGACTTAGGTTTAGGCAAGAGTTGGCGAGCGTATGTTAGGACGGACTTAAACATGGGCTTTTACTTATAATTCTATAGCAAGATCAGAACCAAACTTCTCTAATTTTTGAGAATCATTTGTTGGGTTAAAGGACAGTTTTTAGGTCGAAATGATCGTACTAAAAATATTAAAGCTTTTTTCTAAACCTGCAGGAAATAAGCTGCAAAATCAGGTACTGTTAGTTGGAAAAACATATTTGAGAATTAAAGTCTGGCTTCACAAGAACTCGAAAGACGAGGAAATTTCGGATATCAAAATTTTGATGACTTTGTGAAAACCTTTGCACTTTTTCAAAAATAGTAAAAGACATGGTGAATTTTTAAATTGTATTTTGTGGATTACAAGTTTCCCTACAAAAAATTGTGTAAGGCTAACTGCGTTCGAGTAACAAAAATTGATGAGGGGCCCAAACCACTAAAAAAGGAAAAAAATTGAAAAATTTGGCCAAAATGGGTTAATCTTGGTTTTTGGCCAAGGTCTTGCTTGGACGTTTTCAAAAATCTTGGTCTTGGTCAAAATTTTGGTTAAAAATCTTGTCTTGCAATCTTAATTGGTCCACACAATTTGGAGGTTTGTCAATGTCATGGTCGATGTAACCTCGATCGCAACATTGACAAACCTCCGTCTTTCGAACTATTATACACACTATTGTCATATAAATTAAAGGTTTTTTGATGTAAAAGCAAGCTTAGTTCATAAGCTATTGTTTGGTATAAAAAACTAGCAAAAATAATATCTGCCACAAAAGAAGTTCGAAAAGTCGACATCGACCAAGACTAAGAAGTGTGACCATAGCTTTATTATAACTGATCACTTTTTGGCCTTGGGTCTCCTATTGTTTTCGATTGGGTGCTAGTTAGGCCAATATAGATTCAAATACATTTTTATTACCTTTTTTGTAGTTGTGGAAACGTGCTTGAGTCCGTCCTAGCCTATCTTGCGCCTCAACCTAAGCCAATAACAACAGGGTAGACCAGGGCCAAAAGCGTGGGGGCGGGGTAAAAGGTAATGACCTAGTAAAAAGTGTCTTAGAAGTTCGACTATCCCAATGTTATATGCTCCTGCAGAAGGATCCAGGATTAGGATTTTGTTAGGATTTTTAATCTGTTTTGGTTTACAAAATCGATCGGCATAATCTCAAAAAATTCCTTACCTGTTCTGGTGTAATGCTCGAGTATAACTTCTCAGCCAATTCACTCAGATCCATGGAAGGTGTAACTGCGAACAGCAGACTGCTTATATCACCACTTGTAGATGCTGTCTCCGTGTCCACTTTTTTGGTGTTTAATTCAGTTTCCTGGTTGGTTAGTGGAGGACTAATGTTTCCTTCTTCCATGGCTGGTGGTGTCAGGTCGTTGATGTAGTCGTTGATGGTGTCTTCCTGAGTGTTCTGTTGTTGCGTCATGGCTGGAAGAAGGGTGGGCATGTCAGAGAAATCGTCACTCTCGTCTGCATTGCTTGACTTGACTGTGTTCACACTGCTTGCTGACATATTTGGAATGGACAAGGGATATTGCCCACTGTCGCATGATGTCACCTAAAAACGGCAAATTAGTTAGTGTTTGGTCAATTTTTTACTAAAATTAGAGGTTCAATATCTAGTCTGAACATTAGTCTTTTACAAATTGAAAACTTTTAAAATGGACCACTAATCTGATATAGCACAGTTTTAATAGGAAGCCTGGTTATCGAGATATGACCCTAGGTTGGTGGGCCATGATTTCAAATGACGACCACTCTACTTTTGGTATATATATTGTCAACCAAGTATCCGTTAGAAATCCATGATTTGACCGTAATTTGATACCGTGATTTGAATTTCTGAGGAAATTCAGCACTAGAAAACACCAGAAAAGTAATTCACACATGAATTATTTTTACATGCAAAGGCCTCAAAATTGTAAAAAAACTTGGCTAACATGGGAGGGACCCTGACTGTGACTGGGCATTTTTTTCGATAAAAATTTTTTATGCGCGTATTCTTGTAGAGCGTGCCCAAACCCTATGTGAATTTGGCTCCTCACCTCTGAAAGCTAATAAAAATTTTAGGAATGACCCATGACCCAAGGGTCAGCTATGAAAAACCATGATATGAGTATAGAGGTATTTGTTGAACCTTGACTGACCCGTCTACCACATTTTGTGGACCTTCAGAGTTGGGGAGCCAGATTTGTCAGGAACTTGAGCACGCTCTACAAGAATACGCAGACAAAAATTTATCATCGAAGTTTTCCCAGGTCACAGTTCGGGTCCTCCCCCGTAAGTAGCTTTATACCTAAAAAATCGTGCTTAAATGAAAACCACCAATATACTCATTATGCAACTTTTCATGCTGCAAAAGCTACTCAGACCCTGTAGTAAGACTTGAAAGACACAATAAATGCCGAAAATATACCTGGGTGGTGTAGGGCGAAACCATTGGCGGAGTGTAAGATGAGACGGAAGGTGGCGAGCCCGATTCAATCCCACTATCCGGAGTGGAAGAATTGATCTGGCCTGCTGCCACGTGGCTTACTCCAGCCATCATATAGGAAGAAGTATGCTGCTGTTGCATGCCAATATTCTGCCAGCCGAGTTGTTCTCGGTGTCCAAATCTCTGGCCAGCTTGCAGATACTGAAAAATATTGTTTAAAGCCATTAAACACTTCAGCATAAAATTAAAAGTCAAAAATAGTTTAGAAAGTTAGGAATGTCGACGGATTTCAACTGGTTATTTTTAAACGTTGCTCCGGGAAGTGAGTCGTGGCTGATAAGTTCCGCTCAATAAATTTCAACAATTTTCAATTTTTTATGGATCTCAAATTTTACTCAGCTCGGGTTTCGACGATTTTTTTCTGCAATTTTTAAAGTATCATGTCGAATTCGATTGATAAGTTCATTTCAAAGTTATCGATTGAAAGTCATCAAAGCGAGCACTTTTGAATTAAAATGAGCCCACTTGGGAATCCTGGACTGCGCCATAAGACAACCTTAACAACGACCCATAACAACCCCCCCCCATAACAATGTCAATAAACCTGTTGAAACTGAGTGGTCTGCATCATTTCCTTGGTTGAATCAATATGTATGCCTATCTCCTGATTCGTAGGTCCATTCCCACCACGCATGTCCATACTAGCATAAGTCATGGTGGAGCTGGTCTGAGGCAAATAGTCCTCAGTGGTTATTATGGCTGAGTTTGGCTGCACCAATTGGGTGAAATCAATTGAGTTGAGATCTTCTAGAGCTTCGGCTCCTTGTCTCAGCTCCACTGGTTGGTTGGCGGATGTTTTAAGCATGGGTGAATGCATGCTGTTTTGGCCGGTGTTCTGGGATTGAACATAGTTGGCTGTGGTGGTGGATGGGTGGTTGGCTGAAGGTGCATGGACAGCTCCTAGGGGTCCAGCAACTGAGGTACTACTTGAGAAGGGGATGGGGATTCGAAACCAGCTTTGCAGTGGTTATTCATCACCATTCTGGTGCGACCACTCGGGATATGACCGGCATTGATCTCGAAGTGGTGTGGTTGGAGGGGATAGGCCATCTGGGTGGAAGTGGAGGCATGGTTGGAGGTGCTAGTTCCAGTTGTGGATGGATTTGCCCATTGGGGTTGGATCTGGACTAAATGAGTAGGTGGAGCGGGGTAGTGATTAGGCCTGGACGGCCCTGCCACTCTCGGGGAGATGGATATCTGCGAAGCGGAGGAGGGTATGGCTGTAGTATGGGTATTTGACGATGGTTTGCAGGTTGGAGTGTGACGGCTGGCACGGTAGCTGCGCCCGGAAGATGGTGCTATAGCCGGCTTGCTGACTGCGACATTGGGGTTTGGCACTATTTGGATGGCTGAACCGGATGGGGTAGGCACTGGAACAAGCGTGCTAGTTGTAGAACTGCTGCTGGTCGTAGAGATCTGAAATGACTTGAATTATAATCATAAAGTAGGCTCAGTGGTTTTTGAATTGAGTAGTTTTTACAATCAGCCTATCCAAACTACACTCGCCTCTCTATCTTTACAGCATCCGCTCTATATAGCGTCATGTTCTAATCGCTTTATTCAAAAACTTCGCACCCGAGTTGTTCTAAATAAACCAAAATTAATTTTGCATTTTAGTAAGTTTCGTTGCTGCGCAATAAATGTTCTAAAGTTGTAACCTATGAACTTTCCTCCGATATTATTTTATGAGCCACTCGAATCTAATCGGACGCAAGTTGTGGTGTACATAATAGGGTTAACCAGGTGTGGCTTTTGAGCCTCCCGAAAAAAATCCCACGGGTGTGGCCTGAAGTTTTTTGTCTTATTTTTGTTTATTTTTGACAATTTTCGAAGCCCCACCGGTGTGGTTTCGAAGGCTCCGTGGGGCTTTTTGATATACTATACTTTGCACATTGACTTTTTCTCCCTTAAGGCGCATACACAATGAGGAGGCTGTTTGCGGACGCTAAAACAACAACTAATGGCCTGTTCACATACTGAGAGTGAGAGTGGGAGTGGGGTGTTCACAATGCACCTTACTCTCACTCTCACTCTCGGGTGTTCACAATGCTTTTTTTCTTTTGCCTAAAAATAATTAAATTGTTTTTTTTATTTTTTAAATTTGTTCATAATATCATAGATTGCGACCACATATTGTGAAAAACAAACTATATTTGATTTAAATAGGCAAAAAAAAGTTGAAGTAGTTCAAGACACCAATCGTCTCCTTCTCTTTTGGACTAGGTTGAGGACAAAGAGATGAAAGACGAGGACGCCATGACGATCCTCTGGAAATGGAGAGCTCACGAAATTCATCACAACCAGCTGTATCCAGCGTTCGAAATTTCCCTATACCTTCACGTAGATGGCGTTGAGAAGGCTATTTTAGACGTTTCGAAAACCGTGAACACACTGAGTGTTGAATTCTCCCCACTTGCTCAGTCATTTTATTATTTTCAAGCGTTGGGAAAGGATGGTATCTTTACTCTCTTGGAGTTCAAAGAAGATATCAGAATAATTTAAACAACTATGAATCGGGGCTTGGATAGGGAGAAAAAAATGAAGCATCGAGAACATAAAATAATGTTGAAAATGCCGTAGAACCTCTATTAATAGTCCTGTGTCTATTATAGAAATTTTACGAGACATTATAACCATCCAACAAGCAATCTTTTGTTGTAATTTACAATATTATGAACAAATTTCAAAAATTATTAAAATGATAAGTTAAATGCAAAATAAAAAAATGCATTGTGAACACCTGAGAGTGGGAGTGAGAGTTAAAGGTGTTCACATGACAACTTACTCCCACTCTCACTCTCAGTATGTGAACAGGCCATAAGAATCCGCGAAACAGAATCCTCTCTTTTTTACTATTCTCCTAAAATTATTCAGTTGGTGCAGTTTTTTTTATTTTCCAGTTGCTTATATAGCTTCTGACATCATATAGTTGAGGTTTAGGGCTACCAAATGAGCTATTGACTGAGTGGACGTTGCTTTAAAAACTTAGATAAAATTTTAAGACTCCGCCAAAGAATCCTAACTCGAATTCAAGTGCGGAGGCTTGGGATAGTCTTTCTTTTTTAACTCCATTTTTTCATTAATATCTAATTTATCAATAGCTCATCTTGTACCCCTGAATCTTAGCTACAAGATGGCACCAAAAGAATAATTTTTGAAAACTTATACAGTGCATCCTAGGGTATTTTAATACGTGAAACACGAGCATCAATGAATCATATGTTAAAACAAATGTATCGTGCGCTCAAAATTTTGCTAGAATTCAGTAGAAAATCCGAATAAAAAACAGAGGTCTACAAAATGCTTTCTAGCTGAGATATGACTTTGAAAGGCACACCAAAAAAGCAACAACGTCAAAAAGCCGCACGAAGCTTGCAAAAGCGACTGACATACGACTCGATAGACATTGTGACTCGAGACACCAACTCGATCCAGTTGCGACTTGATACTGCAACTCGATACACCACGTCTCAAGTTCGACTCCCGCCAAGTGTTATTTCGACTAACTTTTTCACTTTTTAGCCGTTTTGTGGTTTTGGATACATACTTGAGCCCGTCCTAACGCGCGCTGGCATACCCTTAGCCTAAGGCTTCGCCTAAATTAAAAAAAGACAATAAAATAGCCTAAAAAGAAGGCCTAAACTCTATGTAAAATCTCAGAAGGTACCCAAAGCCCTAACGATGATGAGAATGAAGAATTCAGGGATGCAAAAAGGCATAAAGGGCCACACACCACCAAAAAAATAACAAAGCATAGAAATAGCACCAGGCTGGAGTCGGACTTGAAACCCGGTGTATCGATTGGTCTATCGAGTCACAATGTGTATCGAGTCGACAATTTACTTGCAAAAGCCACACCGGTGTGGCTTCAAAAATTAGCCAAAAAGGGAGGCCTGCACCGGAGCTTTCCGTGTGGCCTTTTCAAATCGGAAATTTGAATTTTTCCAAAAGCCACACTGAGGCTTAAAAGCCACACATGGCCAGCCCTGGCACACACTTTTGATCGGGAATCGGCTAGTCAAGATTTGAAATTGAAACTGAACTGTGCACTCCTTGCAACAAAAGCTTTTCCATTTATGTCATATCCAATACGAAAGTGAACAATGGTTAGACAAAAGCTCAGGTAAAAAAGTTATTTAGTTTAAAAATCTGGATGTGGCCCTAAAAACTTCTGCCCGCATAAAAATTAGTAACATAACAATCTAAACACAACTTATCAGATCTCCTATCCAAATTCAACTTTCCAAACTCAACAAATAGAATGCAGCCAGCATTATTCATCATCTCTTAATTGCTGTCACACACCTTTAAAGACTCAAATGTATTTGTTGCGTCGTAGCTACTCTTTTTAGTGCTTGCTCTTCCTGCTGCTACTGCTAATATAAAAAGGTGTGTGTGTGTATCTATGGCATTTACCACTCACCAGCCAGACTCTATTTTTGTGTTTGTTATGGGATTAGTAGAACAACAGCCTACTCCTACTTATGTATATATGCGTGTGCCACCACCACCAGCAGCTAAGGGCAACAACGAAAAAAGAAGAGAGAAGCCAGCTCCCCTCCATTGCTAAATTTGTCCCCAAGAATTTGTATGAAAAATATTGTTGTCGTTTAGACGCCCTCTTGTTTAGTAGTCACTTTTTGGCGGTGGCTGGCAGCTTGGGTTGGTGGTAGTGGTGGTTGTGAAACATACACACACTTAGTGGCTGGCTACTAGCAGGTCTCTTCCCCAAACAAAACAGCCAATTCCTTCGTTTTTCAAATAAGGCATAAGGGTAAGTGGGTTTGTTGGAATGAGAGGGGACCTCAATGAATGGCTCTTAAAGCCAAATGCTATGGCGCCTTTTGGCTGGCGGAAATGAATTTGAGCAAAACAAGTGGGTCGGATGGCTTTGCGAAGAAATCGTTCTCGGACTTTGAACAAAAGTGAATTTTTGCAAACTGCTGGCAAAAATTAGGAATACCAAAAAGTAGGTTGCCCTAACTTAGTAACCCCAATTTTTTATTTCTTATTTATTTAAGTGGAGTTTACAATAGAGGGATGAGCTGCCCAGAAACACTCGCTTTTCACACTGTTAGGTAATCCACACAATATACGCGATAGTGACTCTACCTATTCGTGGGTCATGCAAATTATAATAAAATCATAATATAATCATAATATCTAATTGCGAAATGTTTCAGAAATGTTGAAGTCGGAAAGTCAATGACTGTCATGTACTATCAATATGCAATTTTCCGTTTGCACATGACGAAATGCAGATGACGAGCTGCAATAATTTAACCGTACAACTCCACAAGCAAAAGTATCAACTGCTAACATAAATCTTCAAATGTCTTCTCTGCCTTTTCAGGCCATATAAACGTGACTGTCGTTTCCGCATTTAAAATTCCTATCCCAAGAGCTTTTTTGACTAGATGAAACCAATTTACAAACCCTAAATATACGCAAGCCATCAACAAGCAAATCCAAGAAAGTCTTTTTGCGAAGTCACCCACTTCAGGTTCCGATTACTCCTAAAGCTTCCGGGTATCACTATCCTGCGATTAAAGTGGAAATTGTGAGTCTTTACAAATCATATATGAAAATATGGCAAAACTTTATTGCAGAAAATTAATCTATGTATTGTCGAGCCTTTAATTTTTCACCCCCTCCTGGGTATGTCGAATTTTCTTAAAGGGAGGGTGAAAGCTGTTAAGGAGATTGTCTCGACACGAAATGATTAACCTTAGTTTTTTTAAATGTGGTTTTAGAGCCATATTTTATCGACAACTCGGTGTTACAGTCTCAGACAAACTTGTGTAGAATTAAAAGTTGGATCAGCATCAGCAGTATCAGAAATTTTAAATTCCTTCAAAAAACGCCCTAAAAATCGAAACTGAAAAGAAGAATAACCCATCGAAAAAAGGTTAATCAGTCTTCTATTGCATTTGGATTTTCAGGACATTTTTTGAAGGAATTTAGAAATTCTGATATTGCTGAGCTCATCCAACTTTTAATTCTGCACAAGTTTGTCTGCGATTGCAACACCGTCTTGTGATCAAAATATGGCTCTAAAACAGGGCTGCCATCTCAAAATTAAAAAAAAAGAACATTTGGTCGAAAAACAGGAATTTGAAGGAAAAAGTCCATTTTATCCAGTTCTTATTGCCATTTCAAAGCGAAAAAAAAAAGATTTTGACTAAAAATTCGAAAATAAAAAAAGATTTGGGGTCCCAAAAAAAGGACAAAACTTTTTAAAAAGGACATATGGCACCGCTGCTCTAAAACCACATTTGAAAAACAAAGGAACTAGGATTAATTCTTTCATGTCGAGACAATCTTCTTAACAGCTTTTACCCTCCCTTTAATAGACCGTTATAAAGTTAGATGTTATATGGTGAGCTAAACTCTAATTGGTGCGGCCATTTGAAAAAACTTAAGGTTTGCGATGTCGAAACCTAGACTATATTTTCATAATTTTCATATTTCCACTATTTTTCAGAGAATTAGTATTTTTGGTTTTTTTCATAAACATAGATTTTTTATTTTACTTCAACATATATCGTTCAGTTTCCCAGCTGAAAGATTGAAAGAAGCACAGATGACCGACTGAAGAATCTAATTGGATGAAAACAGCAAAAAACTTTCTCCCCATCCAGTTAATCTTTAGAAAATTGGCGTCAAAATTAAGTGAGTGAGTGGTACCTGTGGTTGTTGCTGGGAGGAAGAAGGTCGAATTAGAAGGCCGAACAGGGAAGCCTCATTGCCATCCTCTGCCCTGCCTTTGAACACGCAAGGGACTGCCTCAAACTTTGCTGCTTCAAAACTCATGCTGGCTCACATTCTCACTTGGCTAAATTAACTACAGACATCATCAATTTGTGGTTTCACATCATTTCAACAAAAAATTATAATCCGCGTAATTGGATCCCACATAGCAACACAAAATACAATTAACAAGACGTCACATTTGTTAAAGCGATTATGCAAAATGTATTATTGTGGGTTGTTGCAAAAAAGAGTGAGAATTTAATCAAGAACACGTGCTTTTAATATGGCTTCAAATCGATAAAATTGTTTGAAAAAGGGTAAAGCTCTTTCCTGTCCCTAAAATGATATTTCTTGGCGCTTGTCTTAAAAACAAAAACTTTTAGCGGCAAAAATAATTCAGCGACACAAAAGCATTTTTAATGACAACTTAACTTCCTAGACAATAGATTTTTTTGCTAAGAGACATATCAATATGAAAACCTCGTAAGAAGTCTATCATACTACAAAATCATCGATTTTTAAAGATTGATAAAGATTGGCATAGAAAAATAACAGGGCAAAAAATCATGAAATTTACATGTCAGACGATTTTGTTAATTTTTATAGGATGCGCGCTACCAGTGGAAAACCATTTTTCTGAATGTGTTAAAATCGCGCAGACTTCTTTGGTGTGAATTATTGAAAAAAAGACTTCTTGGGCCACCCTGTGATACGCATGCAAACATTTATAAAAATAAATTTACATAATCGAATTAAAAATAATCTAATTTTAAGAAATGAAGTAGTCGAGTACTTGCACCACTAATGGGCTCCGAAATAATTTAAATTGACACGCAAACGAATTAGTTGATGAGATCCACAACAAGACAAATGATAACATACAGAAGAACACAACATCAAGTAGTAGCGGAATTAAGTGATTAGCAGCAAGAAAAGGACAAACAGATTGGGGATTAATGTGGCTGTCAACAGCCCCAACACGGCAATACATCACCCCCACTCCAGGGAAGAAGAGTATTGTTTGATAATAACAATAATAATGATTTAATTAAGTAGGAATAAACGCATTTGAAAGAAAGAAGAAGAAGAGCATCATCAACAGCACCACTACTAGGGGGTGAGGAAATAAAAGAAGAGGCAAGAAGAGGGGCAGATTAGATGGTGAAGAAGCAAGATGGATGAACACAACACTCATTCAAACAACCTATCAAAAGCCACCAAGACATACACACAGTGTGTTAACTGTGCGCACCACACGCGCTTGCCTCTCTTCCAAAGGTGTGTGTGTGCTCATTGTTAACATGTGCAAAGCGGCGGTAGAGGTGCAGAGTACTAGACAGACGAACAGACATTTGGCATAAGAGTACTAGGGTAGAGTAAAAAGGTTAGAGAAGGGTAAGAGACCATGGAAAGGGTAGAAGAGCAGCGAAAAGTGTAGAGAAAAGAGTAGAATGGCACAGAAAAAGGTAGAAAAGCAGTGAAAATAGTTTGACAAAGACGAAAAGGGATAGAAAATAGCATAACATAGAAAAATAAAAAGGAAATTAAGTTTTTTTTTTCAAAAGCATATTATGCAGCCGGGAGTCGAACTTTCAAAATTTTATGTCAGAACTGTCAACAATGGAAATATTGCGCACTGCACCACGAAGTACGCCGTCTATGTTGATTTATTTTGGCATATCTAATCCCAAAGCACTACTAATCAGCACGAAAAGTGCAAAAGACCACAGAAAATAGAAGAGAAAGGGCAGAGAAAAAGAGCAGTAATAGTTGTATTATAACAAATCTCCCTCACATAGGGAGGAGGAATGCAAGTGTGTGTCTAAATGTCCTTTTTCTCTTGTTTTTTCTTCCCTAGTTGTATTGTTTGAATGTGCATGTGTGTATTACCCTGCTTGCTTGCCTGCTTCCTTCTCCCCCAGCCAATAACACTAATAATAATTCATTGTTGGCGGCAGCAGCAGCACTATGGTGTGTCTTTACTGGGAAATGCTTAAAAGGAGAAGAAGAGAGAGGAGTATTGGCTGCTGGGTGAAGTGGTGGTGGTAATGTTGATGCTCATTGTTGTTATAGCAGTTGAATCGATGACTCTGCTGCTGCTTGTGGTGGTAAGTCGAAGGAGGGGAGAAGAAAAACCTTGCTGTCTTTGTCAGTTAGTCGTCTGTCTCATGGAGCAGTGACAAAGCAGTCCTGCTTTGCTGCTACAGGGTGTTCTATAATACCCTCGACCATTTACAAAAAAGCATGCTTAATTTTTTCGGGGTTTTGGCATGTTAAGTTTTATTTGCCATCTGTCATTGAAAAATAACCTCCTTTGACATGAATTTTTCTTGTACAGCCCAATCGTAGAGTGCATTATGGCCTCGCTATAGTGAAACCTTCGTTATAGTGACACACAAGGGTCAGTCTCCAGGGTTGTCACTATAACGATGTTTGACTGTGTATGGTTACAAATAAATAAACAATAAGTGAATTGATTAAACTCATAAAGAAAATCAAGTCCATTAATACTTTCGAATAAATTAATCGGATTTAGTGTTCATCACTTGCATTGGCATTATACTTGGCATACGAAAATTAAAAAGATGATGGGCGCCAAAATATAAGTCTCTAAGTTACTACAGTTGACCCACGATATACAGTCGAAACTCGCTAGCCCATATATAGTGTACCACTCAACATAGTGTACAGTTGGACCCAATATTTTTGGCCGGCGGTTAATTAGAATGATTAGAATGAACACTCGATACAGTGTGCACCTGAAGCCGGTCCCCAATGTGTATAACTATATCGAGAATCGGCTGTAACGCCACCCCTTGATGGGTGGCGTTCCCCTTGAGGCTGACCCTAAGGTGGCGTTCTATTGAGGGTGGCGCTGTATTGAGAGTTCACTTTGACTAAATTTTAGTCAAAGTGCTCCGAATTAGCTCACTTTTTGGGTGGCGTTATATAGGCGTTACAGCGAGGGTCGACTTTGATTACATAAGACCGCAAATCAACACGCTGCATGGATAGCACAACTAACTCTCCCAGAAATAACGAAATTCAATTTAATTTTATATTTTACAGAAATTATTGTGCTGGACTTTGCAAACTTTGAACTAGGGTGGAATACGAAGGTATTTTCGAGTAGAACAAAAATTCTTGAAATGTTCATGCAGAATGATTTTTAAAAATACAATGTCAACATTTAGATGTTTTAGATAAGTTATTCGTAGCAAAAAAATTAAGTCTGTCACTAAATGTATTTCTGTAAACAAATGAATTATTTGGCACTAAATTTTACTAAATACTGATTTATAGTACTTTTTTTTTGTTGAAATCAATCTACTCTTTTAGTTTTTTGTTTGCTTTCTGGCGATTCCAAATGGAATTGTATATTTATTTATTTTTATTTTTCATAAAGACAACTCATACGACAACTTTTCTTTTCATGATTTCTTTTCAGGCAAAAAATATTTTACTCTGATTTAGAAAAGTTGGATATGGTTTTAAGTTGTCCTTTTAAAACCCTGGTTCAAACAAACATTTCTAGATTTTTTCAAAGCTAGTCTGTACGGCAGTGAATATCCTTGATTTCACATTTAATAAAAAAAATATAATTTGGAAAAATGTTATTTTGTAGGCCCATCAATAAATTGTACAATATAAATTTGACGAAAGGCAGTCTCTTTGAAAATTATTATTGGGGTATTTCCGACATTTAACTCATGTTTGGTTAATATGTTTTAATTATCAGTGTAGAGTGTTTGAATCACCCTGTAGCCTTGCTGTCCATAATAATACAACGATTTACCTCCTGCTCCTTTCTGTCTGTTGTTGCTGGAGAGAGCAACAAAAACAACAACGCCAACCGCGACCTATCTTCTCTTCCACTTCTTTTTGGGGTGCTGCAGGAGGGATGCATTTGCCCGCTTTTTAATATAAAATGGAGCGAGGAGAAAACAAGTAGAGGGGGGAGTATTGGGAGCATATTGGAGCAAGAAGGCAAGCAGCGACTTTTACAAATGAAGGTATTTGGAAAGCAATAATAATGCCGCCTCTTTTTCCTTGTGTTGACTGGGGAAGGGGGAGGGTATTCTGTAAGGGGGAGAAAAAGAAGAAGAATATTTCTTGACATGCAAGTGTAGGAAATGCAGTTGATTTGTTATTGTTGGGGAGTGTGAATGAAGAGGAATGATAGGCTGGTGTGCACAAGAAGCCTTTTTGATAAGGTGATCAATTTTTGCGATGTCAAATGGTCGTCCGGGTTGTTTATTTTATTGATTTGACTGATTGAATCGAATGATAGGTTACAAGTTTTTGGTGATGGAGAAGCATGCTAATTGAAATAACTTTAGGTGAGATTGATTTTGCAATCAACAAAACAGCGGAAAACAAGGAAGACTAAATTAAAAAATTTAATGAAAACTCAAAACTAATACACAGTTAAAAGTTAGAAAAGCAAAATAAATATCAGAATTTCAATTTAAAAAAAGCTTAAAAAATTTAAACATTACAGAAAAAGACAATCGAAAAATTTGCCGGATTCTGTTTTGGATCATCAATAATATGTGGATCATCAATTAAAAATACCATTTAAAAATATATAGTTTATACAAAAATGGTATTAAAAAAGATCATAAACTCAACAATTGAAAATGTCGATTGTGAAAATTACTTGCAACCTGGCAATTTTACTTATAGATTCCGGTCGCACCAAAAAAAGGGATTATGGCAATGGACTGAAAAGGCTGAATGTTTTTTTGTATACCAAATAGTTAAGAAAAATTACAACGAGATCACTGACAAATTTTAGAGTGAGGGCTACTAAAGCATTCACAACGAAGAGTCTGTTTGCGGATGCTAAATAAAATTTGTCACGGATCAAATTGAAAACTCCCGACAAATGTGTGAAATTTCCCGACTAATTAATTAATTTTCCCGGCAAATTCGAATTTGTCTAAAAGTAATGAATTTTCCCGACAAATCTGTGAAAGTTCCCGGCAAATACTTTAATTATAATGTTTAATTGGTTGTGTGTCGGCTACCTTGTTTCTTGTTTCAAAAAAATTACTTGAAATGACTTAGGTAATACTTTTAGAGATGCAATTCCAAGCTAAGCAACAAAAGAAGCGTGGTGTGGCGCGCGAATGGACAATTGCTCTAGCAAGGAAATGTCGATGAATGGGTGTCTGAAAATGGAGGAAATTGGATACAGTAAGCTGATCATTGACTAATTTTCTGTTTTTATCATTTGCGAGCTCTCTTTGAAAATTACTCAAATAATTAAAAAAACATCTTTCGGATGATCGGAAAATTTGCCGGGAAATTTCACAGATTTGTCGGGAAGTTTCACAGATTTGTCGGGAAAATTTATTACTTTTAGGCAAATTTGAATTTGCCGGGAAAATTAATTAATTAGTCGGGAAATTTCACACATTTGTCGGGAGTTTTCACATACAGCCATTTGTCACACGTAAAAGACTATTTTTTTCCAACCACAAGAGGACCAAAAAATCAAGTATTACTCAAGCATTTTTTCAGATGAATTTTACATTTTCGCTGAAAAATTGTGGATCGAGTTGTCCTTGTGAGCATAGGTGTACCCAGGGTGGTGGGTCGCTAGCCGGGCTGTGCCTCCCCTGTCAGGATTTTTAGCCTATTTAGACTCCCCCCACCGTCAGAAAATCCTGGGTGCTCCTATGCTTGTAAGTCACAATTTTTTGGATGTGTCTTGCTAACTGTTGATCTGTGTTCCCTTGAAGATGTGTGCCACACAGGAAGGGGAGGACTGCATTGCAGAGTCCAATCATTACTACTAGCTGTATTAAAGTTCTGGGAAAGTAAATTCCTCCTCTTTTTCACCACTACCATTTGATTGGTGGTATAAGCGAGTAGGAGCAGCACTATAACAACAACAAGGAGAATCGATTGAAAACAACATCATCCAAAAAGTCGTTTCAATTCTCTCCTCCTCATCTTCTAAAAACACAAAAGGCGGGTATGTGGAGAGAGAGAGACAACCGCTTTTCGCTTGTAAAACAACCACCCGCTAATACATACATCTGCAGCCATAAATTTGAGCAAGAAGGGTAAATTGAAAAATAGATTTGGATTAATACTTTCAAAGATCTTTTAAGAAAACGTATACAGGGCGACCAAAAAATTATTTTGGAAAAAATTAAAAATTTAGTGAAGACTTCAGACCGATCAATTGAAAAGGAAAAAGTATTGAAAATAGCTAATTAGTATAATTTTCATTGGGTTTGAAATTGAAAAATACCGTATTTCTTCTAATTGCCGCACAGTCTCTAATAACCGCACACCCCCAACTTTGAGGACTTATATCTCAGAGCAGAGTAAATATGTCGATCAGCTGTTTGATGCATTTTCTTAACTCCCACGAGCTCTACCGATTCCACTTTTCAGATCTTGGTTGAGCACCCGAAAATCTCGAGATCGAATTCAGAAATTTCCGATTTTCGGGTGATTGAAAAATAAGCGCACATGTGCGGCAATTAGAAGAAATACGGTAATCGAAAAACACAATATGAAAAACAAGAGAAATCAATGCAAAGTTGCAGGAAAGCAAGAAAAAAAAAGAAAAATTCCGAATAGTTCGGGACACAACGCACAAAAAACGAAAATGTGACAACAACTTCGAATGAGCTTACCTGCCTGTCAAACACTTATACCTTGAATTTACTATAGCTCCCACCAGACTACCGCGGGTCACGGGTCATTTTTAAAAACACCATTTTGTTTATATCTCGGCTCCCAGTTATCATTTTTCACCGATTTTAACAGATTCATAATGAGTTGTTCACGTTGTTCGAGTTAGAGTTAGAGTTCGGGATTTTGGTCACGTGAACACCTCTGATCCTAACTCTAACTCGAACTCTAACCCTGATGGCTTGTTCAAGTTGTTAGAGTTAGAGTTCGAGTGAGAGTTCGAGTTAGAGTTCGGGTAAGAGGTGTTAATGTACTCGAAAACCCGAACTCTAACTCGAACTCGATGGTGTTCACGTACATCGAGTTAGAGTTAGAGGTCGAGCTTGAAAATGTTCATGTATATAGCTTAGATAGCTCAGAATCATACCCGAAAGCCGTCTAAAGCCACTAAAAGTTAGTTTCTGGGGGATTTGCTGCAAGGGAATCCAAGTTATATGCATCAACACCTTCAAACTTAACCTCGAACTCTAACTCTAACTCGAAGTACATGAACACCCTCGAGCTAGAGTTAGGATCAGAGGTGTTCACGTAACAACGTGAACAAGCCATGAGAAAATCAACCTTGTTCTACAACATAAAAACAACAGATTTGTCATAATAACGTTTAAACCTAGTTTTTCGGTGACCCGCAGGTCAATGACCCGCGTGTGCGAATTCGGGCTGCGGGTGAGGACCTGTGGGTCAGCCGAAAATAAATTTTGTCTATGTATAAAGTTTTTATTTTACCTCTATCGTGTAGAGCAGGGTCAATTCGCTCTGAGATGTGTTGCCAGAATTGAAAAATTTAAAAATTATGTGTGACCCGTGGCTTTCGGGGTACTTGACCCGTGACCCGCGGGAGTCTGGGGGGAGCTTATAAAAGCTTTATGAATGGCTCGGAGCTTTAGCCAAAAAATTAAGAATGTGTGAATGTCAAAAAAAACTTTGTCAGATAGCCTTTCACGGTTAAAAAGGAGAAATTTAGTGCGAAAAAAAATGTTTTGTTGCAAAATAAGGGGTTTTCTGCAGCTGCAAAGTGACGTCTTAAAAAATAATTAATTGAAAATTTCAGAAGCACAATTAGCTATCGATATGATTAGCACAGGGATCAAAAATTGAATTGTTGCCATAAAGTCTGAATTCTTGCCCCTTTTTCAAATTTCAAATAAAATAACTGAAATCTTGCCACTTTTTAATCGAAATCGGGTAAATTGGTCCGATTTGTGGCATTCTAGCCAAATCAGGGCAATTTTACCTGATTTTATTGAAAAGGAGGAAGATTTCAGTAATTTTATTTCAAATTTGAATAAAGGTCAAGAAAAAATTTAAAATGGGCGAGAATTCAGACTTCAGGGATGGTAGTACAATCAACGGATAAAATCTGCGGATAGAAATATCCGTGGATAAAACCCGTAGTAGCAATCACGGATAAAAATATCCGCGAATTTTATCCGAGGATACGGATTTATCCACGGATATTTTGATTGTTACTACCACCCCAGGGGCAACAATTCAATAATATTAGCAAACTGATGAGAATTTAAAAACGAGTTTTTTCAATATTTCATAGGCTTACTACAGGGAGTAGGTCTATAAGATGTATTCTAATTCGCTTGATGGCTTTTAGTAGCCTGGATATGCGATTACGCTAACGCTTAGGCCTGAACTATGTTCGAGCCTAGCGCATAAAAATAATTAAATTAGGTATTGCTAGCTGAAAATTCAATTCGCAGACGATTTGCCGACATTTGTTTAACCAAAAAATAGCCAAGGAAAGGTATTGTTATGGTACTTCCAAAACGATTAATTAAAGTCTAAAAAACGAGCATACAGTCGAAGCTCGATTTAACATGCATCTGGACTCAGTTCCCAGGGTGTATGTCAAATTGACCTTTGACTGTAACGTGTGCGAACTTCTAAAATTGCAAAAACCCAAAAACTCTCTAATAGACCGAAAATTGTGTCGAAAGTTATATCAACTACTCTAGTTGATAATGAGGTGAATATTCAAGATGAAAATTTTAACTTACCTCAATAGTCTTCTGATGTTTGCAGAAACCAAAACAAATTAACCAGCAAGACTACTAGTTGAGCTAGTGCTAATTCTAGCTAGTGCTAGTTGGCTAAATATAACCTGATCAACTATACTCACAGTTTACAAGTATAGCACTTTTTATTCCACAATTCAAGCCTCTTAAAAACAAGAAAGGAGAAAAAATTAACTGTTGCTTGCAAGCCTGCACTATCACCCCTTCAATCAGGCAGTTGCAGATAGTTGTTACGTGGAGATTGAGGAGGGGAGCGACCGAGGAGGTCACACACATATCCTGTGCAGAACGCCCTAGAAATGAGTGAGTGAGTCTTGCACACGCCAAATTGATCGTCTCTTCACTTTTATTGCTTCATATCTCCCCTTTCTTTGCTTACCTGAACTACTCCATCCCTCCACAGCGGTGGAGCGTGGCAAGCCAAAAAATGGATTTTAGGGGGGGGGGGTGGCTTGCTCTGCTTTGGGAAAATCTTGCTATCAATTTTAATATCGATCGTCGTCTTTTTTGTGCAAAATAGTCTGTACGAAAAAAATCAATTTTCGGTGGGTACTGAGTGATACAAGTATGCTCAGAAAGGACAGATTTATGGTTGAGTATGATTTTGCAGAAAAATGAAATTTTTATATCAAGGCTATATCAAGGCTGCAGGATAGGCTTATGAATCAAAAATAGCAATAAAATTTCAGAGCTTACACCTGAGCTTTCAGTGCTCTTCAAAAACATGTATTTAAGGTCAATTTAAGGTCAAAGATTTGACACATTCAACGTCAGAAAAATTGCGAGACTTTTAAAGGGGCATGCTCACCTGTTTAATTTTGTCCCACCAATTCGATAAAACTCTGCAATTTTTCTTTGAATTTCTTTAATTTAAATTTCTTCTTAATTTTTCTGAATCATTGAACTTCTGTACGGATTTTTCAACTTAATTTCTAACAAAACTATACCTAAAATTAAATTCTACGCCTTGCTTTGTTAGAAACCAAGCCGAAAAATCCGTACAGAAGTTCAATGATTCGGGAAAAAAATTCGAATCGGACAAATTTAAACAGGTAAGCATGCCCCCTTAAATGCCGTATTTTTATCAAGAAGCGTTTGTTGCATTTGATAGCGGATAGAATAGAGAGCGGAAATAGACGGATGCTTTGTTCACGATAACACAACGATGATTATTATATGTATGGACGCACTATGGACGCATTTAAAGCCTTCAGAGTCTTTCAGCGCTACATGGAATCACATGACGTTGATCTAGCGATGCTTCGTAAGTGCGATGAATTGGACGACTTCCTGGTCGGAGAACGTATGAAAAAGATGAAACAAATGCAATAACCAATTTCTTAATCCAAATGTTTGATAAAGTTGTTGATGTTTGATCAATTTGATCAAGTTTGTTGTTTATTCATGAATAAATATTGGTTCTAAAAAACCTCTTTATAGTGTACAGTTCGGTGATGTGATCGCAAAATAAACCTCTGATTAGTGTACTCTCCAATTAGTGTACCCTTCCCAATAGTGGGGTTGTCCCCAAGGGCTACACTATTGGGAGGTTCGACCGTATAACGCTCCTCATGAGATACGCTTTTCGGAAAATTCGGCTAAATACGCTCTCCATGAGATACCTCTCAAGCGGTCCCGTAGTGATATCTTATGGAGAGCGTCGACTGTATTTGGCTGTGGGCTCTATCCTGAAATCGGGCGAATACCACTACTAAGGTAATGGCCCTGTTTATAGTCGGGGTCAACTTTTAGGGTCAACTTTTTCTTAAATTCAAAAAATGTCAATATTTTTCTCAATATTTATTTATTTTGATAGTTATGACTCTAGGACAACTTTTGAGCTCTACACGAAAATATAGGCAGTTTTTCCGACTGATTTATGAAAATTCGATGCAGAAAAATCGGTGAGTAAAAAAAGTTGAGGGGTCAACTGGGGTCAACTTAGGGTCAACTTTTGCTAAAATTTTGTAAAGATAGGATTTTGAACTTCTGTAAAGGCCATCTTGTAGAGCTCAAAAAGTTGAGTGGGGGTTAAAAATATTAGATTTGGCACTTTCCCTTCAAAAATTGATATTTTGGTAATTTTGACAAAAGTTGACCCTAAAAAGTTGAGGGGTCAACTCGACTATGAACACTGCCAATGAATCATGCTGAAAACGATATAAAACATGTTTAAATATTGCTTTTATGCAATGACTTAGTACTGGGGGTATATGATATTGTACCGTTTTGGTCACTGGAGCTGGGCGAAAGAGACTTTTGGCCCAATTACAGGATAGGGACCGCTGGCCGAATAACTTCCGATTTGTGGTCTTAAATAAAGTAAATTCCTGCGCCCCCTTCAGGGGCGCAGAGAGGCTTGGGGCTTGGAGTTGAGATGCGCACACACACATACCTTGGACCCAAATCGCTCGAAAGTAACTCTGGACGCATAAAACATGTATGCATACCAGATTTTCTTGATGCAATAGGCCCAGTTAACAAAACTATGTTCAAATAGCATCTTTTTTGAGTTTTCAGGTCTTCTTTCGGTCCTTTTACCTTGATACATCAAGGAAAATATGCGGAAAAATTTTGTCCGTGTTTGTAAAAATTTTGAACAAAATTTGTGATTAAAAGGGGAACCAAGGTTTTTGGTCGAATATCGATTTTTTTCAAAACCCGTTCAAATGAGCTGGTTTCACTTAAAAAATGTTTTCTATCGTTTTGCATGATCTATAACTTTAGAAGTAGTTTTGGCCCAATTACAGGATAGGGACCGCTGGCCGAATAACTTCCGATTTGGTGGTCTTAAATAAAGTAAATTTTGTAAAGTAAATTAAATATTACGGGTGAGAACCCTAAGCTGAATAATATTTGAGGCAAAAATAAATCTGCAACGAAAAATTAAAATCCAGTTGATTGAAGACGGTGTTGTGAATTTGTGTCGCGCCGGTGCCGGTAAAAGTCCGCACCGGCAACAATGATTGAAGAGAGACCCAACAAGGGTGAATATGTTCGGCTAAACAAATATTGTTCAAATACTTGGGTTTTGCAATGAAACCCAACACAGACTAAAATAGGCTTCATTAAAAAGCCTTCTGCCCCCTAATTACTAAAAAATGCCCCCCAATTGAAATTAAGTTTTTTGTTAATTTTGATTTTTCATTTTTACGTTCATTTTGCACCTTTTTTTAACCATCGTGTGACCAAGATCTGAGCTTCCTATCGCACTATTAGACTTTACTGAATGATTCAGAAATATAGAAATTTAGGGGTTTGGAAAAATTAGAAAAAAATAAAAGTTATTTCGTTCAAATATCTAAAGGCGCGTCCCCAATGAGTGCAATGTAGAGTGCGGTGTAATTGGAAAAAATGGCTGTAAATTTTTTCCCGGCCGAAATTTTGTTTCTGTTGGTACCATTTGTAGCTGAGATGCAGGGCTACACAAATAAAAGGGTTCTTACGGGTTATCCGCACCATCTTTTCTTTTATTTACAATTCAGTAATCTTTTTGCCTTTGAAAAAACAGGTGGTGCGGATAACCCGTAAGAACCAAGAAAAGTTCAGCCACATATCACTGAAATTTTGTTGAAAAATGCGTTTATTTGCACTCTACATCTCACTAAATTAGTGCAATGTAGAGTGCGATGTAGAGTGCAAATAAACGCATTTTACCATGACTTTTCAGTGATATGTGGCTGGAAATTTTTTATTTGTAGCCCTAAATCTCAGCTACAAAATGGTACCAACAGAAAAGAAATTTCGGCGAGGAAAAAATCTACAGCCGTTCCCGCCTAAACAAGTCAAAAAAAATCGCTCACTCATTGGGGACTTAGGTTAAGTCTCTACATTTATGAAATTATTCAATAGAGTTTGATAGTTCGAAGAAAAGCTGAGATCTGAGCTACACGATAGTTTAAGAAAATTTGGAAATGGACTCAAAAATAAACGCAAAAAGTATTAATTTCAAACTAGGGGCATTTTTCAGTAATTAGGGGGCGAAATAAATTCCAAAGAAAAAGTTCTAACATATTTTGCACAAAAGGCACAGTAGTTATGAAATAAAGGAGTGAAACAAAAACAATCCATTTGTATAGGCATCAAACAACTTACTCCTGAAATAAAGAAGAAGGGGATACACAGCCAACTAGTTTGCTCCTAGCTTTGTGCCCCACAAATATAACACCGCTTTAAAAAGGGGTGCACAAGAAGTGGTCTTTTAGTGAGAATTGCTTTCTCTATCTAATTTTTCCATGCAGTCCACACAACTCCAGCCATATGCCCATTTTCTTGGTAAATGAGGATGCCGTGTTTGGTTTATTACACTTCTGGCCACCACATACCCTCTTATCCAAAGGCAAAAATTTGTTTTAAAGGGTAGCTAGTACTACCACTTATTTTCGGGTGCTGCTAGCGGACCTTTTAAGAGAGACATTCATTTGCTGGTTAGCTTACAACAATCTGCTGTTTGCCACCGCTGCCACCGCAGCTGAATGGGAGTGTCTGCAATATGAATGAAGGGACTTATTGGACCTCTTGCAGCTTAACGCAATAGGGATGGTAAAAATGAAATTAAAAAAGTATTTTGAAAAAAATATTGAAGATAGCCATCACTATAGGAATTCATCTTAATCAAACCGAAGTTGGGTATATTGTCTGATCCGGTCAATTTAGTCAATTTAACTGCACTTGGTAAACTTCTGAAGAACAACAAAAAGTTTTTTAACTTCATGGTGGTCAGCTGCCCTTCTGAACCAAATAAGTGATAATTTTTGCACAATCAGCTTCAATAAGGTAGATCTTGTTAATTTTTATAATAGATGTTGGTGATTTGAAACGCGAAAAAGCGCGGATTACGCGCTTCTAATGACATACAGTCGACTCTCTACATAACGACTCTCTATAACGTCCCTCTCCTCATAACGTCCCAGTGAAACTGGTTTGGCTGGTCTAAACTAAATACTCGAACAACTGCCTCTCTATATAGCGACTCTCTACATAACGTCCTCTCTACATAACGTCCCGATTCGGCTGGACACTGCTTTGAAGACGCCTCTCCACATAACGTCTTTCGAAAAAAAATTAAAATTGAAAGCGTCTTGACAAGAAAATAACTCATTTTTTGCTTCTAATATGTTCAGTTTGGTCAGATTTCAAAATTTGCTGTTTTAGAGATCACAAAGTTGATCTCTACAAGGTGCTGCGCCTTCCTTCACCGTTCCTGGTCGAATATCAAGCCGGAAACTATCACCAACTGCTACGAAAAGCCGAACTTATCAAGGACTCGGAAGAGACATTAGATTTTTATTTTTCACAAAAAAGATTTATGTGTTTTAAGCAAGGCGCTGGCAGTCGAGAGAATCAGAAAAACGCTGTGATCGAGTTGGAACAAGAAGGCGCTGGCGGGAATTAAGTACACTCTGGAGGAAATGCAGGCACTGGCTTTGATGGAAGGCGCATTAAACGACTACTTATTGGTTGACCACCAACTCGCTACTGGTGGAGCATTCCTCTGGCCGAAATGCAGCGGATGTTTTAACGCAAGTGGAAGAGCGGAGACTGAAAGGTGATTTTTTTGCTTTGCTCGGCTCTTTTAATGGGTCAAGATTTTAGCGGAACCGAATTAATGAAGATCGACCAAGTTCCAGAGCCGCCAGTCAATACACGAAAAGCAATTGAAGCTTTGAAATTTCTCCAGCGATACGCCGACAAAAATGTCATTGTTAAGTCCAGCTGCTGTGTGATAAAGTGGATAATTGCTTGCCAAAAAATGCATGAAATAACTGAAGCAGAAGAGTATTTCTACTTATTTCATGCCCATCCCATGATTGTTTGTTCGGGTGCTATTTATTGTTAAAATAAACAGTTTTTTAAAACTCTCTACATAACGTCTGGTGAGTGATATATAGGCGAGTGCCTCTCTACATAACGACTCTCTATATAACATCCTCTCTTCATAACGTCCCGTTTTGGCCGGTCCCTTGAAAGACGTTATGTAGAGAGTCGACTGTATCATTAAGGTATTTATGACAAAAATATGTAAAAATTTAGTTCATAGAAACAATGTGTCATTTTTGAAAATGTTCTTCATCTTTAAATATGCAATAAAAAGTATGAAAAGGCCATGTTTTTAGCTATCAGCATAAATGAATTTAAAGGCAAAGAAAACTGCACCAGAAACTGCTTCGATGTACAATAAAAACATGCTTTTAGCGTATTTAGCAAGGCTCTCGAAAAAAAACTTCAAAAACCGTTTTGACGTAAAACTTAAATTTGGCTGATAAAATAAACATTTTGACAACGGTATCGTCTTCAGCGTGGTCTATTGCTTATAAAACTGCCCTAAACCTTTCAACTTGCGTTTTGTGTTGATTTACTTTTAGCTAATTTAAACCAAATTCACAATCTTTGTATTGTTTTTTTTCTTAAAATTTGCCATTTTACCCGAGGCGCTACCATTCGGAAAAAAACTGGATAGCAGTTACAGAATCTACACAAAAACTGCATCTGATAGGATCAAACGGGTACCCAATATCGAATGCAGCTCGGGGCATTTGGACCTCTGAAGTTGGTAACTCGACAATTTGGTGTCAAAACCAAGGCAAATTTTTTCAAAAAAATTTTACGATCACATTTGAAATACTGACACTATCATCGTGTTCAATGGTCAATTTGCATGTGAAACTGCTCTTAAAATTAAAAACTCAGTGTCAAATTTCAAATCCCCTTCAAGACAAAAAACGTTTGATTAAGCGAAGAAAGCATCATTTTGTCTTGAGAGGAATTTGAAATTTAACACTGAGTTTTAATTTAACAGCAGTTTCACATGCAAATTGACCATGCTGAAGAGATTAAAAAGATTAACAACAACATAAATTAACAAGATCTACCTTATTGAAGCTGCATGTGCAAAAATTATCACTTATTTGGTTCAGAAGGGCAGCTGACCACCATATAGTGCCATTTTTAATTTTTTTTCACTATCGCGTTCAGCGTGAAATTCTGCACCAGAATATACACTTAGGACACTCCGGCTTCCCAGTGTTAAATTCAAGTTAGTATTTTTCGGGTAGATTCTTTCTTTTTATCTCAATTTTTTAAACAACATCTACTTATCCTCATAGGGTAGCTCTGAATCTTAGCTACAATATGGCAAAACATAGTGATTCTCAAAAAATTCAAAGAATTTAAAAAAAGTTATGGCCATTTCTGAGTGACAAATCTAATTAGCATCCGCAAACAGCGCCCTCATTGTATTTGAAGACTTAAACTGAGTGGCCGAAAATTTTTCTCTTAACTATTGCTTGGACAAAAATAATTGGAAAATAAACGAATTTTTTCACAGAATTATATTTTAGGTCCAAAAAATCAAACTTTTCATAAAAAAGATATAAAAAATGCGCTCACCAAACATGGGTGCTGACCCACTGCGCTACACGTACGTGTAGGACTCGTAAAATAGTTGTATTTTACCTAGATATACCACAAACAGAGCTTTCGGTGCTGAGAAAGTCTTGCAAAAGCCTATTTTCCGATTTGAGTCTTTGTTGGGCTTCAAAAATCTACTTATTTTTTAAAGTTACAATAAAATTATTGATTATTTTCAAATTAAAATTTTCTTATAATTGTGTTTGTATTTCATTTTTAATTGAAGTGAAAATGAAATTAAGAGACTTTTTTCACAATTTAAAAGCTGATTAAGCATAAATGAAATACTGTTAGAATTTGTCACCATGTTATCTAATAAATATCTATAACTAAACAGTTTTCAAAAAACTGAGTGCAAACTATACATCTTACAACATAATTAAAAACGGAGACTTGAAAGATTAGACAATACAGCGTCAGGAGTTTTTATACGCATTTATCTAGACAGGTTACCGTATTTCTTCTAACAAGGTGGCATGTCACCCTTATTTTGTTCAAACTTCTGAAAATCTGAAAATCGTCAATCAAAAATGACCTTAACTCCGAATCTTAATCAAAAATTGAAGGATTGCCGCCCTAGTAGAGCATGCCCCCTTATTAGAGGAAATGCGGTATCTGAAATTCAGATTCTGAATTAAACGGACCCTTTTATTCAAAATCGTGTTTCTGGCGTTGTGTTTTGACCCAACTTTTGCAGACTCTCTCAGAGAAGCTGCCATCCAAATGTAGCCGATAAAAAGAGCTACAACTTAAAATGTAACTTACCTGAGATCGGTCTGAAAAAAGAGGTGAAAATAATTTTTTAACATTGGATCGTTTAATAGATATAAGATTGGATGACAGATTAGACTGATTGTCGCAAATACAACAGAAATACTACGCATATTTTGAGAAAATTTCATGAAATCTTGTAAACCGTTCCAGCATGTCTTTGAAGGTGTCTGGCTGAGGAAGGATGGTGGTCCTAAAATGCCAAGTGCCCGGTTTTGACCGAATCCACCTGAAAACAACCAAGTTTTGGGCTCAAAGTGTGCTGTTTTGTAGAAAGTTGCGCTTACTTCCCGGAACAACGCATACACCAGTCTCCTCAAGCAGTTCTTCACATAGAAAAAGTCTGGCTGTACATTTGTGCCTAAAATATTGTTCTAATGAAAAAAGTTTCAAAGTGAAAAAAGTCAAAATATTTGAAACTCCCTACTTTAGCTAGCTCAATGCTTTCTTTGGCATATCAATGGATGGGAACGCATACATTGCGCCTTGGACCTGCTGCACTGTCACCTGCAACCAGAAACCAACCAAATAAAAACGCTGAAAGTTTTAAATATACCCCTGGATAGCATTGTAAGCCTGGTTACTAGCTGGCTCTTTCTTTTAGTGATTCCAGCACACCGTTTTCTCCTAAAAATATTTTGTTTATTAAACTCAAAAATTTTAACATTTTTTTTTATATATTACTTAATCCACAATTCATAGGATGCGTCTCCTATAATTACATATTTTGGTAATCAACTTATTTGTACACAGGTTAGTAGAAAAACCTGGTTTGGGTGGTTCACGATACAATCCATCACGACCTGAAATATGGCAATAAAGTAAAGAATGTAAATACTGAATTACTTGTCCAACAACGGTTGAACATAGCTTAGCTGAAATCATCTTCTAAACTCCACCATCACTTAGGATCCAAGTTGAGCAGCTCTGCATAACCACCACCTTAAACTTACATTTATTTACAAATCCAAAATACAGGGTGATCAACTTTTTCTGACACATTGTTTTGTCGATAACTTTTCAAATACGCACTCATTTTTTGAGCCACGCTCTCATTCGGAAGCCCTATCTTTACCATTTAGTTGAAAAAAGATTGGATCATTTCGTCCTAATTCCGCTGAGATTAGGACATTTTTACAAAATGAGTGATTTTCGACAAATTTATTCAACAATTTCAACAATACAGAACAAATCTCATTTCTATCTCAACACTTCTTCCCTTTCCCTATGAGATGCATGGGTCACGGCTCGCGACACTATCGTGCTCGGTCTCCGACCTTACTCCAGTGGACTTTTTTTAGTGTATGTTAAGAGCAAGGTCTATACGGATCAGTATGTAGCCTCAATTGACGTCCTGCGACAAGTGACAGCAAGTGCCGCAAGGCATGATTGACCGAACGCTCGACGACTACCGCCGCCGCCTCCAAATTTGCATCGAAAGAAATGGAAGAAGTTTTGAGACAAGATAGGAGATTTGGTTCTGTATTGTTGAAATCGTTGAATAAATTTGTACAGAATCACTCATTTTGTTAAAATGGCCTTATCTCAGCGCAATTGGGACGAAATTATCCAATCTTTTTTTTTAAACTAAATGGTAGGGCTTTCAAATGAGCCGTCGCTCAAAAAAATGAGCGCGTATTGAAAAAGTTATGGACAAAACAATGTGTCAAGAAAAGTTTGATCACCCTGTATTGTGGAAAATTGAAAAATTTACGCAATCCACATTCTCCATGTATCCCTTGGAGCAGGAATAGAAACTGGCCAACTCCAAACTGAATAAAATCAAAAAGTTGTCAATACAAAAAGGGCTCTACAGTTAACTTTTGATATAACATACATCCTTGGGAAGGGTCTCAAGTATACGTCATATAGAGTATACGTTATACCAAATGTCACTTTGACTAAATTCCCGACGCTAGTATCATACAACCAACTCCCACCCATCTCTCTAATAACTAGGCTTAAACCGTCGGCTTAGGTTTAGGCTAGTGCCTGGCCATTACTAATAGGGGCTTTACATCTTTTTTAGAAAAATATTTGTTTTAGGTACTTCTAAAAAATGTTTGGGGGGGGGGGGGGTGGACGGCACTAGCTTTGGGGCGCGTGTTGGTTGGTAGTTTATCGGCAGTAGCGTCAAATTTGCTTCACTTTCAAACCAAATAATACAGTTAATGCGTACGTTATATCAAAGGTTGACTGTAACTGAAAAGCTAGTGATAAAAGCGGCATTTAAAATCATTAAGTGGGCAAAAAGTAAGAAAAGGGCTTTTCGCACCGTCTTCTCAGATAGAACAGTGTCAACTTACTGGTTGTATGGTTCGCCCATTTCTGATATTATTTTTTTAAAGCTGTAAAACTTGGATCCTTCGGCGTAAACGTTTTCCTGGTAAACCATAAATTGATTCAAAAATAAATAAAAATAGTTGTGTTACCAACCTCATCAGCAAAAATAAAGAGGTTGTGCTTGTGAGCGAACTTAATCATTCGATATTTTCCTTTGACAACACTTGACCAGTCGGATTTCCAGGATTGATAATTACTAATGCTTTGATGTCAAACTGATCTTTGCTTTCTTCAAAAGATCTTTCAGTTCTTCTGCTGACAAAGACCTCAAATAATTTGTATAGAAAAAAGGAAAAAAGTTTTGAAAAAAATTCTCAAGGTAAAATGCCCAAAAATTTGAAATTAGCCAAGTATTATTCATCCAACACTATCATCTTTTGGATGTTTTAAAAATTTAGAAGATAATAAAAGTGCAGTCCTCGACCAAATATTTAAGTGATTTAAATTTAATTTTTTTTATTGTCAACAAAGGTAATGATGGGAATGATTCATTAATTATAATTTGATAAATACCGTATTTACTCTAATAAACGCCCCGTCCGTCTAAATTCGAAAAACATGTTCCTCGCATCGTCTTTTGGCCCACTTTTGAAGGCTTATGTGAGGCGAGTTACCACTTATTTTGTAGCTCATCTCACTGGCTTCAAAAAATGGTAACTTGCTTGGCGGAAGTCTTCAAAAAAGGTCAGAAACACAATGCTAAGGACAGGATTTTGAATGCAAGGAGTTGTTATTAGAGTATATACGGTTCATTTGAAACTAGATATATTTTGATTACGTCAAAGCTAAATTTACCAATTGTTGGTTCATCCAAGTAATAGCCTACCTAATAATAATAATTCAAATGTTTTGTTTCAAATGTAAAAGACCTACTGGGCAAGGTTAAACTCTTCAGTAGAAGCAGAATAGAGCGGATATTGAGGGATCTAAACAAAAAAAATGCTCGACAATACCTTCGTTTACTATTTTAAGAAAACTCAAATTTACCGTATCATAATTCCTGTCTTCTTGGACGCACTCTTGTTTATAAAAGCTTGAGAACGTTCTAAAATAAAAATCGAACGTAAATATAATTCTTAATAAAAGGTTACTCTGATAGCTTCGGAAGCTCCACCAGAAAGAGTTACATTTTCCCAGTCGCATGGAAACCATCTCTCCCGCTCAATAAATTCAGCAACGTGTTTACGAATAATGTCAACACCTTCAATAAACATTTTAAATCTTGAACTGCTTAAAAGTATTTTAAAAAATACCCGTGCTCTGACTGTAAGCACCTAAAATTAAATGGTAAATCAGTTTCGAATAAAGTCCAAATTGACGCACTCACCCACACTTCCGCCACCACAACCACGAAGTATTTCTCTAGCATGGTCTTTTACATCATGTGGAAAGTCGGAAGAGTCTAGCATTCAGGTAAAGTAACACATGCTACCACCTGTTGAAATCCCAATTTCATTAAAAAAGTTTGACTGAAAAAATGCAATTCTCACTTGTCGAATAAAGTTATTGGCGTTTGGCCCATCTGAAATTTGCTTTTTTCGGTGGTAATAAGAAGCCTAAGAAAAACTAACAGCGTGACAGTCTCCGATGTTTGCTTTGATAACATTTTTAAAAGGATATTGTTTGGCATATATATGGGTGTTTTTTTGCTTGAACTTTAGTAATAAAACTTACTTGTGCTAATTCCCTCTCCATTCTACTGCTCGAATAACAATGGGTCCGCGGACAGCATATTCCATGGTCTTGACCTAATAAACAGACCATTTTATATATATATATATATACCCAATATCCTCTATTATTTCCATTCCCAAAAGTGACAAATGCAGCTATTTAAGAAATGCAATATCGTATTTTCTCCAATACCGACCGTCGGTTTATTTTTCAACCTCTCTAAAATCGGGGAAAATTCTGGTCGATCTCGAAATTTTGGGGTGAAAATCTGAAATCGAAAAAACGGAATCGGTAGAGCTCGTGGGAGTTAAGAACGCAAAAATCAGCTTTGCAAAATATTTACTCTGTCCTGTCAAAAGATCCAGGCTTCACCTTTTCGATACAAAAGAAGTTTTGCAAGGATAAAAGAATGTCATAGTACAGGGGTGGAAATCTTTTGAGATACAGACCCTCAAATATAGGGGCTTGGTTTAGAGAAAATACGGTAGTTTGATTTGGTACTAAATTTTTGGTTCGCTTTGTTTTTTCTGACCCTTTTTCTTTTTCCTTTATTCTTTTATGTTGCCAAAAAAGACTCGCTACCATCAACAATCCACCACCTTTTAAAAACAGATCAGAGGTTGCGTATCTTTACGGCAAAATAAAACGATTTGGAGATCACACCCGTCAAAAGCAGAACTTTTACGATTTTTCCGGACATTTAACAGAAAAATAAATTTCGAAAAGTGAAAACCAAAAACAAAAAGTGTCAGACCCTGTCAGACACGAACTTGAGTAGGTGCCGGTTAAACGAGGTCGGACTGTCTGAAGACTATCAAAAAAATGTTGAAGAACAAAAAGCTTGCAGTCCGGCAAGTGACGTAAAGCTGAAAGAAATCCCATGGCACACAAGTACAACAGAAGGGCAATTTGAATGTAGACAAAGAATCAAATTGAATGTTGGATGTAGGAAGAAATTTTAGCTGCATTTTGTCCCTTTCAGGAGGGTAATGTTAGAGGTTGTATAATTTTGTCACTTACATTTGGGTTGATAGTATCAATGGTCAGAACTTTCTGGTTTGCCATTGTGTAGCTAGTTTCCGCGTTGACTTTAGATGAAGATTGGATGGAGTTGAATACACAAACTCCCCAGAAAATAAAACTCTTCCTAGCAGTGATTGTTTAGAAGAGAAGGAGCATCCAAGCATCTAAATGTGTTCATTTTGTGAGTCATATTACATTAGCAATATTAATGATTATATCATAGATCAAAATTTTAAATTGTTTTATCCGACCGTGTATAAAGATCCGCTTGTCACAAAAAGGCTTTAAAATACTAAAAAAGTCAATGCAGAACCGGACTATCTTTTTATTTATATATTATTATTTTCTACTTGTATATCAAAGTTTAAAAAAAGAAAATGAAAAATCCTAACGGTAAAAAGGTTTCGTTATCGAAAAAATCTCGCTGTGAGCATCATGAAAAAAAAGAGTTTTCAAATGACAAAATTCCGAAAATATTGACGTGGCATTTGTGCATATTCAACTATCAGGTTAATATTACTTGAAGTGTTATGTGGGACTATAGAACACGTTTTCCATATATGCTTTCCAAAAAACCTCAATTTTTTATTTTTTCAAGTTACATGTCAAATAGCTTTTTTGTTTACAATGACAAAAATTAAAAATAACGCCTCTTCGTTTAAAATGATTAAAATAATCTTTGTTTTGAAAATTTATTTTTTTTATTTTCGACAATTTTATCAAAAGTATTTTTCCCAAAAATCTCAGTATTAATAATATGTATGTATGTCTTCGTCAATAAAACTTAATTTTCTTCTGTGCCTTTTGTCCTCTGTTCCTTTTTATTCTCTTTGACGTGTGTCATGCAGTCTCATGTGTCGCTTATTTATGACGTCTGAGTGGCTTGCTCTAAGTTCGAAATTACAGGAGATCAGTTGACTTTTATCTTGCGATGAGAATTCTTTGAGTCTTTTTCAGGGATTGTCTCTCATGTATTTCTTCTTCACTGTTCGTGAATTACCACTACAATAAGCACAACGAAGCAAAGTTAAAGTTGCTGAAAACTTCCAGCGTAAAACAAACGAATGCTTCTATCAATCGTATCACAGAAAAAAGGCGCTTTGATATTATCCTATGAAAAAATTGTTTTGTTCATTATCGCTTCTTAAGCAGTTCAAAGACGCTTTTACAAGTTTGACCACAGGAAAAAAGAGAAATACGTTTGTAAATCATGCACAGCAAGAATATGCTTTTATGAACCTCAGCACGCACGTCTAAAAAGATTAGGAAATAGAGTAATACTGTGAGTCTCTGTAAGCAGTCAATAGCTCACGTCTCATGTTTCGGTCGCACGGCTAATTTTTCAATTTGTCGCATTTATTTCAAATGCCTTTATTCGTTTGTCAATAAAATTTATGTTTTTTCATCGTTTGTTTTCTGTGTCGTGTGCAGCATGTGAGTATCTTACGTTATATTTGCTCATTTTAGATCAAAGAAATGGATTAACTATGTCTCGAGAATATGTTCAAATTAAATCTTTTCTCACGGCTTTTTCAGGAAAAATTTTCGTGGTGTTCTCATTATCGCTTCTTGAGCATCTGGAGCAGTTTAAAAGACGCTTTTCTGAGTCTCAACACAGGAAATATGACAAATGTTTCTGTAAATCATGCACAACGTAAATATGCCTTTATCAATAACAGCACACACACACGTCTTAAAAAGTTGGCAAATAGAGTAGATCTGTGAGTCTCGGGAAGGACCTGATAGCTCACGGCTCATGTTGCGGTTATGTGTGTTTATGAATCCCGCGACACTGAGAGACGCTTTTATGAATCTCACCAAAGAGCACAAAAGCGAACGCTTTTGTGAACCTCGCGACAGAAAGCGACAGCTGTGTGAAGAGAGGATAAGTCATTGAGAGTGACGTTTGTGATTGTAGTTTTCTCGGATGTCATAGATCTTAAAATCCCTTGAAGGTGAAATTATTGACATGTAAGTTAAAAAATTACGGAAATATCAGCAGGAAATAAATCAAAAATGCTTAAGAAATATCAGCGGGAAATATATCGAAAAATGCTGCGGAAATATCAGCTGAAAATATAACAAAAATTCTTTGGAAATATTAGCTCAAGTAAATCCCGCCCGTAGGGCGGGCAAGCGCTAGTGATTAAAATAATCTTTGTTTGAAAAATTTATTTTTTTAATTTTCGACTTTTTTTATCAAAAGTTTTTTTCGGCCGGCTGGAAATGGGCATTTTTTGAAAAAGATTGTTTTCTTATTATGACGAACATTTTTATTTTCAAATATTAACATCGAAAAATCAATACAGTCGAATTCCTTAATAACGTACACCCTGCGGACCGACCGTAGTCGTACGTTATTCAGAAGTGTACGCTAATCAAGGAGTACGTCAATGGGAGTGATATTTACCGAAAATATATTCGTGTACGTTATTCAGAGAGTTTTTGCATTTTCATTAGAAGAAAAACTTGTTCAACTCAGATTGGACAACAATAGCATTTTAATCGACATCAAAACTTAGAAAAGAAATATTTGGACAAGTTTTGCTACTTTTTTTTCTTTAGATGTTCTTTGGCCAGCATGTCGTCCACCTTCTCGCAAGATTAGGCTGCCTGGGCTAAATCCAAAAGATTATGTTCGTCTACAAAGAGTGAAAGACCCACCTCCACGTTCTTCATAAATCCATTCCCGCTCCTTGCTGCTTTAAACCATCGCAAGATAGCCTCTTCCAGATTACCGTCAATCGTCAATCTCTTTTTCCTCCAGAGAATGATTTGGCGCTTCTTTATTGGAATTGCCATGATTGAATTTAAAACATAGAATAAAACGAGCCACGAATGTGTAAAAAACAAAAAACAGCAAAAATACACAACTAACAGACTTTTGAAAAGTCTTGAATGAACCTTTTAGTTGTTGATTTGAGACAATTTTTCGGAATTTCTTCAAAATTTCCAAAAGTACGTTATTGAGAGAGTCTTTTATTGGGTAGGACCGGCCACAGCCGTACGTTAATCAGGGGTGTACGTTAATGAGGGTACACAGTTCCTCTAATTTCTTTGGTAACCAACCAAATAATTTTTAACCGTACGTTAATGGGAGACGGTACGTTAATCAGGACGAACTTTATTGAGAAATTCGACTGTAAGCACTAAATAAATTGCATTTTTACTTAGTAAATAATAAAAACGCCCTTTGCTAGTCAAAAGTCATTTTTTAACATTTTTATTTCTCTGTTTTATGGCCATTTTGAAATATATTTTTTTAGAGTCCTACTTAAGAAGAAAAAATTCAATTTTACAAAAACAAAAAGCACGGTTCCTCCGATATAGCCAAAAAATCTTAAATTATAAACTTGTCACTTACACAAGTCTAGAGTCCAAAACAATGTTCTATAGACAAAAAAAATGTGCTGTTAATATTGAAGGACTGAAATCTGCTAGTCGACGAAGCAAAAAATATAAAAGAAGAAATACAGGAATTAAAACTGAATGTCTTTTTACTCTCTGTTTACTCTCGCAAAAATTGTTAGTCAGTTCGTTAGTTAATTCACTATCAACAAAAAGAGTAGGACATCTCGATTTGTAACATAGAGACACAAATAGAGCCATTTGAATAGATCACAGACACAGGGTGAAAGATTAGTTTTAACATAGAAGCAGCAGACACTACTCACACAACAACTAGTAACCTCCTGTCAACTCACCAACTAACTGACGACACACACTCAAAACTTTTAAACACTCCAAAAAGTTTGTCAACAAAACAAAATTGAATTTTGAACACCACCTTATAGATAAAACTTAAACCTCGAAGTAAAATGTCTTGTATATTTTGTCAGGTTTGATCAAAGAACAATAGTTTTTTATGCAATCCGCATGATTTTAAAAAAGGTTAATCATTTTTTCTGTGGCAAATTTACTTTTTTTTGTAGCAAAAATGTTTTTTTTGTGGCAAATTTTTTCTGTAGCAAATTTACTTTTTTTGTAGCAAATTAATTTTTTTCTGTAGAAAATTGACTCTTTTTGTAGCAAATCCGATTTTCGTCTGTAGCACATATACTTGAGTTAGTGTGCTTATGTATTTCTGAAAATTTCAGAACATATATATATCTGTTGATACGCTTCATCCGCATACCGTTTTTAGTCTTTTAGAATGAAAACCGATTTCGAGAAAAGTGAACCGAGAATTCGGTTTGGTCCAGCACCTGAAAATTGCAAATTCCTGAAAGATCATAGGCAGTTGGCAGAAGATCCCACTTGTACCCGGCTATTTCGGTCAACACTCTTTTCTTCAAAAGAGAAAGCCCGTTACGATCCAAAAGCGTACGGACTGAACTGTTGCTTTTCTCAAAGTAGTGGAGCAAAATGTGGCTAAGGTTGAAAGAATTATCATCATGCATTGTATTGATGGTAAATCTGGTAAGCTTGAATTTAAGAATTTCATAACTGATCCATCAGAGGATGTTGAGTAATGAAGCAGCCGAGAGTGTGCCAGGTGTGTGTGCTAGATTAGACTTCAAGCCCAGGAGCTTTACCAGCAATTAATCCACCTGTCTTTCATGAAATCCAAGTCTTTCTTAAACTCAGAATACAAGTTTTGAGAATTTAGGATGAATAAATAAGCCACTAACTCAAGTATATGTGCTACAGACGAAAATCGGATTTGCTACAAAAAAAGTAAATTTGCCACAAAAAAAAGATTAACCTTTCCGACCCTGCAGCTCAGCATAACGTAAAAAAATTATGCTAGAATGAAAGGGATAAACCCAGGGTACATAACTCAAACTTTTGAGAAAAAGAACATTTGGCCGAATAAGTACAATTTGGTCACTTTTCGTCAAAAAAAATGCCATTTTATCATTTGCTCATTGATTTTTGAGCGCGAAAAACACTTTTTGACGTAAAACCTCAATAATAAAAAAGATTTGGGTCCCAAACAAACTACAAGTCTTTTTAAAAAGTACAGTTACCATATTCTCTCTAATAACCGGTGTACCAAAAGTTCGGAACCGACTTTTAAACTCGTTATTAAAAGTAAAAAGTTTGCTACAAGAAAATTTCAAAACGTAGGTTTTGTAGCTCCGCTAATTCTCTTTCGAATAGTTTATAAAGCTGTTTTGGAATATTTTAAAATAGTCATCATTTTGGTGCGAACACTTATGAAATCATTTTGAAAAGTTGACAAGCATTTAACTGGTCAAAATTCAATTCAGGCCAGGCGCTTCAGCAACGTTTTAGCCCTGCGATGTAGTGCAGTTCAAGAGAAACAAGATACATTTACAGAATTATTATTAAAAGTGTGAGTGTTGAGATATGACCTTTTGGAAAAATAATTCTTTCAAAAATGACCAAAATCCAAGTTTTTCAATTTTTCGGATTTTGCACCGTCTTTTTTAAAAAATTCTTTTTCCAAAAAATCATATCTCAACACTCACACTTTTAATAATAATTCTGTAAAATGTATCTTGTTTCTCTTGAACTGCACTACATCGCAGGGCTAAAACGTTGCTGAAGCGCCTGGCCCTGAATTGAATTTTTGACCAGTTAAATGCTTGTCAACTTTTCAAAATGATTTCATAAGTGTTCGCACCAAAATGATGACTATTTTAAAATATTCCAAAACAGCTTTATAAACTATTCGAAAGAGAATTAGCGGAGCTACAAAACCTACGTTTTTGAAATTTCTTGTAGCAAACTTTTTACTTTTAATAACGAGTTTAAAAGTCGGTTCCGAACTTTTGGTACACCAGTTAGAACCACACTCCCAAACATTTTAACCACAAAAAATTCTGCAGAAAAAATTGTTCGAACTTGCAGTTTCGGAGTCAGTGCCCTGGGCCGATGCCAGAAATTTCAGGGTCAGTGCCATGAGCTGGTGCCGATGCCGCAATTCTAAGATTCACAACACTTGTTGCAAATAAAGAATTTATGCGTGTATGCAATGCTTGGATATCTTGAGAGAATTGAAAAATAGAACCACACTCTCTATTAGAACCACACTCTCTATTAGAACCACACCCCTAAGGGTGGTTGAAAAATAGAACCACATGTGGTTCTGTTAGAGAGAATATGGTACGCAACCTGGATAAACCAATAGCCATTTCTTCAATAGGTTATTTCATAGACTCCAAAATGAATGTGATTGAATAACCACACATACCGTATAACCTCTAGCAGTCTCCCATCGGGATTTATTTTTACCTCTTGAAAAATTATGAAATGTAAATCAAAAATGGCCTTAACCCTGTAACCCTAATCAAAAATGAGAGGGGGGATTATTAGAGGGTGGGGGATTAATAAAGGTTATACTAGGGTATCTAACTGTATTTTTTAAAAGATTCATACTTTTTTAACCCGAAATCTTTTTTATTTCTGAGGTTTTAAGTCAAAAAACTTTTTTCGCACAAAATTGCAATAAGCACTGGATAAAATGGTATTTTTTGACGAAAAATGACTAATTGTACTTTTCTTATTGGCCAAATGTACTTTTTTCAAAATTTTGAGTTCGCAGCCCTCGGTTATACGGTAACTTTGAATTTAATTTGTTAAGTCCCTTCAAGGCGCCAGCAGTGTTTTCAGTAAGTCCTTAGAAAAAGCTTTGTAGTTTAGTTGCTGATAGGTCAGAAAATTTCAATATTTGTAAAACAATAAATAAATTCTCCGTGCTGCGTGCTGAACACTTATTTGCAAATATTTTACAGTTTCATGCTTCAAAAAAATAATATGCCTTTTGCAAAAAAATATGACAAGATTAAGTTGGGAGAACAACCTGCAACGGCAAGTCAATTACTACTTTAGTTTTTAGACTACTTAAAAAAATAAGACACACAACGTGACACTACAGCAAACACCCTTATCAGTTTAAATATTGTAGTTTTCTCCAAAAATGCAATGTGTGTTCCGCAAGAACTGTCGATTGTAATTTTTATTGTCAAAGATTTTTTTAAATTTACGCACAGATTAGTTTGTTTGCAAAAGAGACATCATGAGAATTAATGACTGCTGGTATGTTGCAAACAAAGCAGTCTATTGATTAGCAGGGTGGTTGTGACTTCACTTGTGGGGCTCTTCTTTTTCACTGTAATCACACAAGAAACACTTCAGGAATAAAAAATCGATGGCTTGGTGCTAGTAGCAAATACCCCTTCAACAAATTGGTTCTAGTCGGTTATCGGGACCCATTTTTCAAAATCATTTACACTCTTTCCTAAGCCTAATTTGCCAAGATAAGCAAGCGAACGACCACTCACAATAAAGCTGAGTCCCTTCACTACATTTTGAGTGGTCGTTCGCTTGCATATCTCAAATATTGCTTGAGCATTAGCCTTGACACCCACCCCGGACACGTAGACAATAGCGTCGGGTGAATTAACCGGCGTTATCAACCGGTTGATTCGTCGGTGGGCTACCGGTTGAAACCTCAGCGCAGGCTTTCACACCTACTGGAGCTTATATGCAGGGTAAAACAGTCTGTATTTCCGAAAATCGATGGTTTTTGAGAGTTTTTCGTTGACTGGTTTGGTTTGGCTAAAGTTTACAATACCCCCAGCACTCAGGTTTACTTGACCCCCAGCACTCAGGTTACTTGACCCCCAGCATTCAGGTTTACCTGACCCCCAGCACTCAGGTTTACCTGACCCCAGCACTTAGGTTTACCTGACCCCCAGCACTCAGGTTTACCTGACCCAGCACTTAGGTTTACCTGACCCCCCAGCACTCAGGTTTACCTGACCCCAGCACTCAGGTTTACCTGACCCCAGCACTTAGGTTTACCTGACCCCCCAGCACTCAGGTTTACCTGACCCCCAGCACTCAGGTTTACCTGACCCCAGCACTCAGGTTTACTTGACCCCCAGCATTCAGGTTTACCTGACCCCAGCACTCAGGTTTACCTGACCCCAGCACTTAGGTTTACCTGACCCCCAGCACTCAGGTTTACCTGACCCCAGCACTTAGGTTTACCTGACTCCCCAGCATTCAGGTTTACCTGACCCCCAGCACTCAGGTTACCTGACCCCAGCACTTAGGTTTACCTGACCCCAGCACTTAGGTTTACCTGACTCCCCAGCACTCAGGTTTACCTGACCCCCAGCACTCAGGTTACCTGACCCCAGCACTTAGGTTTACCTGACCCCCCAGCACTCAGGTTTACCTGACCCCCAGCACTCAGGTTTACCTGACCCCCAGCACTCAGGTTTACCTGACCCCAGCACTTAGGTTTACCTGACCCCCAGCACTCAGGTTTACCTGACCCCAGCACTTAGGTTTACCTGACCCTCCAGCACTCAGGTTTACCTGACCCCCAGCACTCAGGTTTATCTGACCCCCAGCACTCAGCTTTACCTGACCCAAATGAATGAAACAAATGAAACATATCGATTAAGTTCATCGCTTGTGTGTCCCTTTCCTACCAATCTGAGTGCTGGGGTCAAGTAAACCTGAGTGCTGGGGTCAGGTAAACCTGAGTGCTGGGGGTCAGGTAAACCTGAGTGCTGGGGTCAGGTAAACCTGAGTGCTGGGGGTCAGGTAAACCTAAGTGCTGCGGTCAGGTAAACCTGAGTGCTGGGGTCAGGTAAACCTGAATGCTGGGGTCAAGTAAACCTGAGTGCTGGGGGTCAAGTAAACCTGAGTGCTGGGGGTATTGTAAACCTGCTCCGTTTGGTTTATATTTTCTGACTTTTTTCTACAAATCACACATTTCATTCACGAAAATGTAGCGAAGATCCTAAGCTTTCATTTGTGCCATCATACAGAGAAAAAGGTGATATAAAGCTAGAGCTAGAATTTGAAAAACGTTCTACGATGTTCAAGTCCATGACATCCTACCCAGGAATATCCCAGAACTCTTCGGTAGTAACCTGGAACTGTCGTTTTTTTGCGATTTACATACTCATCTGCAACCTTACACTCAAAATGTGGCGAAGGAACTCAGCTCTATTTTGTGTGGTCGTTCGCTTGCTTATCTTGGCAATTAGGCTTAGAAAAGAGTGTAAATGATTTTGAAAAATGGGTCACGATAACCGACTAGAACCTCTAACAAATTTTACCCAAATTATTGGGGGGGGGGTATTGGTCCTATCCCTCAATGGGTACCGATTTTTGAGCTTGGGCCCCTGTTGTTTTTTTTTGTAATTTTTAGGCTTAGGCGAGGGTAGGCCAGCGTATGTTAGGATGGACTCAAACATGTTTATCAAATTTTGAAAAAGTAATAAAATAAGGTTTGAACCCGTCCTAACATACGCTGGCCTACTCTTGCCTAAAGCCACACTTTAGCCAGAACCTTAACCTGAAAATTAAAAAAAAACAACAGGGGGACCAAGCTTAAAAATCGGTAATCATTGAGGGATAGAGCCGGGGTATTCGTTAGTGGGCTCGAAATTTGAAGACTTCAGAGCCAGATTCCAGAGCAGATCTGTAAAAAAATTCAGTTCGTGAATAATGTTTGAGCCCGTCCTAACTTAGGCATAAAATTTTGTAAAGATATCGGTGGGATTCTGACCGCCTCTATGATAATTTCAGAACAAAAACAATATTTTTAAACCAGAAAAAGATCTCTAATGTCTTTTTTCTTTGCTGCTACCAATAATTACAAAAAGACTGTTCTTAATAGTTTCAGTGTCACTGAGAAGGGAAAATACAAGTAAAGGTCATTGCAAATCAAAAAAGTGCGGTGAAACTGTTTTAATTGAACATCTCACAGTCAAATAAAATCCAAGAGAACAATTTATTCATTACTTTACAATCTCTAATTGGATGCTGGGAATACAGCGTAAAACTAGCTCTTCTGACCAAAAGCGTTCTTCTAGATCTCCACTAAAAAGGGTGAGATTTGGATTGAGTATTGCGTTGGATGGTCTACGAGGATGCAAAGCCCAGCTCGGTGTGGATTCAGTGGCTGTCAGACCTAAAGTTGTTCCCAAACACCACCTTTGGAACGCCGGCAAATAGGTGCTTCTAATGGTTTTGATGGATTAGCAGATAAAATTGGGCAGTTGGAATTTAAGGTCAGCAATTCTTTTTTGCTAGTATGTTTTCGCCCGAATCGTATACAATTCTACTTTTATAGCACAAAAAAAAATTGAAATTTCAGACACAGTCAAACCTCCTTTCAGTGATATCCCCAAAAATTTGCACTCGAGCTGAGTCCAACACTTTTTCACCCTGGTTTTCGAAGTCTATTAGCACTTTTTGACAGCCTGGCCCTGGAAATTGCAAAAATTACAATTTTATTGCTCATTTCTTTCTCAATCCTGCAATTTCGCCATTGTAAAAAACATAGCTTTAACAACCATCAACTTTTTTGGAAACAAGGGTGACGGGTTGTTGGGTTATTGAGTAACGGGTAATTGAGATTTTGTTTTTTCAACAATATGGTTTTGTAATTTTTACAAAATTAAAGTTTTTCGTAAATTGGAATTCTTGTGATTTTCAGGACCAGTCTTTTAAAGTAGAAGTGGTAACAGACTTTAAAATTGAGGTAAAAAAGTTACACCCATCCTAGGAACAAACTTTTGGGGTTTCTCTAAATCGCGGTTTGAGTCAAATTGTTTTTTATTTGTTTTTGTCATAAACATAAATATTACGAATAGAAAGAATATTAAATTTTATGAGATAGTATAATAGACTCTTTATTAAGTTCTGCCGCCAGCAACCCCAAATAATATGGGTGTGCCAAGGTGTGTGTGTGTTGTATGCATACATCTAAAACATGATATTTCCATGCCTATTTTCTGTTTAGATCTTTTAAATGACCTTTTCATCATGAAAATACAATAGAGAACTTTTTCTTTTTGCATCCTTCTTACCCACTTTATATCTATTAGAGTTGATTAGGATTTATATGGACGGGACTTTTAGCCACCGGAACCCAAAAAAGACGGGTATTCTCGAAGACAAGAACTGGTAGACTCCCTGAAATTCCTATTAAGACTTTATATATCATATTTATTTTAAAAAGGCTGTATTTCTTCCTTTTTTCACAAGAAGTGAAACAATCAATGGGCTATTGTCCGGCATTTCCAGCTGCCTGTGACCCCCAAACAATACACCAAGGCAAAGAAAAAGCGTAATGAAACAGTGGGAAAGTTTTTTTCCTGTGCGTTACGCTATACTTTTGCGCAAATGCTTTCATAGTAGTATGTGTGTTAGCTTCAATCACTTACAAATTGCATCCAGCCATCCCCAAGCAGTATATAATTACATGAGCATTGGCTGAGTTAGCAATGATCCACGCACATGACCCTCCCTAAGTTTTCAAGCTCGCAAATTTGCTAATGAAAAGTGTGGGAGAATAGAGCCAGATTTTGTCCGCCTGCTATTATTTCAACCCACCTTGACTGCGCAATTTGGCTGGTTGGGGTGCAGTCAAGGGGAAGCAGAACACTTCTCTGGCCATATTCCCCTTTGGAGCTATGGTCTATTGTTGTTGTCCTTTCTCTTTTTAATTCTTTTCTAGTTTTGCTTGCATAAGCACTGCAACAACATACACACATTTTGACCAGCACTACTACAACTGGGACTGAACCAACGAATTATTCAGCTTAGCTTTGTTGGGTTTTTAAGATTGTGTTTCTAGTGCATGAAAGTACTTGGTGATAGTGGTAGCGTTTTGCATTATGTGGTAACCAGAGGTAGGCAAAGATCAGATCGCCAAAGATAAGATCGACATGGCAAATGTAGTTGACAAAGTCGGCAAATTAGGTCAAAATTTTGCGAGAATTCAAATTTTTCAGCCAGAAAATAACTTGGACCGTTAATGGTTTTTGGGGTTGATTGAAGGGAGTAAAATTTTTGCGAAAATTCGATTGGATGAATCAGAATTCCAGTCCGATGGGCTTTATCGCTCAGAAGTCAAGAAGAATTCCACCTCGAAGTGGCCAGAAGCGCCTGAAAGGTTGTTTTTGGGGTTTTTACAGGAAAAGAGGGTAAAAGCTTTGCAAAAATTCGATTGCGCCTATCAGATTTTCCGTTTGATCAGCTCAATCGACCATAATCTCACCCTCAACCACTCAGAACCACCCTAAACCACTTAATACCACTTCCAACCAGTAGCTAAATACCCCAAACCAGTGTTTAGGGTGTTTTAGGGTGGTTCTGAGTGGTTCCATGTGGTAATCTGAGCAACTTAGCAAATCTTAGTGGGATTCTGATGCGCGCAATCGATTTTTTCGCGAAAACTTAAACATCCCTTTAGTAAACGGCTCAAATTGTTTTACCCCGTCAAATTATTCGTTTACCCCGCCAAATTAATTTTTTACCCCGTCAAATTTGAATTTTGAGCAAAATATTCATTTATCCCGTCGAATTTTAATTTTTCGTGAAATACTGCAATAAATTGCGCGAGAATCCAAATTTTATAGTTAAAAATGACTTGGACGCTCAGAATCCCACCCCGGAGTTGCCAGTAGCCCCTGAAAGTTGGTTTTGCGGGGGTTTACTAAAGGGGGGTAAACTTTTTTGCGAAAAAGCGATTGGCCGGATCAGAATTCCAGTCCGATTTGCTTAATCGCTCAGAATTCCAGGCTTTCGGTGGTTTTGAGTGGTTCAGGGTGGAATTTAACGCTCGGAATTTCACCCTGAACCACTCAAATTCACCGAAAGCGTGGAATTCTGAGCGATTAAGCCCATCGGACTGGAATTCTGATCCGGCCAATCGCTTATTCGCAAAAAATCCCCCTCCCCCTTTAGTAAATCCCCGAAAACCAACTTTCAGGGGCTTCTGGCCACTCCGGGGTGGGATTCTGAGCGATATAAGTCCTTTTTAACTATAAAAATTCGAATTCTCGCGCAATTTATTGCAGTATTTCACCAAAAATTCAATTTTGACGGGTAAATGAATATTTTGCTCAAAATTCAAATTTGACGGGGTAAAAAATTAATTTGACGGGGTAAAAGAATAATTTGACGGGGGAAAGTACTTACAGCCTTAGTAAACCCCGAAAATCAATTTTTAGTGGCTTTTGGCTACTCTAGGGTGAGATTCTGAGCGATATAGCTGATCGACCGGAAAATCTGATGTGCGCAATTGAATTTTCGCAAAAAGTCTACCCCCTTTAGTTAACCCCCGAAAAACTAACTTTCAGTGGCCTTTGGCCCTTCGGAGTCGGATTCTGAGCGATCCAAGTCGTTTTCAGGCTAGAAAATTTGAATTCCCGCAAAATTTAGGCTATTTTGACAAAAAATATTTGTCAGATCAGATCGATCTGATCTTTGCCCACCCCTGGTGGTGGCCATGCCCTAAGCTGTTTTTTCTTCATAACTAATATTAGCATTCTTTCTAATCGCACAGGACGCTCCAATCGCAAACATGAAAATAGTTACTATTTCCGTAGTTTGCCACCAGTTTTCTTTGAAAAAATATGTGGCGTTGGATTCTAGCACTTACCGTATTTCTCTAATAGGCCGACATGTCGGGACATTTTTCAATCGCCTGAAAATTGAAAAATTTGTGAAAATCCAAAATTCAAAAAGCTGAATTGGCAGATCTCGTGGGAGTCAAGAAAATGAAATAAACAGCTTTGCAAAATATTATTTGTGGGCTGAGATGTGGGCTGAGATACAGACCGTCAAAGTAGGGGATTTCGGGTTATTGGAGACTATCGGCCTATTAGATAAAATATGGTGCTTTCTTTTTATGGGTTGCGTAAGATTTTTATTTTGAACATGGCGAATTTCGTAAGGCTGCCCTCATACTCCCGCGGGACACGGTACGCTGGACAAGTGCCCATAAAGTCATGGCTATTTTTTGATCGTGGCAACAGATTTCAAGATAAATCGACCCTGTTCTACACGATATAACTAATATATTTATACTTTTTAAACATTCAGAAATGACTTTTGGCTGTCCCGCTGGTCCTGTCCAGCGGTACAAATCTGGGGATTTGTACTGCGGGACATTGACCTGCGGGAAAGCCTAAGAACCGTTTTCTATAGTGATTATGACAAATCTGTTATTCCTATGTTGTAGAGCAGGGTCGATTTTATTATTGATGTATTGAAAGCGGGTAAAAATAATGGCTGGGAGCCGAGATAGAAACAGTGGCCCGTGTCCCGAGGGAGTATGAGGGGAGCCCAAGAAAATTCGGCATATCTTCATACACTTTAGGCCATCAGTGGTGCATTAGGTAAAGGCTAAGGGTTGCTTTCATTCGCTAGAGCCCCTGTGAGATAAATCATAGTATACATAATTTAGTTCAGCGAATTCCTGCGCAAAGATTTGAATCGGCTTCTAAAAGGGTAACACTTTACTTGGCCCCCCCCCCCACGGCTGACCCACTTTCGAGGTGAATTTTTGAAAACCGATTGCATATTCGTGTTTCTCGACCCGGATTTTACGGGAAATGATCATCAGATTCTGTGAAAGTGAAAAAAAATTTTTTGGTATTTGCCTTGGTCCCCAAGGTAAAATTTTTGAAAAAAAAATATTTTTTAAATTGGCGCCTTTTGAATTTAAAGGGATTAAGGGCTGTATTGGGAGGGGAAGGGAATAAAAGGGGGCCACTTTTATGGCAGAACGTTAAAAGTTCAAAATTTTTGTATTCTGCGCCTGCCTCACCATGTTTTTCAACTGGGCCGTGGCAAAAAAAGACTCTATATGCATTTTTGATCTAGAGTACTTCTCGGAATCATGTCTAAGGTAAGTGAGTGCGCGCATCTCTAACTCTCAAGCCCCCTGCGCCCCCTTCGGGGGCGCAGGGGGCTTGGGGGCTTGGAGTTGAGATGCGCACACCCACATACCTTAGACACAAATCACTCGAAAGTGACTCTGGATGCATGAAAAAGCATGCATACCAGAGTTTATTTATGCGGTAGGCCCAGTATTCAAAACTATGTTCAACATCTTCTTGTTAGGGGCCTTGTGTGATTAGTGGCCCCTTTTATTCCCTTCCCCTCCCAATACAGCCCTTAATCCCTTTAAAATTCAATAGGCGCCAATTTAAAAAATATTTTTTTTTCAAATTTTTCTAAAATTTTACCTTGGGGGACCAAGGCAAATCTCAAAAAATTTTTTTTCACTTTCACAGAATCTGATGATCATTTCCCGTAAAAATCCGGGTCGAGAAACACGAATATGCAATCGGTTTTCAAAAATTCACCTCGAAAGTGGGTCAGCCGTGGGGGGGCCAAGTAAAGTCTAGCCTCTAAAAGATTGTCTTATTAATGTTAAGGAAATAAGTATATACGTCTTGCGAAGTTATTGCTTTCTCTTTCACGCAGGACTTTATTTCTGCTAGAGCCTTCGCGACTGGGTTAACTGCATGATTTTGTCCACCTGTTTTATTTAGATGCCCAAGAAGCTTGACGAAAACATCTCCTTGAACGACAGTGTGAAGTCGCGCCTTGCACCCGCCATCTTTCATAAGGTGTTTGTCGCAGGTCCAGTATTCCTTTTCTCCATTCGGCTTGCTTAGAATATGCTTGACGAAAAGAAATCCATTGTGCTCGGCCTTCAGATTTTCCATTTCGCGAACCGAAGTGTTCTACAAACAAACAAAGATTGAGCAAACAGAAAATACAAGAGCACGACTGAAAGATACCAATGCAACTAACACAATACAAAGGGAAAAATATTTGCTGTAGGACAAAACATTTTCAAAATTTAAATTTTCATAACACCGGTATTCCGAGAGTATTTTAGCCCGAGAGTATTGTAGGCAAGAGTATTATGGTCGAGAGTATTTCGGCCGCTCTCGACCGGGAGTATTTCGGCCGTGAGAGTATTTTGGTGCGAGAGTATTTCGGGCGTGTCCGCTTTAAAGTGTGTTAACATTTTCTAATGATTTTTGTGTTAATTTTCTTTTCATTAAAAACGCTCATATTGTAGATTTCCTTTGGCTACTTAAATTTTTTCTAAAATGACTTAATAGGCATGCTTCTGTGCTTTCGCAGTGCTAAACTCAATGACAAAGTCTATTTTTCATTATTTTCACCAGATTTCAACGTCAATAAAACCACAATTTCAGCCCAATGAGTGTGACAAACAGGACATTCCAAGGGTTGGTTTACTTATTTTTATTCAAAGAAATTGATTCGCATTTTGCTAAGCACTGCTCTTTTTTATTGCTCCTCTGGGACAGATTAATTTGTGTGATGATCTGCACTACTAAAATTTCTTATTATAACATCTTCAAGCATTAAGTCGGGATGGCTGAAACCATCAAATGTATCTCTTTTTCTAATGGGTTCAAGTAAATGTCAAATGTTTATTTGCAAGCTATACGTCTACTGTCCAACTGCTTTATGTTGAAAAAACTACTTATTTTTATTTTTTTTAATTGACGCAAAAAGGTTTTTTCTGGACGAGTAAAATCCTTTTATAAGTTGCCTTATTTGGTCTAATGTAAACCGCTCTCTTATAAAAGGCTCCTATCTGGTATAAATTGCCATTAGCTATTATAGAGCAAAATATATAATTTTTTAAAATTTACGCATGTAAAAAGTGCTGGTAAATTTTAGAAAGTGTTTGAGGCCTTGGAATTTTAGCTAATAGCTATTAACAACAATTAACCTTTTTGCAAAAAAATCATTTTACTTGGTTTTTTTATAAATTTAAATTTTACAGAGTTTTTCAACTTCGTAGGCTAGCTCTAAATTCAAACTTAAGAGGCAAAGAACAATGCAAACAGGATTTTTAAAATATATCAAAAAATTCACAGGAAGGCAAAGAAAGATTAGGCTGTTTATAGGAACACTGGTTTTATGCAGTTCCTAGGACACCCTACTAAGCTGACCTGTGATGATGTCCAGCTGACCTTGTCTTCTAATTGAACTATTTTGGCTAAGTTCCATCTAAACTGCTGTTCCTTCGAGCCAAAAGGCAAAACATCTTCTATTGGATAGAGAATGTATCGATTTTTTATGTGAGCCAGGGTGGTCAATTTGATCATTCACCTCAATATTTCCCAGAGTTTGTGGTTGTAACAATATCTGAGAAAGATTATTTTTTATGTTTCTTTTTCTATTCCCGAAAATCCGAAAACGTGATTTTCATTTTTAATGTTATCATTTTAGAAACTTCGACAACTGCACGAAACCCAAATGAACAGCACCAAAGAGAATGGCAGTTTGAACAGTGCAGACAGCTTCCAGTTACACAGATTACTAGTAGAATAGCAGGTTTGCTATTTTACCTCAATCCTATATACAAAAAAGATTTTTTCAAGATCAGCCAATATGTTACAGTTGCAACTCGATTCAACGAAGTTTGAGGGACTGGCCGTAAGGTTTCGTCCAATAGAGTTTTTGTTAAATCGAGTTCACTTTCTAAAGTTTTAAAATTTTCGTTAAATAAAGTCTTTGTGACTTTTTTATTCATTAAATTATTTATCGACAAACAATCAGATTCAACGAACACCTCGAAACGCACCTCAAAGAACGCACCTAAAAAATTTCTAGGTGCGTTCGAGGAACCGAGCCCTCGATCCAAAAATCCAAGCCCTCGACAACGATATTTCTCAGTGATGTTTTCCAGAAGAGGGCTACTTCGGATCATATCCAAAAGCCAATTTTGAGAGATTGGTTCAAACAGCAGTCAGTTATTGCGCGAAATTTTTGTCGCGCCCCTTGATGTGCTCTCTTCTTGATACATAGAGTGAGTCGCAAAAATTGCAATATTCTTGAAAAATTCTGTCAAAGATCTTCCGCGGACCGGTGAAATCCTAAAAAAATTCAGGGTTCAGCCAAAAAGTTAAAAAAATAAGTTAAAAAAAATTTCAATAATATATAGACCATTTGTAAGTAAATTAAATTTGCCCGTAAAGTCATTTTGGTCAAATCTTGCGGATCCTGAGAACCAAGAAAGGATCAATTATAATTGTGAGCGTGAACGATTTTGAATGGGTTGCAAGATTTTCGGTCAATTAAAATATTGTCAATGAAAATTTGACACCCTATATACAGGGTGTTTCAAAAGTATTAGGTATTTTTCGAAAATTTTGTGTATGTAACCCCTCGCCCGGTCGATTCCCGATTTTTTCGGAAATCTCCATAAAAGTATTATTTAGAGAACACAGAAAAATTGATTTTTTGTTTTTTTCATCCCACTTCAGTTCAGAAAAAAACGATTTATAAGGCAGAGCAAGAAAATTTTAAAAAAATGAGAGATTCAGACAACTGTTGCGTAAATTTTCAAAAAAAATACCGATATTTTTGAGACACCCTCTATATATATTTTCGAATTTTTAGCGCTAACTTTTACAACCAATGTGCCTGACCATGTGTACAAAAGCAAATTGAGAGAAATTTCCGATGGCTTAAAGCGGAACTTCCCAGACCAATACAAGGTAATTTTACGGGTTTTTATACCACAACAGCAAAGCCACTAACGATTGTTTTTAATATAGATCTTCAACGTGTCGCAGAAACGCTCTGACTTGGGCCGTTCCAATTCGGGTGTAGTAGTTGAATTAGGTTGGCCTGACAATCTGTCTCCACCTCTCGACCGACTCTGTTCCATTTGCAAACAGATTGAGAACTGGCTGGCGAGTAATTCTAACAATATAGCCATTATCCACTGCAAGGGATGGTTGGCTAGAGCGGCTATTGGTCAGTTACTTGCTTGAACTATTTTTTTCCAAATTGTCATAGTTAACTTTTTTTTAGTTGTTGCGGCATATCTGCATTACACTAACATTTGCTACCCTGGGTCAGTTATTTTTATTGTTAATTTGAGATTTTAACTATAGGCTAGCCATTTAAAGTTCTGTGAGATTAACCCAGATACAGAGAGGAAAATATGAGAGATTATTTATTTTAATGTAGTGCTTTTTTCTGCATTCTTGATGTCCATTTGACATTTATGAGACACTGTCCAGTATATTTTGGCGCGCAGAGATGTCCCGTTTATTCTCATTTTTTGGTTTCACGCATTTCTTCAGTTTTAGTGGTTTTGAGACAGGAGTTCAGGATAGCAGTTTCTAAATTCTGTTTTTGCCAATCGATTTTTCTTGCTCACAACATTTTTGTTACATAATGATTATACACCTAAAAATGTAACCGGTGAAAAAACGGATTGGCGAAACTTAATTTTAATAATCCCTCTAGAAAAAATTACGCTCATTTTTTTAAAGGCACAATTCCTTTAATGACTCTGTGTATTTTAGTTGAGACACCATAAATACCGTGTAAACAGTGTATTAAGAACTTTTGAGATCTGCTCGTGCTCCCCCACTCATAGATAGCGTAGTAGCATTTTTATGCCAAACAATATACATGTGTATATTCGATGGCTTTCTTTATAAAAATTCAAACAAAAATACGTCTTGATGTCTTTGGGACTCAAAAGCGTAAATGTATGAAACTACCATGGACCATAACTTTTGTCTGACTGCATATATTTTTTGCATTTAAATTTAGTATAAATACTGGATTCTAGGGCTGAAACAGTTGCAGACAAGTTTTCAATGCAACTGTTCAGTGAGAAGTACCTCAACAGTGATTATGGCCAACCATCACACAAAAGGTAAGTTATCGTAAATTATTTTTTGGCTGCCAAATTAATAAGTGGATTATTTTAGATATTTAAAATATTTTTCCAATTTGCTGCTGGGGAGTGTCAAAGTGAATCCATCTGCCATATTTCTTACACAGATTACTTTATCCCGACTCTATGTCGGGAAAATTGTGGTGCTGAAGATTTATGAGAGAATGAAACCTATCTACACCAGCTCACAAATGTAAGTATGTTTTTACGGCGTGCTATCGCTTCGATCTTGGTATTATCTGTCATTTTTCAATAGACATAGCCAATATAAAATTGTATGACGGGTTTCACTTTTTTTCATCTAATCATTGAAGCCAATTTCTATGTAAGCTGTCAACTTCTTCTTAAAACGCCGCTTTTATTTTTTGACAAATTTTCGGAGTTGTCGAAGGACTGTTCTTCATTCAGAGTTTGTTTCATTCTTCTTAAAAAAGTGGTTCGCTGAACAGATACAGCGCATCTTTCATTTTAGCACTTACCCGAGAAAGAGATTAGACCATAAATTAAAATAATAATTGCGACCAAAGTAAAATCTGATGGGTGCAATGAGTCATGGGTCATAACTTGCCTGAGAAAAGACTTAAAAAAGTAGGTCAAAAACGCCAGAAACACGATTTTGAACCAGGGGGTCTTCTATTAGAAAGAATACGGTATTTTCCTTTTTTGGTCAATTTTTTTTGAACTTTTTCTTCTGTTATAATTTATTGCGATCAGTGCTGGGCAATTCTCCGCTCCGAGCCAAGAGCAGGAGCAAATTTTTGAAGCAAGGAGCCAGGAGCAAAAAATGCACAGCACTGATTGCGATGGACGAATATCGATTAGCGACACTTTTTGAACAAACTTTTGATAAAGAATCAACAATTTTGACAGTAAAATTTTTCAGAAAGTCACCTTAAATACCAAAATCTTTTCCTGAATCCGAATCCGTTGAGATCTGATCAAAATAATTATTATGGGCTGAGATATCCACTAAAGTAGATGAGTGGTGCAAAATTTCTGTCTGATGTACTCAAAATATAAATATCTCAGCCCATAATGTTTATTGTGATCGAATCTCAACAGATTCTGATTGAGGAAGAGATTTTGGTATTAATAGTGACTTTCCGAAAACTTTACTGTCAAAATTGTCGATTTTCAATTAAATTTTAAAAGGTTTGTTCAAAAAGTGTCGCTAATTGATATTTTACCATTGCGACACACGTTTGACTTCAGCTTGCGACTAATAAATTACGAAAGGTTTTGGCTTTCTTTATTACATATTTTAGATGTCTTAAAGACCTTTCCAAAATCGACTTGTCTCACGCTTCTGGAGTGCTTGCTTTACGAGGTGATGTCCTGCTCAAATGTTTCCAGACTTCTAGCAATTTAACCCAGAAGATAGTCCCTCTGCTACTTCCCATTGGGACTTGCTCTTTCAATGTCAATTTAACACATGTGCGTTGGATTTCGGTCTCAATACTCAGTTGGAAAAACTTATTTTCTTCAAGGAAGAGCTCGATGTCATATTTGCTGGTGAAATTCACAGAAAACTTCTGTTAATCAAAAAATCCTTTTTTAGATAGTTCAGTGGACAACCACGCAGCCATAGAACTGGCTTTTTTACTGGAACCTCCTAAGAACTTACCAATCCATACCTCCAAACCAGTGGTAACTAGAGGCAAGTCAGCATCTCCTGTTGCTTCCATGATGAAACATGTTTCAAATGGTTACCCATCTCAACAAACCCCCTCTTTAGACTTCTCCAGAGCCGACAGCTATGAAAATTTTGATCGACCAGAAGGTGGGGTTTTTTAAGTTTTCTACCCAAGCATCTTTTGTATGAATACACAAAAATAACCCAATTTATTTCATTTTGGTTTGGAGAATTTCAATGTAAAAAGTAGGATCGCTCCATATATTGTTTAGTTTAACCGGTAAATTTCGGTCTTTTGGCCGAAAAAAAATACATTTTTATGTTGGCTCGGCCGTCCTTATCTTTCAGTCTAGCCAGCTGAAAGTATTGGCTAATTGATTAATTTAATTTTTTATTTCTAAAAAACTGTCAAGCTGAAGATAGTATCAACATAAATTACAAAATCTCCTGCAATACTTGTCTCTCATTGGAGCCATAAAACTGATTTTGCAAATTCCGCTGCGGTTCCAGCTTATGCACTAAAATCGCAAAAAGTCGAAGTCTTTAGAACACTAGAAAAGTTTACCCTTTGGTCACTGTTGCATTCAGCCACCCTATAGGAACGCTCCCAGGGTCAGGAAGATTGCCGCTGTTAGACATGCCATTGGGCAAACCAAAACCCATATTGTCGCTTTGCTGTCCATCCATGCCTCTCCATGCACCAAGTCTCATACCTCCACCACGTCCACCTCCTTGGTTTGCCTTGGAATGCCTCCTCCTCTCCAGTTCTTCTGGACGGATCGTTTTCATCACCGTCATCTGCGCCATTATTTTGCCTATCTCCTCTACCATTTCCTCTGGTTGGTGGATCAGTATCTTGGCTATCATCCGTGTTTCTTGGCCGTCACCAGAACCATCTTCATCTGATTCATTCACACCGCTTGCTATACTTGTTCCGTTTGTACCTCCTCTCTTTCTAGTATCACCTCCACGATTTTTCTTTTTTCCACATTGACCACAAGTACGACTACACAGATTAGCCATGGATGCCTGGAAATGTCATGAGCGTTTGAAAAAATCTAAGTAAGCGAGGTCATCATGGCGAGGATCATTTACAAAAAATTTCTTTGAGGACGGCCGTATAAATAAAATTTTACTAGCTTCTATGGTGATGCTACTATAGACGGAAACAACTGTGTAAGGATGTCGGAAGCCCCAACCTCATTTACCACCTCCTAACGGAAAATTTTATTTCAAAAATTTCAATAGATTTTTACAATGAGTAACAAAATTAAAATTTGAACAGATAATTCATTAGGTGGAAACCCATCAAAGAATTTTTTTTTATATTTCAAATTTTAAAATAGCCTTTTTACAATTATTCTTAAATATTTTGAAAACCCGCCATCGAACTTTTGTAGTAAGGGAATAAAAATTTGGAACCGATCACAAAGGCGAGTTTTTTTCGTAATTATACAGAAACCGAATTACAATCCTATCATGGCGATTTCCTAAATCGAAAATTTTACCTGAGAGTCTGGCTGGAAACACAATCCCCGTCTGCTGCGACAACTATCCCTGCCTAACTTGTCTTCGCAGGTGGTGCTTCCATTGTTGCCTTGATCACCATCGTCATCATCACCAGTTGCGTTGTTGCTGTCTTGGTCTCCCTGATCACCATTCCCACTATCCCCGTCACTCTGGCCGTCATCATTGTCCTGGTCATCTCCACCGTTATTTCTTCTAACTCCATTAGCATTCTGAGTTCGAGGACGATCTGTTCTGTTACGTCTTCCAGAAGGAGCAGGAAGTGGTTGAGGGTTGTTTCTAAAAGAATTACAAATTTAGATACTTTACATAAGAAAATTAAAATTAACCATCAGCTCCACAAATTTTGCAAGTCTTTGGGCAGATTTGTGCCACCTAGAGTTTTTTCGAATAAATTTTGTTTGATACTGAGCAGTAAGCACATACCTGGCCATTAGAGCAGTGAGAACTATAATTCTCACACCTTGGAGCATAGTTGACGCAGTTGTAATAGTCCATAACCGGCTGGTCTTCCAAATGCAGGAATTGTTGTCCTGGTTCGTCAGTGGTAGTTTCGCCTTGTTGGTCTTAAAATTTAAGTGATGTTTGGAGTTACGAGGGTTTAGTAAACTTGAAAAAACAGACTTTTTGGACACAAACCGCAAGTGAGTGGGCAGTGGAACATCTAAAAACAGTCAATTTTTTTAAGTTCAGTTTTTTTCAATTTTACTGCCAAAGCTCGATTCTTTTCATGACTTTGATATGTCTTTGTTCGATCAATACAGTACTTGTACTTTGATCGTTAGAATCCCGAGACACAGTTGAGTCTCGATATAAGACCACTGATGGCAGGTCTCGAGGGAGTCTTACATCAAGACTCAATTTTACTTGAATATATATTTCTCAACCACACGTAGAAACGCGACTACTACCCCACTGATAACGTCACTGAATAGAAAAATCCACTTTGACATATTAAAATCTGTTTTCAATGGACTTAGTAAAAACCAACAAAGTAGTGAGAGTTGTGCTGGTCTTCACATGAGTGCTTTAGAGAGTTTTGCAGAAGATCACATTTATCAGAGTAGTCAGCACACGGATTCCAAGACCCATCAGTCACGGATGTGCTAGTAGTAGTTATGCCCAAATCCAAAGAGTTGTAGTACTCTGAAGAATTATTACCGCTTTCCTCAAGAGGTTCACTTCCAACTTGCGGATACCCGGCTGAATATGTCTCTCGGGGCACTGACGATTCACTTGCAAAAGCCGGAACTGAAATTGTAACACGTAAAAGCAGAAAAATGGTTATTTATGAAAGAAACTAGTACCAGCACGATATTTAAGATCAAACGTTCTTGGGCCTTGCTGACTGTAGTCGCTGATTATGACCAATTCTCCACTTGATACGATTGGGCCGATCTTTCCAACGTGGGAGGGACAGCATAATCTGAAAAAAAAACAATATGTCAGTTGTCAAATAACGACAACACGTACCTGAGACCACCTCTAGACAAATCAGGCTCTTTGCTGCCACTGGACAAATCGTCGAACTTTATTTCAATAGCTCCATACAAGCATTCGTTGGAACACTTGCCTGTGGTTGAGTTCATCACTAGAAAGCACACCGTTAGAAATGAATCTATTTACAAATGCACTAAGCACCAATTTCAACTCTTTCGCCAGCTGGGGCTTTGATGTGCCAATGACAACCAGCCTAGAAATCACCACTACAATTATTCTACAAAAAAATTGACACCAGATTTCACCTGTCGTAACTGACCCTCGTTGCTGGCATTCACTTCTCCGTGTAGTGTTTGATAGTCGGCTGTTGCCTGAATGTACATTGAAATATTTATTGTTTCACCACAATGAGGTGTTCAAGTGACTTACCGACAAAATTTGTCCTAAAATAGTAAAACTTTTCTTTTCAGAAAATTTGTGTGTGTCATGTTTTTACGGTACCAGTCAATTTTCCGCTGCCATTTTCCGCCGACAAATTTTCCGCCGCCATTTTTTAATTTTCTGTTTACACATCAAAACTTCGTTCATGCATTTCTTTTTCGCACCGCCCTTGTTATTTTGGCTGAAGTCCACTATTCGCCAACAACTCCTTCCTCATAGTCAATTATAATAGGAAATCAACTGTGGAATACCAAGCACATTTTGACTGCGGGCGTATAGGAGACCTGCTCCGTTTTTTTCAGTACCCTATCACATTTCATTATTCGTTGATGAACGCCATCCTCGCAAGGTCGTACGCTTTTAACTCGGAACATGGGAATAAGAAGTTCGTCGAAGAAGGACGAATGTACTACAAGAATCGAAACTTAAATTGAAACAATGAAGGCAAAGTCTCTGCCAACTGCGATGTCGATGAATGCAAAGGCAGAGCTTGGTTTTGGCTCGGAAGCGGTCAATCCATCAAGCGGTCAATTCATATAATTCATTGTTTTTAAGTTTCTTCACTGCTTTCACTGTTCATTTTAGACTTGTTACGCCTCATGGATGTGAAGCTAATCCCTCGCATGTCTTTTTCACGGCTATCCGCAACGAAGAAAAGCAACTAGCGACAACTACTACAATGGTGAGAGTTTTCAGTGCTGTTTTTTCATTTTTATGGTGTCTTCTAGCAGAGAAGCGGCGAAATAATTCAGCAAGTTAGGAATCAGTCGAGGATCTCAGGTATATAAGATACTCTTCCTGAAATTGCAAAGAAAAATTTGAATTTACAAGTCGCTTCGTTTTTTAATTTCTTCAATGAAATGTGAAGTGTGGACGGTACAGGGAAAGAAAACAAGAGGAATGCTATGAAATCAGAATTGAATGATGCGAGTCCAGACAAAAACGAGAAAGAAAGTTTTGACAATTTCAGCTTTAGCGAGTTACCACAAAAACAATGTTAGTTGACTGAAAAAAAACCTTGATGTGATCACAGAAATGGAATAACGGAAGAAAATTGTCCGCACAAAATTGTCGGCACAAAATAGTAAGGTGTGGTAAAAAAAAAACAAGAATAATTCAATGAAAAAAGCGCTAACAAGGGAACCGTTCAAACTGTACGATCAAATTCGCAAATTCTGTTTTTACCATCGTGTTCAGCGTAGCCGATTCGTATAGTGTAGCCGGAGTTATTTTTCCCAGCAGCACAAAAATGAGAAGTTTGGGGTCAAAGAAAACTAAAAAAACACGAAAAATTCACCTTGGTCCCCTGTTGTTTATCAAATTTTTAGTCAATTTTTTTTATTGATTTTTTTATTCTTTTTACAATGCATAGTGATTTTTAACTCTAGCTACCTGAGAAAAGATGAAAGAAAGCGCCAGGAAAGCGCGAAATCGTTATGCGTGGTTTGCTTCCGGCTATGAAATGGAACGGCCAGAAGAGTTTCGGACGCCTCCTCAATGTTGCTTTCAAGATTATCCGCCAAACTCCAAACGCAATTGTGGCAAAATATGCTTTGTTCGTTGTGCACACTGTGCATCATTCTTTGTTTTCAACACTTGTCGTTAATTATCACTGTTGTGATGAAATTTGAGTATTGATAAAAGTTTTTTTCAATAATTATAACGAAAGAATAAAAAAATCAATAAAAAAAAATTGACTAAAAATTTGATAAACAACAGGGGGACCAGGGTGAATTTTTCGTGTTTTTTTTAGTTTTCTTTGACCCCAAACTTCTCATTTTTATGGCTGTTGGGAAAAATAACTCCGGCTACACTTTACAAATCGGCTACGCTGAACACGATGGTAAAAACAGAATTTGCGAATTCGATCGTACAGTTCGAACGGTTCTCTTGTAAGAGCTAAGGATCCGAGTAAGTAGTGTTTGTAGCTCGACCCCCATCACTAAAGAAAACAGTTGAGAACAGAAACTGAATTATGGCGGCGGAAAATTGTCGGCGGAAAATTGTCGGCGGAAAATTGTCGCGGCGGAAAATTATCGGCGGAAAATTGACACGTACCCATGTTTTTAGGTTTACAGGGTGGGCGTCAGCAAATTTTAAACGAGAATAACTATTTTTTTTTACAGAAGCTGAAATTATGTTTTTGCAGAACGATTTCTATGGATCCACAAATTTATTGTTTATTTTCGCCAAAGGCGTGATTTTCTCTTGGTCACTCTGAATTCGGCTGCAACCATAACAACCATAAAATGGTACGGAGGACTAAGTAAACATTAGGTTTTTAACATTGTCTACCAAATGGATTTTTGAGCTTAAGGGAACTCCATGTGTAAATCAGAAGAAATATGATACCACGGAAAAATATTACCCATTATAAGCAGCCTTATTTATTAGCCAGCCATGTAGCCGCACAAAAAATATACCACAATCAGTTGGAGCACTCCTTCTCCCATTGCTCTGCTAGAACAGTCCACCCCTCCGAACCCATTTGGACAAATACACTGGCTGCAATTCTTTGGATTGCGGATTCCTTCATTGAAGCAAATTTTATTCGGACTTTGCTTGCAAAAATCTAAAGCAACTTTTTTATCTCAGCAAATCACGGGTAAGTTCAGAAAAGAACTCACCAACACAATTATATTGCTTATTGATCTCAAGTATATCTGAAAAATTGGTCCATAGGTATTGCCCATGGTGTGCTAAACAATTTTGGTTTTTTGGAAAATCAGGTTCACGGATGTTATGAGTTACCTGGTATCTGGGGTCCTTTGCAGTCATGATCACCTTGCCAGTCTGCTGGTTGTAGGAAGTGTAGTGCATCAGGCTGGCATAGTCGTAAGGCACAACTATATTACTAGGTGTCTGTTTTTTCTCCTGCAATAAAGTTGTGGTGAGCAAAAAAAACAAAAATAAATAAAACTGCATCAAATAATTTTTTCATAGCTTCTTTTTGCGACGATTCAATTTATGTAAAATTCCCGAATTTCTTACAGAATATACAGTCATGCAAACCCAAAAAAAAACCTTTTCAAATTGATCCTCCATTCCAGCCGGCACATTTTTGTACTGAAGATTGTTTATAAATTTGACAAATTTTTTGTCAATTAATTAAAATGATGCGTAGACGTTTGGCGGTCGGCGTTGCATTTTTTGAATTCGCGCCTTTTTCAGTTTTCCTTTATTCTGCATTTCGTAAGACATTTTTAGTTCCGGCTAACATACGCTGGCCTATCCTGAGCCTAAGCCTAAGTTAAAAAAATTAAAAAACATGCATTAAACAGCAAAAATGAATAAAATTCAAAAGTGCCAACTTGAAAAAAAAGCAACTAACACCGCCAAACACTTCTATGCCGATTGAAATCAATGAAAACTTGTTTTTACCTACTTCAATGCTGATATAGTCATCCCTGTCTGACCTAAATTTTCTTTTCTGGAAGAAAGCTATAAGGAAAAAATTGAAGATTTCTTACCGGGCTTGCGTATGAATCATACCTACGACGAAATAATAACCATATTTTACCCAACAATAGGCATAATCAACCAGGCCCTTACCTAGCATATGGCCTATCTCATGTGCAATAGGGGCAAAAAAACTGCACATGGATCCAATACTGACATGCTGACTTTGTTTTTCGCTCACATCCTTTCCAACCTTAAAAACCTTCTGTTATCATTTTTATGTGTGGTATAACCTCTAATACAAGTTTTAACAAGTTTTATTCATAAATTTTCATTCATCCAATTTCATTTTTGTCTACATAAAATAGGTCTATTTGTCGGTTTTGGGAAGAGAATTATTTTAGGTTATATTTAAAACTTAATGACCTCACTGAAACAGCCTGGTCCTTCAAGAAATTCCACCTGAAACATTTTAGTATACATCAAGTAAAAATATTTTTTCAGCGTATACTTGTGTTTAATTTTTCCATTCTCTTCAAATGTTATGCATGTGTTATCTTGCCAAAATTTTAAAGCTGTTCGAATGATTTCCCGTGTTTCCATAGCTAAACATCAAAATTTTCAAAGAAACTAAAAGTCTTATACCTACTGAAGTTTGCTATTATAATAAGCTTGGGATTGATTTTATTAACTAAAAAATACGAAATCGTACTGACTATTTTTGTTAGGCGTATAGCAGGCCAGCGTACGCTAAAACAGCTGGAGTTTACCTACTTTAAAAGCCTTTGCCGTTTGATTTATTCGGATTTTCGAAGCGACTACAGTCGAACCTCGTTATAAGATACCCAGGGACCGACCCCAGCTGTATCTTATAACGAGGTGTATCTTATATTGGGTGTATCTTATAACGAGGTTCTACTGTACATTCTTGCAAATCTTATGAAAGCGGAAGTTTCACGGCGGAAATCCATTATTGAAAATGATTTTTTCAAAAATCTGAATCATCATAAAATAACACAAAATTTGAGCAAACTTTAGAAGTATTACAACTTTTTATGAAAAAAAACTCAGTTGACTACAAGCTAGCTTATCAAACTTCAAATTTAACTCACGTATAGAATCATCGAAGTAGTAAGAAATAGGCACTTTGGGTCCCAACTAAATCGAAAAACACAAAAATACAGTCTTAAAACCACTATTCTACCTACCGATTTATGGCAAACAAAGCACCTTAAATCCAACAAATCAGTGGCCATAATAAATCTTAAAAGCTAACCAATATGAGAAGTCTGCCTTTTTTCTCTTTTATTATCATTGCCCAAATCATTAGTTTTGTTGGGGTAGAAGTGCTGGGCTTGTTCTTTACTCAAGAGCATGTCACCCTTGATACATTATCGAGTTTTTTAACTATTAAATTGTTGTTTATACCTGGTACATGAGATGGGCAATGGCATGGTTAGCATGCAGTAAACTGCGCCTATTATCTGGGTCAAACTTCTCCTAAGATAAAAATTTTTCGTTACGCACAAAGAACAAAAAATAACTTGAAGTAGGTTGTCTTTATTGGTTTCCACACTTTTAGCATCATCGAAGGCGTGTGTGTTGTGCGTCGGTTTGCCTTGAGTTGTGCTAACTTTTCTAATATCCAGGAAAAGCTCGGCTCCTGTAGAATTTGCATCAACCGCTGTTGGGCCTAAATTGAAACTGAGAGCTACCGCCAACATTTTTAAGATCAACTTTGGTTATAAGTTAGCGGTAGCCGATGTTTTGTGGACTTTAGTGTTTGAGATATTTGTTGAAGAACTTTATTAAAAACTCATAAAGTTGTAGCCTTCCTCGTTAAAGTTAGGTAATGGAAGGTACTGGATTGGAAGAAAATTTCTGCCTTAGCTTTAAATAGTAAAACTGTAAAAAAACATCAAAGAGTCAAAGCAAACAATTTGAATTTGATAGCGACTGAAGTGTACCATCAGAAATGTGAATTTCTCCAGAAAATTACTGAATATCACCAAAAAAATTTACTTTTTATGTGGGTTTTCGTTAGAATTTTAAAAATTGAGCTAATTTGTAGCCCAATATGGATGAGTCTTCACGTTTACGCGGGTGGAAATTCTGTTCATATTTTTAAAATCAAAATCAAAGTTGTTGAAAAATTTAAGCAAATGACTTTTACACCAAAATCCAGACATGGCCCATGTTCTTTTTTTATTCATAGCTTCATTACATCTAGTTGTTTCTTACTTTTTGGAAGTCCATGTTCATTTGCAAGTTTGAGTTGCTGTCGTTAAAATCATTCGCAGCTGATACTTCATACAATTCAAGATACAATGAAGTGAATGCTATTACAGCCGATAAGACCACAAAATAATTAATTTTGGCCCAACAATAACATGTTTTCAATATCATTTGTTATGCAATTTCACAGAATATTTTGATCAAATCATATAATTAAATTTGAATTAAAAAAAGTTTTTATGAAAAGTTAAATTTTTAATGATTGTGTGGGAATTTGCTCATCATCTGCCACTCATCATTGTTTACTTAGCTGCAAAATTTTTAGGAGAGTATCAAGTTGTTTAATCAGATCTTTATTGTTGACTTTTTCGCAAAATTAGCATGCAACAATTATTTATCAGCAAGGCAGATTCAAAATTTTTAAAATTTTAGTTAGCAAAGCAAGATATTTCATTAATTAAAGATAGTAAATCAAATTACAGAGTAGATAAAAGAATTCTTACAGTCATAACTTTTTCCATGATGAAATTCCTAAATACTATCAACGCAGATCAACCCAGAATGAGGCATACAGTCAAACCCCGATTTAGTGCGCCCTCGATTGGTGCGACCCTGAGGTTGATGGACTTGCTCAAAAGTCTTTGAAAGTCTCGAAAGTGCAACCCGATTTAGTGTGACTTTTTCCGGTCCCCAGAGGTCGCACTAAACCGGGGTTTGACTGTATAACATTCGAAAAATATGTTAAAGAAATTTAAAAAATTTGCCTTGCTCCATTCTCAGATTTTTAAAACATACATTTTTAATTGTTTTTACTTCAATTTCTTCTTATTTGGTCTTTTCTGCTTTTTTATTAAACTAATTTTGCGTTGATAATGCTCAGATGAGCTTCAATCCTCGGGAAAAAACGTTCTGCGTTTCGGGGCTGGGCACAAGCCGACTTTTGCTCTTTTTGCTGCAAGAGCTCGCCCATCTGCCAGTTCACCTAGTTTTTGTTTTGGCTTCAGCTTAGGGACCAGGGTAGGGACGGACTCAAATTTCCTCAAACTCGAGTCCCTCAAACACGCTCCCAATCTACAAAAGTTAAGAAAAACATGTTTGATGGCATTTTCCCAGTCAAACTGACCATTCTTCGAAACCATACCAAATGGTTTAGAAGCGAACTGGCCTAGCTCATCAGCTCTATCAGAGACCGAAAATTCTTCAAGTAGAGGTTTGTATTTAGGTAGCTACCCAGGCATCAAAGCGGCCTATCACGCTAAGCCCATGCCTGAAATTTTGGCCTGACGCAGAGATAGAACGGCACAGACCGAGCTAAGTTGGACTGGCTCGGCATATTGCTGGCCCGCGCTTAGCCCTGGGTTGGAATAAATTCGTTGATCAAAGACCAATTTTTTGTTATGAACCCCTGTGGTCCGAAAAAGTGTAATGATTCTATCGTCATCCAAATATCATTTTAATAAAACCCCGATCTTTTCCCAAACCCAATTTATTTGATAACCAATTCATTTTAGAGAAACTTCCTCATAAAAATTGCTGTATACACATTCATTTGATTGGTAAAGGTGATCTTGCAGCAGCAGCTAGTGTGTCTCTCCCTAATTTTGCCAGGCGTGAGAAAGGCGGAAGACTGCTGAATTGAAAGCTTCTCTTAAAAATCCACTAAAGCCAACAAAAGAGAAGGAATTTGCTGATAGAAAGACACAGCCACCCACCCATCAAGTAGCAGCAAATGTCTATCCACCGGAGGGCCCATCCAGCAGGCAGGATTGAGTGTTCTAGATCCAATCGCCTGTCCATTTGCCTGCTGCCCAACAAACTGCCAGGCAGCTACTAGTGGAAAAAAGGGGGATTTAGCCAACTTCTTTGCTTCCCAATCTCGAGAGATTAGCCAGGAATAATCGATTGGCTGAATTTTTTGATCTCTATTCCTAGTTGTTCATCTTTATAGCCATTGATTTTTGTGGACTTTTTTTTATTAGTTGTCGGCTAAAGCAGCAGGGTTACAATTGCTTTTATTAGTTGATTAGTGGTTTGGGTTCGGAATTTGGTGTAGGACAAATGTTGATTGATCTCTAGCGATGGTTTTTGGGCTTGACCTTGTAAAATTTCATATTTAAGTGCAGCAGAATTTTTCTAAGTCGTTACTTCTCTCATATTTGACTCTATCTGAATCCGCTTACCGTATTAGTATCAGTTACCGTATATGCGTCCTTTGCAGACCTTGAAAACTCACAGATCCGCTGGAAGAGCCCAATCAGAGTCTCAAAATTGGCTGAACTTAACTCTGAATCTTGTTAAAAAGGAGAGGGTGCCCGTTTATTAGAGAAAATATGGTACTTTAAAAAGTCCGATCACATGAACGAATTATCCTTTTATATACTTTTTAAACGATTTTTAGTTAAATTTGTCGTGAAGTTATTTATATTTTAAATCTAACGCCACTGTGGCCTAACTTTTTATGATATTTATTTTAGACGACCGTAGTTTGTCGTTGTCGATCGTGGATGCTGGTGGTTCTGACTCTTTCGCACTCACAAACAACCGAATGGACTGTCTGGGCAACAACCTAGCCAACTAACTTCTACATCAACTGCTATTAGTGCCAACTCAGCTACAACTATAGCCACCACAGACGGTGCTGATTCTGGAATTTCTGAGGAAATTGGCTCTGATTCTCCACCTAAGGTCAACAAAACAACAGGGTTGGTACCTTTCTAAATATTAGATCGCTTTTCACGTGAAATAAAGTATTTGAAGCTTTACTTTTGCAGGAAATGCCACCGGAAGTACCTCCAAAACCAAACAGAAGAAACAGTTTTGCAGGAAGTGTGGGCAGCTATGATCCAGACGACCCGATGCGAAGCGCCTATGAGGACTCCACCATTGGCAGAGAACATTCAGGTATTTTTTCGCAAATATATGGATGCAGAGTCTTTGGTCTCTAGTGTAGACATACAAATTTTTTTATAACATATCACAAGTTTTTCCTGAGAAGATGTAACTATCAATTTTACTCGGACAGTCTGGGGTGATCAGTTTAAGGGCAAAAAATTATTTATTCTCTAAAGGGATATTTTGGGATATAGACGTTTCCCCAAAATGAAACTTTTTTCAATTTGGGGAAACGTTTCCCCCAAAATGAAACTCAAAGAGTAAAATATCTCTAAGGGTATATATGGAGATACTTATTTAGACATATCAAGGGTATTTGGCTGAATGTGATGGCCAAAGTCAGCATATTCCACATTGCAAGGGTCAGGGTTAACACATGTATGTACCCCTATCCCTTGCAATGTGGAGTGTGCTGGTCTTTGGCCGCGAAGCGGCCAAATACCCTTAATATGTCTAAATAAGTATCTCCATATATACCTTAGAGATATTTTACTCTTTTGAGTTTCATTTTGGGGAAACGTTTCCCCAAAATGAAAAAAGTTTCATTTTGGGAAACGTCTATGCACCGGATATTTTACTTAATTGAAAACTACTACGACTCTTCTTCGTACCTTTTGACTTAAAAATTTTCAATGTAAATTGTGGTGTTAGGGGTCTCAATTTTGCTTTAAATATATTTTACCAGAGCCTCTGAACATTTTAACACTCCCCTGGGTACCTGTGGCGACGAGGGGCCGATGTCCTAGATCATTATAAGTCTTGCTGAATCAACCGGCATTATCAACCGGTTGATTCGCCGGTGGGCCACCGGTCGATCACCTTCATCAACCGTTTGATCAGCCGGAAATCAATCGACCGGTGGATGGTTGATGTGGCGGTTGATTAAATTCAGGCGTCGACAAGACTGATTATTATTTGATAACGTTCAAATTTTAAAAAAGACTTTTTTATACGACAGCCTATAGACCGCGTTTCTGTCCCGAAACGACCAAAGAGCGTGTATTATCTGAGCCAAAAGAGGCGAAACGCGAGCCAAAAACTTCTTACAAGCTACTATATTTGACAGAATCTGCGAAATGATGGTCTTGGACATTGGCTCCACTATTGGCAGGTTCCCGTTCCCGCATTAAACAAAAATATCAAACTAATTTTTCTATAAAAATCTCTCTGCCTCGTATTTATTAAAAAAATCATTTTAGTACTACTGCTGTTTGCGCCGGTCAGCTCTTCTGCCAATGAAGGATCTTCTAATACTGAATACACCGAGAAGTGGCTAAATCTGCAGCTCAGAGAGCTGCCACGCCCAGAATAGAGCCGGATCTAGTGGGAAAAGACAGGTCCTAATTAAGTGTGAAAAAATTACGTACTAAAATTTAAATTTCGTTATTAGATATGACCCTCTTCAAATGTTTTTCGTACGTGCCTGCCAAATCACTAAAGAGCACTACTCAGCACCAAGAAGCCAGCTATTCGAAGACCATCTGTAGTAGAAAAATCTAATTTAGACATAACTGACATTCCACCTGAAGCTATAGCCATGGCGGAGTCGCTTAAAAGTCGGATTCCGACGGATGTCCTCCACAGATCTGTCAAGGAGGGCAGAAACACCTAAGTGGGAGACTGAAATTGATCAGGTGAGTAATTTGTCACCTCAATGTGGATGTTAAAAAATTCAGCTTTCCGGAGATTTTCCGTCAGAATCACTAGAAGAAGAAGATATCGTCTGTCAGCATCTGTGCAACCACAAACAGAAGACTCCTTATTCCCGGAGTCAGCAAAGACAGTGCACAAAGATGAAGAGATGTTTTAGTCAATGGATACCTGCCCAATAGTGCAAGCACTCGGCCGAAAAGCACAGTCCTACCAGCAGAAACCGACACTATGAAATCCAGAAGACATAGAGGAGAACCAGTGGTTCGTTTGCTTTTTTCTTAAAAAATAAGAGATATATTGAGGTGGCAATTTTCACAGCATATGTGTCACCTCTAAGTTTACCTTCGAAAAACTGAATAAATGTTGGGTTCCATCAGAAAATTAGTATTTAGTTCGAAAAACATCTCAGCAATACTATAGATTGTTTTTCTAAAAAAAGTTTTTTCTTCTTTTCTTGACTTGAGCTTGAAGGGGCATGCCCGTGCGCGACACGGAGATAAGGCGGGGACCAGCAGTTCTTTTTGCTCTGGAAGGGTTTTACATGCATTCTCATCTAGATTTTTTAAGTTTCTGCCAAGTTTTAAAAGTAGCATGAGGTCATTAACATCAGATTTGACGCAAAACGACTAAAGGTGCCGTTTATCGGGGGTGTATGTCTATAAATTTTTTTAAACAGAAATACAACAGTAATCACATAACCGAAACAAATAGAAGTTCATTTCAAACAAATCATAACATTAACCAACTGGAAAAAATCGGTAAGCTGACTCTGAGATTTATTCTTCCAAAAAATATGACAGAAAATTTTACAAATTGGAATGGAAGGACAAGGCGAAAAAGTATTTTCGCAAATGAGAGACAAAGCAAACATGTTTGAAAAGTAAACATGTTAGCGGCGATTCAAATAATTTGTACAATATGCAGGTGTCGGTTTATCGAGGGTAACTTTATTGGACGGGACTGGGCGTAAGGTGTCCGTCTACCAGGAGTGCCCGTTTATCGGGTGTCCATTTATTGGGAGTAAGGTTTGCTTTATTTTAGATGAACCGACTAAATTTTTTAAAAGTGTCCATTTATCGCGGTGTCCGTTTACCCAGGTTCGACTGTATACAGAATTTCGGATATTTGTAATTTCGCTTGTTATTCAGATATTGGATCAAGCCAAGAAAGCAGTCACTCGCTCAAGTTCTCCAGGAAGATATAGCTCTTACAGTGCTCTTAATGAAGACACGTGAGTGCCTTATTTCAAGCAATACTGATTTTTTACATCTTGCCAATTAATTTTAGGAGTGGCATGGATGAATTGCTGGACGCCATTACTACTTAACCTACACCACGAACCAGTCGCCATTTGCTAGCCGAGATGTGCATAATATCCGCTTGAGAGACCGGTCAGCACCCCAAGCACGATGAGAGAGAAAACAGCCCACCAGTGGAACAGCCAACAAGCAATTTAAGTCAATTTCTCAAAGTGGGTCTTAGAGTAGAAGTTTCCCACATTGGTCACACCTAGATGTATTTAATGGTGAAATTCAGAGAGCTAGATGACCTGAATAACATAATCCTAAGTACGACCATGCCTGGCACACAAGATGCTTCATCCGCCCCACGACCCCTTCTTTTGCAAAACCAGATCGAGAAGAAGACATGCAGAGTAGGAGATTTTCTGATATTTATTATCCAGTTATAAAATTTTTAAAAATTTTCAGGCTACCGATATCGCAACAGCCGGTCAGTCAATTCCACTCCAATTAGAAGGTTAGGTTTGCAGAGTTCACAAACAAAAATAAGAAACAAAATTCGTTTGCTTAACATATTTATACCTTCCACGTTTCCTAGCCTAATTTTTTAAATACAAGTTAGGGATCCCAGAACAAGCCAAACATAGTCCAGCCAGGCTCTGAGCATGCTTGTGAACTTTTTAGTTATCAAGCATAATAAAAAGAAATCGCCGAAAAAATATTTCTGTGATGCCATAAAAGCCCAAATGCCCTTCCTCTGCAAAAGTCTTACTGGTAAAATCTTTCATATTTCGCCTTCAATTCAAATTTCACAAGTCATTCAGAAAATGTTTGGCTCGTTACATTTTGGCCAACAAAGTGGGCACATTTTCAACAGCCATCGAGTGTCACAACGAAATATTTTTACTTAGACTTCTGTGATAAATGTTCCTCCAAACAGTCTCAAAATATTTATTGGCCCATGAAAGAATCTCAGGCGGTTTTCCTTTGGTCAAATTGTTGTTTTGTGAATTGTACAGAATAAATCAAGAATTTCGGCCCTATATAATAATGGAGGAGGGGGGTTTCTTGTCCCCCTGCTGTTTTTTCAAGACTTTTTAGTCATTAGCTTAGGCAACGAAAGGCTAGCGTATGTCAGGACAGACTAAACGTATTTTAGACTCATGTTTGAGTCCATCCTAACATACGCTGACCTATCCTTGCCTAAGCTTAAGCCTAAAAATCACAATAAACAACAAGGAAGGACCAAGGCAAAAACCCCCATTATCGGCCAGCGACAGATCGGGACAATTCAAATTGAGACAATGACGATTGAGACAAATCATCGGTCTTATTCGGCAAATATTTACATTATTATATAGGGCGGAAATTCTTGATTCATTCTGTACAATTCACAAAACAACAATTTGACCCAAAAAAACCGCCTGAGATTCTTTCATAGGGCCAATAATATTTTTGAGACTGTTTGGAGGGAACATTTATCACAGAAGTCTAAGTAAAAATATTTCGCTGTGACACTCGATAGCTGCTGAAAATGTGCCCCACTTTGTTGGCCAAAAATGTAAAACAGTACAAAAGTATCCGAAATACGAAAACTAAATATGTGAGAAAGGGTAAATGAAGTTAATGCGACCCAAGTGTGCAAGTGCGATTTTTGAAAACACTGACCTGCGTTTACAGAATATTAAATCCGCGTCAGGAAAAAACTTATGTTATTTAAAAGTGGCAGAAATTTTCAATTCACCCTGTACTCAAGAGCAGGGGCCGATCCTAGTTCGTTCAAAGCTCAAACCCTTCGAACTTTGAACTTTTCAGAGAGAAGAAACTATTCTCACACGACAACTATGATGCCATGACTGACTCCGAGAACAATGATGACTGGTTGACTCTCAAACTGAAGGCACTGCAGAATAAACGCTACATGGATCAGATGCTCAAAGAGGCGCAATACTGAACGAATATTGCTTGAGGTGAATACCAAATACTCATGTTTTATCATTGATTTTTTTTTGTAGGAGTTGAAAAATGTGACATCTGAGAGAAACATAGCTCGAGGCAAAAATGAAAGAGATTACACTGTTGAGGAGTGGGCCAAACGACAAGCAGGGACCACTCGCAGAATGTAGATGACCCGCTAGAAGAGTACAAAAGAGAGGAAGCTCGTCTGAAGAACACTGAATCACCTTTTGTGGACGAGCTAAGGATTGCCAATCGACAATGGACACAGTTCGCTGCATTATTTGAAAGTGATTTCCTACTGATATTGTTTAGAAGTACCAACATTCACACCAACCAGCACCTCAACAAAAAGTAAATAATGGTGAGTTTTTATTCCGCCTTCCCTCGATGAACATACGGTGAACATAAATTGGTCTTGTACTTTCATTTATGGCATTTCTTAGCTAACCTAAATACGAACCGTACCAAACATTGACAAAAAATTATTTGAACACCACTTTGTGACAACAGTCAAAATAAACAACTCTTTTCACTCATATTCCTGCTCAACTGATCTTCCGTTCACTTCTAGGCAGTATTCGAGGCGGCTTTGATATGCTCCCATTGCTCTGTTGATCATCTCACCAGGCAGCTCTGCAAACGCTTGTGTGATTCTTCTTCTGAGCTCGGCCATCGAAGTGATTGGAGTCGTGTAGACCTTGCTTTTTACCCATCCCCAGAGAAAGAAGTCGCAAGGCGTCAAATCAGGCGAATAGGGCGGCCAGGCAAACGGAGCCTGTACAGTCGGAGTTCCTCGGCCCATCCATCGAAGAGGGAATGCTTCGTCCAACCAATTGCCTTCTTCGATGAACCATTCGACGAATTTCGCCTTATCTTGAACTGTGTAGGTCATGACTGAAAAAAAAAAGACTAGACCTTTTCTTAACCACAATTTTTAGTGGTTACGACAAACAAACATAAACAAATTTGGTACGGTTCGGTTGCCTAGAGTCTCAGCTTTCTTAAAAAAAAATTACGTCAAAATCATGAAAAATAAAAAAGTTATGGCCAAAACAATACGTGCGAAAAATTGGCGCACCCTGTAATAAAGTAGCTAAACTTATTTTTATCAAAAGTTTTAACTATTTCAATGTTATGAGAATTTTCGGCGCTACCGGGTATACCCCCCCCCCCCCAAAATGAAATTTTTTTTAAAGTGTTTCCAAAAACACTATATCGACCTAAAATTGCCTCAGAAGCTCGAAAAAGACATTATTTTGTGTTCTAGTCAATAAAAAGTGGAGTTTTGGGACACCCAAATATACCTATTTTGACCATTTTTGAAGAGATTTAGGGCCATATTAGGTGGAAAGACCAGAAAGGGCCAATTAGTGTGAAAAGGAAGATGTTGAACATAGTTTTGTTGACTGGGGCCTACCGCATAAATAAACTCTGGTATGCATACATTTTTTATGCATCCAGAGTCACTTTCGAGTGATTGGTGTCTAAGGTATGTGGGTGTGCGCAATCTCAACCCCAAGCCCCCTGCGCCCCGAAGGGGCGCAGGGGGTTTGGTTGGTTAGAGATGCGTGCACTTACATACCTTAGACATAATTCCGAGCAAGGCTCTTGAACAAAATGCATTTAGAGGCTCTTTTTGCCCAGCTCCAGTGACCAAAACATGCCAAAACAGGCAATTGGTCGAAATTTCAAAATGTCCAAAACTCAATTTTTTATCAACCAGAACTCAAAAATAATGTCTTTTTTGTACTCCGAGGCAATTTCAGGTCGATATAGGTGTTTAAAACACTTTAAAAATATTACATTTGGGGGGGGGGGGTATACTCGGTAGGGTCGAATTTTCTAACCAAATCACACAAATTTCTTCTAACAAATTTTCAACGTCAACTATTACTATTTTTAAGACTCCCACATCAAATACATCTCGAGAGCAGGATCGGGCAACGCTGATTCTCCCAGGGACCACTGTGCCAGCAATCCTTCTGGTAACTTGTTGTAAAAGTTCTCGGCATTTCATGGGTTTATATCATTTCCAGGTGTCCACCAATCGAGAGAGGAGCCACACCCACCGGCCAAATAGTCAAAGGCAGCGCCCCCACCCCCCACCCACTAGGAAAGGTCTCGATCACCTGCAGCTCGAAGTCACTGACTGTGGTGCAGCAAAGACGCAGTGGGGCAAATTCCACCACCCACTATGAGCGCCTCTAAAAGTGTGCCACTTGCAGCTCCACCAGCAGCAGCACCTGAAAATGTGCAGATGCGGTCGGTGTATCAGAGGAAAGAAGCAGACTGGTCAGGAGCGAAAGTGAGAGGATGAGGATGAAGCTTTGAGTGGAGATGAATTTGAAATTTGAAACAGTTGATACAGGTGAGCTGACGATACAAATTGCTAGTTTTATTGCGTCTACAGAATGTTTGACAAGTCAACGAATAAAAAATGCTAATTAAAGGCCATTGCCACCTGTTTGAATTGTCCCCCGCCAATTCAAATTCCGAGAAGACTCTCGAACAAAAATGCATTTAGAGACTATTTTTGCCGAGGGGGAACAGTCAATAACTTCTATATGCATCGCCTTAGGTCACAGGTTCGATTTCAGACTTTTTTCTCTACAAGTCACAAGTTTCATACACCAAATGTAGCCAAGACCCTAGGCTTTCATTTGAGCTAGCAAACAGAGAAAAGTTAGTATAGAGTTGGAGCTAGAATTCTAAAAACATCCACCTGTTCCTTATAGGCGATGCGTATAGGAAGTAGTGCTGCGCATTTGTGTTTTTGCGATGTTGCGATGCGATGTTTTTGGGTCCGAGGACTTGCGATGCGATTTTTGCGAATGTTTCAAAACTTTGCGATGCGATGTTTGCGATGCGATGTTTAAGGCAAAATTTCGTGCGATGTTGCGATGTTTGCGATGCGATATATCGCATCGCACGCAGCACTAATAGGAAGTCCTCCCCCTTTAAGACCTTTCTGGTGGGATTAAAAGATATTCTTCATGGGACTTTCATCTTCGATTTCCCATTTTGGAACCCATCGATCTTTTAAAAACCAAATATACAATTTTTAATCTATCTCCGCAAGTCGAGCACGCGATGGAGGAACAACGCATTATTTTAGACTTCAAAATTTCGCGTACCAACCTTATTTATGGTCGTAAAAGGATAAAAAAAGGGTGTTGATAAAAAGAAGTTGACTTTATCGTAATTTTGAGATGCGCGTTTTTTTTGAGACTTTTGAGTTTATCTTGGCAGGCCGAGGGAAAACAGTCAATTTCCAGTCATAAACACCCTTTTTGCGAATGTGTGCAGATACGGTCGGTGTATCAGAGGGAGAGAGCGAAAAAAAGTCTTGCTAGGTTGAAACATACAAATTAAAGTGTAGAAAATATGTCCCTGTAGGTGCACAAGTATCCTAGTTTTGTAATATTTCTCACTTAAAGACTTCACGGAAATCGCAAACCCACATTTGCCAAAAATAAAATTACTATAAATATGCATTAGGAGATTTAAATTATTTGCTAAAGTTATGTAATTTAGGGCAATAGAGCCAAATCAGTGGGCCCAATGTACAGCTCAAACACCACAAGAACAACATTTTCTACTCAAGATCAGCAATACAAAACCAATGGCAACAGCAACAACACTCCTGCCCCCGTTCATCCATGTATTCCCAGCCAGGCTACAACACCAATCCATACTCAAAAGACAATCATCAGATTCTTCTCGCCAAAATGAAGATGGCTTCAATAGATATGATGACGACACTAGCAGCATTGCAGCTTCCTCTGCTCGAGGAAATGGAGATTATGCTGCTATGAACACAAACAAATACAAAGGTGCTCAGACTCCTGCAGAGGTAAGTGGTTTTAAGCCACTTCCAAAACCAAAGTTCTTCTAATAAGTTGCTGATAAACTTTAGCGGTCTGTATCTAGGATAGTGTCAAATTTTCGCACAGCTATTTATGACTAACGCGAAACCCCCGATTTTTGAGATTACACTAGGGTTGTGAAACGGTTAATTTAGCGGCAAATCATAGACGTGTAAAAAGCCGATAAAAATGGTAATGGCTCATTTAAGCACTTCGAGTTCAGACCGAAGGTGTTCACGTAGCTAAAGATCCGAACTCAAAGGTGTTCACGTACTTCGAGTTTGAGTTCGAGGTGGACTTCAAGTATTCATGTATATGACTTGGATCACTCCAAATCTCACCCCAGACTGACCAAAGGCCACTGAAATTTGCTTTTCTAGGTTTTACTAAAGAAATGGTTAATCTATACTCATCAACACCTTGAATTTCGACGTCGCAATTAAAGTCGAACTCGAAGTACGTGAACACCTTAGAGTTCAGGTTTGAGTTCGACTTCAAGTTCGAGTTCGGATTAAAAGTGTTCACGTAGCCAAAATCGGAACTCGAAGTACGTGAATGAGCCATAAAACACCTTTTTTGTTATTTTTGTCGCACGACAAATACGACAATGAAATGTTTTGTACATTGTCGTGCTACAAATAGTTTTGATGTTGCTTTGTCTGGTTGCCGTAAATTTCACAACCTTAGTTTCCAGCGCTTTTAAGAGAGCTGATTAATTAGCCGACAAGGCTATATTGAATATCACGGTACAAACATAATACATTATGATTTTAAATAATCGGGACAAGTATGAATAAAGTACATTTTTTAAATGTATGCTATATTGTTTATTTGACGTGGAAACCCTGTTTCAACGTCCTTTTCATGTTACCCTTCCTTGTTCCCATCTGACTAATTTATCCACTGTGATTTCTTTCATAAATTGCCAATCAGTCAGAAAATGTATGCGCAACCCATTTGTGCAGGTTTATTGGTTCTAGTAATGTAAGTTTGTCTGTGTTTTTCTCTCTCTTTTCTCTTAATGCCGGCAAAAATGTTGATGTAAAAGGGACATTATAATATAATATTAATGCCTTGCTTGCCTCTCCACCCTTATTCTTCCATCCCTCCCAAAAGCATTGTGCACTAGCAAGTGGTCGTCGTTTATAGTGGTGTTCATATTGACAGCCTTGCAATGCCAGCAGCTGATTCTCCTTGTGCTTTGGGTCTCTGGGGTCTGGCACTGCCGCCTGACGGACCAATGCTTATGTGTTAGTTCAATGAATATAGGGTGTGAAATACGAAAAATTACTGTGCATATGTTTTTATGTAAATTATAAGCCTTACTATTCCCTCCTTTTTTTATTCCCTCTTTCCCTTGGACAACTGCGATCTGAATAACTCAAATTAAAATTACCTGACAAAGCAATGATTTTCTCCAATTTTTATAAAATTACAAAAATACCAAAGCAAAGAGTCAACCTTTGTGGCTCTAATAGAGAAGCATTCCCTTAATTGGAAACTCCTTGAAATTATGCTTTTTGAGCTACCGATTTTTTCTCTGATATTCCCCCTCCCTGAAATCCGGTGTTTTCGTTTGTGAAATTGTGGTTTTAAATCTCAAGCTTCTTACATACGAAACTGTAGCCCAGATTTGCAGCTTTATTTTGGTGTATATTACATGTCGAGAGTCAATTAAAAAAGTGAGTCAGAACCAGGGTGGTATACTTCAGGATTACCTCAGCCATCAGTCGTCAGCCGGGTCAAAAATTTTACCTCAGCCTCATCCTCAGCCGGCTGAGGTCTGAAAAATTTTCCTCAGCTTCAGCCGTCAGCCAACTCAAAATTTTATCTCAGCCTAATCCACAGCCTCAGCCGGCTGATGGCTGAGTTAAATTCAGCCGGCTGAGTTCGAAGTCAGCCGGCTGACTGAAATTCAATAATTAGCGACAGCCTGGAAGAAAATTAAATCACTGAATTTTTTTTATTAACTGAACACTTGGAACTCGTCAAAAAACAGTTAAAAATAAACGCAAAAATTTTCCTCAGCTGGCTGAGGTCTGAAAAATTATCCTCAGCCGTCAGCCGGGTCAAAATTTTTGTCTCAGCCTCAGCCGGCTGGTGTCTGAAAAATTGACCTCAGACTCAGCCGTCAGCCAAGCTCAAAATTTTACCTCAACCTTCAGCCTCAGCCGGCTGATGGCTGAGTTTAACCTTAGCCGGCTGAAGTCAGCCGGCTGAGGATACCACCCTGCTAAGAACACGATGCCACACACACTAAATTCCATATTTTGGGGAGGCCTTTCAAAAACTCAAGTTTGGGACCAGCAAACTTTTTTGAATCTTACTCTTTTTCATTCGTTTTGCATCAAATCTGGTATAGACGACCTTACACTACTTTTTAAAAACTAGGCAGAAAACTTAAAAAATCTATATCAAAACGCTTGTAAAAATTTACAAACAAAGAAAAAAATTCCAAACCATCAATTTGTAGCTAGGGAATAAGCAAGAACTCCAGTAACTTATTTGAGAGTAATCTGCAAAAAATACATCAAAAACAGGGGTTTAAATTCAGGAAAGTGTCGCTCTATTACAGAGAGTACTGTCATCTCTAAATATCGAAAAACTTTTTTTTTTTGAAATTATAACCTTATAGATCACAAAAATACCAATCAGGTTAAATTATTTCAGATTTCAAAAAATTGGTAAAATATTAGTCGAGGGAAAATAAAGTGTATATATTCACTCCAAATTTTAGTCAGTCACTTCCATCTATTTTGACAAGTCTAGCAAAACATCGTGTTCAACAATAAAACAGATAAAAGGGATGAAATAGTAGCTTTTGTCTCTGAATCATAACTTTTCGTTCCTTTCTCTCTCCACTGCAGTCTGTCCATTTTCTTTTGTTCGCGCATGTTTTTACAGCCATATTGATTCCAACTGTTCACTAATTATTGCTTTATGTCCTACTCTGATCTGCTTATCAAAAATAGTAGATAGAGCATACGTGTTTAGTAGGTTTTTGATGAATTTTTGCAATATTTTTAAAATTTGTGTAATTTTTGACATGAAATTTCAACTGGTCACCAAAGTTAAGATTTCGTCTAAATCATCTAGTCAAACCTTCGAAGGTCGAATGTTTTTGAGGTTGACCTCGAACCTCGTTGGTAGTACTTGTGAAAGTTGAAGGGGCAAACCAGTGCACTGTATGAGAAGTTTCAACCCAAACAAAAAGCGGGAACCAGTATAGTGCTCGAAACCCTTTTGCGCATGGAAAAGACAGTTCTTGACTTTTTTTTTAGATTTTTAGTTTTTATATATTACACTATGCCAGAACATTAAATTAACTTTTTCTCTATAGTTCTGTTATTTTCTAATTTTTTTAACATCGTATAGCCGTGAATCTCAGCTTTTCAAAAAGCCACCAATTGACTAAATGAGGTTTCAAAAAGTTGGAGCAAAATGTCTTCAAATGGACCAAATTTGCTCTATTCAAAGACCTATTCCTCCAATTTTTTGAACATCATTCAGTCAGTTGATAGCTTGTTGGAAAGCTGAGACTCTGAGCTGCTCGATACTGAAAAAAAGTTAGAAATTCAAACAAAACTTTGACATATTTAAGTTTTAAATTTTCATGGCATATTTTAGTTTTTTAATATTATGCCGACTTATAGGGGCGGGTGTAGGTCGAAGTACGGGGGGAGGTCGATGTGTTCTCACAATGTCGGATGTATTTTCAGGTCGAGGTCCCATTCGAGATTTTTGACAATTTTCAATTTTTGCCTGTTTTGAGTTGTATTTTTCAAAAATAAGGTATATTTTTATTAGTTTTAGCGGGTGATTTTTAATTTTTTTATTTGTTTGTATTCATTCGGTACATTTCGTGACATTTTGTAGAACTCAGAATTTTGTTGTTTTGACACCATATTCGTGTTTAAGAACACATCCACCTACGCTTACACCTGCACCTACACCCACACCTTTCACTGTGAGAACATCGAGCTCGACCTGCACCCGTACCTACACCCACTCATTGTGAGAGACCGATTAATTGCAATTTCAAATCTTGAAAAAAGTTTTTGCAAGAATTATGCCTTTTTTGCATTTTTAACACGATCTACGTTTTGCATGTGTACATTCTGCTGCACACATGTTTTCTATTAGTTTGCTTCTGCGTACGTTCATTAATCGATTAGGAATTTTTCCAACTCTTTGAGAATCGAAATACCGAAATTCCGATGGTCGAAGATCATTGGCTTTGGAATTTTGCCTGGAAGCCGGCACAATATGCAATGTACCCTTCCTCTCCCCCCCCCCCCCCATTGGCTTTTTTAGGGATCTTTTTAAGCCTTTTAGGGCAAAGTTCCACAACCAAAATGTCCCGCGCAATACAGCGCAGCCAAAATGCCTGGGACGAAATTGTATAGCCAATTTTCCCCGGATAAAATACCATTTACCTGCCATTAGCCTCGGTGGAAAAAAACTTTTATGTGGAGGCGTATTATTTATGTTTTTTTCACACTTTAACCATCGCGTGTCTACGCGATTCGCTATTTTCGTCGCTATTTTTTGTAGTATTCCTGTAAAATTAAAGAATTAGCCTAGGTTTACTTTTCGGCGATTTGTTTATCATTATACAAACTTTAACACAGTACAAAAATTTTAACCATTCACTTTTTAGCTTATTTTTAAAATATTAAAATAAATTATTTTTTTCAGGAGTCAACTAAACACCGTTTTGTGGGTGTCAACGGCAGCAGTCAAGTGGACATCAGGTCTACGCCACGTCAAACGCCCAACCTTGAGAGCAGGTCGGACACTCCTGCATTCCCCACTGCAGGCAACAGCCGCAACACCGGCCAAACCCCCTCCTCTACTCCTCTGCCCTACCATCCTTTGCTGTATCAGGAAGTGGACCATCCTGGCGATCAGCTGCACAACACCTCCCAGGAAGTCTAACTCAGAGGTAACGAAAACAAACTTACCGTCTTTGCTCTTTTAAATGTGCAGAGCATAATTAAAAAAACGTGTTTGTGGCATTATGTTTTTGACCTATTATTGAAAAATAAAATTTTTTTAAGAGAAAAAAGTTTTTCTCAGCAAACTTTTTACAGTCGAACCTGGATATAACGCCCTCCCGGGACCAGCTGGAGGGGAAATGTATATATATATATATATATATAAAATATCTATGCATACCAGAGTTTCTTTTATGCGATAGGCCACAGCTTATAAAACTATGCTCAAATCCTGTCTTTTTGAAGTATCCACGTACCCTTTCAGGTTGGCTTACCCTGGGGGACCAAGGCAAAAAGTCAAATTTCGGTCAAAAACTTTTTTTCGAAAATGTCTTACTGCGTCCTAAAAATATGTTTTCTATTGTTTTCACGGTCTAAAACTGCCTTAAACGTAATTAAACCAGATTTCGTCCAGGTACGGATAATGTGATTTAGCAAACCAAATTTTAAATTTAATTTTTTATGCTTTCTGTTTTGAACGTTATTTTTCTTTTTAAAAATAAATCTTAAAATGAGGAACTGCTCCTATCTCGTTCACTTCCGAAACCGTCCTTTCGGTTGTGACGGGTTTCATAACAGTTTTTTTTGTTTGTGACGGTTGTGACGTTCATAAGAAATTTTAACGACACCCCAAAAAGTGCGTTCCGGCCTAGGGTCCGACAGTTTTTTAGTCGATTTTCGAAAACTACAGTCTGATCGCAAATATCGCAAGGATTCCGATTTTGACGATCGTTTTTCAGAATCATGAAATTTTTTTCTTCAAAAAATCCAAATCTCGATTTAACGACAACCTTTTATCAAAAGGTCTCGTTAAATCGAGATTTGGATTTTTTGAAGAGAAAAATTTCATGATTCTGAAAAACGATCGGCAAAATCGGAATCCTTACGATATTTGCGACCAGACTGTCAAAAGAAAACGGTCAAAAGTTTTCGAAAAACGAGCTAAAAAAATGTCGGACCCTAGGCGGGAACGAACTTTTGGGGGTGTAGTTAAATCGAGCGGCAACTGTATTTGCTTTGATTCTTCTGGCCGATCAACCAAATAAGAGTAGCTTAAAGTGCTTTCTAACGAAAGTGCCCTTATATTTGCGAGAATTTATGTAGCTAAGCATTCAACCAGCAACAAAAAAAAGCCGTCTTTCTCTCTCTATTTTGAATGATCGAGCAAGTTTAGGACCTGAAAACGTTAATTGCCCAAACTTTTAATCATACCAATGAAACCTATCAAAAGTTTCAGTAAGCTTGAGTATTTAGTTAACAGTAGCTCAGTTATCTTGCTTCCAATATTTTAGCCGGTCATTATTTTAATCAGAACTGCTCATAAACTTGGTATTGTTGCAGCAGCTGAATAGCAGTTATACCCTAGAATGATTAATTGGTGTAGGCGGTTTTCTCCAAATTTGGGCAGACACACTTATTATTATTATTGACCACAACCAGCACCAACAAATGGACCCTGACAAAAAGCAGTGGAATGCATTGCTTTCTAATTTGTCATATTTTTTCTCAATATTGATCCCTTTCCCAATATTGCAGTGCTGTCAGCCAGTGTTTATTGCTTGCTTTTCCCGTAGTTTTAAATCAAAATAAATAAATATTCGGAGAGAAAAAACAGCTAAAATTAATCACTGACTGAAATTTTGTATTTTGCAGGTCTGGCTCACCCCGCTCCGTCAACTGTGAGTTAAATATTGCTTTGAAGACAAGTTTTTATTTACTGATGTGATTAACGGAACTGTTTTAGTGTACTTCGGACAAAGCAGGCGCTCTTCTATGACTTCTATTGGTTGGTTCAACTTTTAATATGACTTCATTTGGAAATAAATTAAAAGGAGTTCTACAATGTGCCTAAGGGCCAGCATGTCGTCTATATTTTTTTGATTTTCCAACATTTTGATGGGTTTCATACTAAAATTAACACAGCTTTTACGTTTGGCAGTTGTTTAACCTGAAAAGACATACTGAGGCTAGCAAATTTTTTGTATCGACTCACTTTTTTACTAGTTTCTTGGAGAATCTAATATGAATGGCCTAAAATCACTTTTCAAATTACCGCATATGCTCTAATAATCCCCCACCCCTCGATTTTTTGACTAGGATTTCAGAGTTAAGGCCATTATTGATTTACAATTTCAAGATTTTTCAGGGGTTGAAAAATAATCTCCGGGGGATTAATAGAGCATATACGGTAGTCAAAAACTATTGTCAGGCTAATTCAGGATTGCACGTAAAAACGTTTAAAAGATAAAAACTGTGCACAGCAAGTAATAAGTCAAGAGCTGAAAAGTCTTTTATAGAACCCCGGGGCTTTTATTTTTCAATTCCCTAAAAATCTTGAAGCTGTCAATTAAATAGCCTTAACTCTGAAATTTAGTAAAAAAATAGAGGGAGCGGGGCTTCTATTAGAGAGACGGCTTCTATTAGAAGCATTACGTTATTCTAAGGACGACATGGAGCCTGTCCCAGCACAGCCAGGAACGATACTTATGGGTTGACGCCCCCCCCCCCTCAATTCTTTGAGATGACCCAAAATCACGTCCTAATTTTTTTCTTCTGCCTAACATGATGAAAGAAACATTTTAAACACTTTCTGATTGGAGTGATAATTCTAACTGGTGTTAGAAAAGTTCCGATGGACTTTTAAGATCACTTTTAAAATCTGGTCAATCTGCTGGATCATCTATACAGTCAAACCCCGGGTACATGACACTTCTTTCCCGGACATTTCTTTCCCGACACTTCTTTCCCGACACTTCTGTCCCGGACAGTTCTTTCCCGGATATTTCTTTCCCGGACAGTTCTTTCCCGACATTTCTTTCCCGACACTTCTTTCCCGACACTTCTGTCCCGGACAGTTCTTTCCGGATATTTCTTCCCGGACATTTCTTTCCCGACACTTCTTTCCCGACAGTTCTTCCCGGACATTTCTTTCCCGGACAGTTCTTTCCCGGACTTTTCTTTCCCGACACTTCTGTCCCATTTCCAAATTTCTTATAAATTTGCACATTATCCGAAATTTAATTTTGAGAGCTGCAACATCTAAGGAATTATGAACCCAGGATGTTTCATTGCGTGTGCAACAACGTTGTAATAACAAACCAGGAAAGCGCCAGCCGCATTCTACACACCGAAGTCTCGTCCGAAAGGTCTCTTTAAGCTTATCTCATTATCACAGGTTAAGTAAACACTACCTGGTTATGACTACATAAGTACCACTGCTTGAGTACAACCGCCTGGGTACCCTCGCTTGAATACCCCTACTAGGTATCCCCCACTTGGGTACCATCGACCTGGATACCCTCTCTTGGCTCTATGTAAATTCATCTACAGTAAATTCATTTACAGGTAAATTCATCTACTGATAAATTTATCTACAAGGTTCAAATCCCTGTGGAGGTAATCCATTTATCAGAAAGTTCAAATCCGATAGAAACACTTTTCAATGACACTCATTTGGCCTCCATAGGTGGAAACCGTGTGTTAAAGTGGCATGCCCACGCTAATAAGAGGTGGTGCCCGGGAATTCAAAAAATTTTCCTAATCATCGAACTTCTGTACGTATTTTTCGACATGGTTTCTAATGTAAGGATTGTTGCGTTCGTCCGAACGTAGTTTCCAGTCAAGACAATAGGTTTCGCTTGGAAACCTATTGTGTCTCTTATTAGTTCAGATTTAAATAAACAAATTCAATTATGGATTTGTCTCGTCCAGATTTGTCGATATAGGCAGTCTAGTTTCAATATTAGTATTCTTTTTCTGGATCTGATTTGTTGTTAGCTGCTCTATATTGATGTCTGCAAAAGGTTAGTATTAAAGCTTTAAAATCCAGTGCGCTCTCGGTTGAACCTGTTCCCGACAATAAGCCGCTCCTTTCCAGTTCAGCGATTCAGACTTTACTGAATGCTACTCCAGACTGAAGGGTCCAGAGTTACATAAGGCAGAGGTTATCTGCAGGCTTATTAAATATTTGTAATCTCCAGCCAACTCCAGTTAAGAAGTTCGTTTAGAACTTATAGATGATTTTGAAGTGCCAGATTTATATATTCCAGAAAATAAGGTGTCCTCACTCGAGGCGCCCATTCTAGTTTCAGATACTTCTGACGGATCTACTGCGCAAGAATCTTCCGTAGTGTCTACTCCAGCATGTCGGGATTCCCTCCGTATGGTTTCGATCTCCTCCTCCAGCTCGCGCTCCCACTTGCAATACGAAAGAAAGTTTCCAGCTGGTGGTCTATTGGTGCGCACCTCAAGTGCATGGAAATGCTACAGACGGCCTATTCGGACTCAGATGGTGAGGAAGATGGAGCTCTAGTCATCCCAGCCAAAGAAGCCAGTTGCTCTCCAGTCGTGTCATCTCTTGCTGTGGTGGACTCAGATGCTCCAGAATGCTCTCCAGTCTCAATAGTATCTTCTCCTAATATTATTTCTCCAGTCTGTACCCCTGTCCCATGTTACAATGGTGCACCAATAAAGAAAACCAGTTAAAACAAGCTTTAATGTTTACTGGTAGCACCATGGGTAAATATGGGAACGGGGACCGTATGTGTAGTGGGTTACACATACGGAGAATTCTTTACGTGTAGATCCAGTTGTTAAGGTGCTTGGCTTGCAAGTTCCGAGTAGGGAGATTTTTTCAGAGGCGCCTGCCCTGCTGAAACCGGATCACCTAGTGGATCGGGTGGATGCGAGCAAAATTCAGTGCCTTACAAAGTTCCAGATAAGAATATTTTTGATCCAGACAATATTAACGGTCGTTCTAATACCGTAATATCTCCAGTTTTTGAGCATTGTTCTCGGAGCAGTACTCCTACTTTACGTACACCACGAAGTTCCAGTCATGACTTCTCAATTTATCAGTGGTCAAATAACTTTTCAAGGGCATCAAATATGGTGGGCATGCTTCAACGTACTGATCTGCCTACAAATTTTGGAAACAGGGGTTCTAGAAGCTCCAGCAGGGAATCTTTCGTTCTGGAAACTCCTCGCGAATCCAGTAGCGATGATCAGCTAAGTCATCGATCTTTTCAGGTAGACGAAGTGTCCAGAAAAACATCCAGGATAGTTCCGTTGTCACTTCGACATCAGACGTAGGATTATTTTTGACTAAGGATATTTCTAATGTGTGGGAGACCATCAAGCCTCCAGACATATATATAGTAAGCTTACTTTATTAGATCCAGATTTAAACGGATTTGCATCTGCTCTCCGGAACCAGTGTAATCAAGATAAGCAGTGACGTTCCAGGAAAAGAGTATTTCGAATTTGTCGAAAGTACTGAGGATCTCCAGTCCCAGTTAATGTTCTTTCTGAAGAACAAAGGCTCCAGATTTTAGATAATAATGATTTAGACGAGACAATAGTTTCGGTTAAGGAATACGTAGATCTCCAGATTTCTAAACTCCAGGTTGACGCTTTACGGTCTTCTCATGATCGTTTGGCACTTTTGTATAATAAGTGTGCTCAAACACTTCTCCAGCAGACTGAAGAGTTATCTAGGCTCAAAGTCAAATTTGATAGGTCCGAAGAACGTAGGAAGGAAGTTCCAGTTAGATTAGAAAATCCAGTACTAGTCCAGAAAGTGTACAGACTACTTCGTCTTTCACGCATAAAATTCAAGATGACGACGATCCAGGAGAGATATCTCAAATTATGGCATTCAGCCAAAATCAGCTTATTTAGCGTATCTCGAGAAAGTAAGACTTGAGAATGCTGAATTATGTAAGCGGCAAGCCGCGAATCCAGTCATTATAGATTCTGCTTTGGAAATATATATGTGATCGACGATCCAGATAAACGTGCGAGTAGTTCCTGCTCAAACGATGTGTACTGCAATCATGCAGACGGTTCCAGCGTGGCAATCAGATACGCATCTGAAAGCAACAAAAGAGGTCCAGACAATCCTGCTATCGTGGAGGGAGACCACACGTCCGATTCGGACATAAATAACGTTAGGAGATGGTTAGAAGAGTCCAGTAAAGTCCAGTCTGAGGGTGATAATTCCAGTCATCCATCTATTTCATTAATGTCAGTAAGGAACAAGCCAGTGACTACGATCCAGAAACAGATATGCTGTGTAGATGAGTAGTAGGCAAATTCCTTTGTTCAGTGGGGAAACTGGGCAAGATTTTGATAAGTGGCTCCAGGATTTTGAGACAAAGCTCCAGATTTTAGGTCATAAAGTGTCGGAAAATCAGAAGTTAGCACGGTTAAAAGACAGCCTTGAGGGGTTGGCTTATGATTGTGTTCATGATTTACTGATGAACGACGTCCAGTCTTATAGTGAGTGTATCCAGAAGCTTCGTTCCATTTCGGATACGGAAACAAATAAAATGCGTGCGGTCCAGGAGTTAGACTGTTCCAGCAAGGCAGTAACCAGTCCGTTACTGAGTATTATCATTACGTTTCTGATTTAGCCAGAAAAGCCTATAAGGGCGAGTCCAGATCTAAAATTCGAGACCGTATCTCGAACATTTAAAGAAACGTATTTCTCCAGATTTGGCTCATCACATGCGATGTGGTGGCTTTTGGTGTATAGACGACCTCGAGGATTTTATGCATAAAGCGAAAGATTACGAAGAAATTGTCGACTAGACACCAGAAGTAAGGCTGCAACTGCAACCCAGATAGCTGAAATTATAGGCCAGCAACTTGATGCTCGTCTACCGTCCAGAAATTTGGCTCATGCCGTAGGGGAAGTCGCGGGGACCAACCCATTTCCAGATCTAATTCTCCAGTTGATAGAGGTGGAAGTTCCAGTAAGCATGAGGACTTTGAAGGAAACGTGTTTCCTTTGAAGAGCCACGTGGTATTATTAGGAAAGAGTCCAGATTTAAGCGAGGGGTTCTGACCCTCAGCATATAGGAAATCCTCCAGTTTCTTCTCCAGTTAATCAACCGCCAATTGTTGTGGTTAATCCAGTTGCAGATTTCAAGGATCATCTCTACCGCTCGATGGGACGTCAAGGCTACTATGCTAGTCCGATGTCAAGAAGTGGGTCTCTTTTTCATGCATCCAGAGTCACTTTCGAGTGATTTGTGTCTAAGGTATGTGGGTGTGCGCATCTCAACTCCAAGCCACCAAGCCCCCTGCGCCCCCGAAGGGGGCGCAGGGGGCTTGGAGTTGAGATGCGCACACCCACATACCTTAGACATGATTCCGAGAAGTACTCTTGACCATAAAATGCATATATAGTCTTTTTTTGCCACGGCCCAGTTGAAAAATATGGTAGGACATCCGAAATAGTCCATAATTCACTTTTTTAATAATTTTGCCATGAAAGTGGCCCTCTTTATTCCCTTCCCTCCCAATACAGCCCTAAATCCCTTGAAAAATGTTTTGGCGGGAATTCAAAAAAATATTTTTTTTGAATTTTCCTAAATCTTTAACCTTGGGGACCAAGGCAAATCGAAAAAAAAAAATTTTCGATTTTCGGAAACCAAAGTGTTTCCGTGCCTATTCAGAGCACGAGAATCAAAATGGGACGGGTCCTTTCCCCTTCAGGAAAAGTAAATTTTTCGCTAGCTGGGGGGGTGGATTCTATAGTGTTACCGTAAATCCTCATACTCCCAAAGTCGGAAAACTTTTACACATAAAAGCAGCAATTTCGGATTGCGGTTTATATACAGGGTTGGCCAAATTCGTCAAACTATTTCTTTTGGTCATATCTTTTTTAAATTATTCTATTTCGATGAAATTTTTTCTAATCAATAGAGGACACTCTAGGCAGCAGAATGACACTCAATTTGTATTTTAACAGTCACTCTTACAGTCCTGACTTGACGCCATGCGATTTTTAGTTTCTATATCCAAGTGCAGCCAACACAGCCGGTTAATCTTACGAATTGACGGAAATTAGCGTGCAGACAATTAAACAGCTTCCTTCTGACATCGTCTAGCGTGCATATAACAGCTGTTAGCAGATGCATTGGATTTCTAAGCGAAGTAAAACAAATAGTTCGACATATTTGGCCAACCCTGTATATATACAATGAAATCTTGATTAAGTGACCCTCCTGCATTCACGTTCGACCCGCAGCCTGAGCTTTCGGAATAGGCTTGCTGAATTTGCTGTTGAGTCACCGACAGCCTCATTTCTTCGATTTTTAGCAGCAATCTACATTGTATTATTAGTAGTAGTACTCTCCTAGCAAGGAGAGAGCTGAAAGGGAAAAGGAGGCAAAGATGTTTTCATGTTTATTTTCCAGTCTAACTTCCAAAACTATGTTGTGTTTTTAAATTTGCTAAAAAGTGTCTTTGGTCAATAATTTAAGCTTTTACTGCTAATTGTCTTTTCTTTTTATTTTTAAATTTTTCTGAGATTCTTTTTTTTCAAATTTTTGTTTTGCAGTTTCTTGTAAAATTTAGTTATAAAGTTTGGCTTGTGTGTAAAAGTGTTAAATGAGATACATTCAGCAAAAAAAGAAGCACGGTCCTTATTTTTTGAATGAGCGCCTTCGAAGTTTCCAATGTTTCTAACACCATGTTGATATGCTTCACTATTATTTGGTATATCGAGCCACGGGAGTCAAGTTGGTATACTGCATGTGTTTTTTGCGCGTATAACAATGGATAATTTTGAAGGCAGCCGTTCAAAAAATAAGGACAGTTCAGAGCGCTATTGTAATCTAAAAATAATCAAAATTTTTGTGTGTCTGTTTTGCCCCTTTGTTTGGGGTTTTAACGTGGACATGTTCCTGGTTGTAAAAAGCAAACTTGCTCAGGAGATCTTAACTTTGCTTTTTACTGCCAGTTTTTTTTTCTTTTACTGCTTTTTACTGGATTGATACTCCCAGTGGTAAAAAACAGTTATAGCTCGGCTCCAATGGATATCGGAAGTCGGATGTCTAACTCAGAGGTAGGAAGTCGGATGTCGGTAGTCCGAGTTTGAGTTTCAACCCGTTATAGGTCCAACCACCTCAAAATTCCCGATTCCTGACAAAACATATTGGCTCTTTCGAACCAGTTTTTATGTGAAAAGTAGAGTAAATACAATTTAGCCAAATAAAAAGCACTTCTGTTCCCAAAACTTTTACTCCATTAAACAATTCGGCCAAGCATATCATAATAAATAAAAGTATAGTGGGTATTGAGCCGTTATCCGTCTGGTGAGTGTTAAGCCTACAAATAAACGTTGTTTTGCTGGGGCTTAACATATAAAGCCCACCAACAACTCAAATAAATAAGACTCGCTTTTTCTGTTCCGTCTTATGCTATATTTGGTAGGGTGGTTGTTGACAGAAGCCTTTTATTAATATGCTAGTGCACTCCCCAGAAGTTCTTTTTTCGCAACTTGTTTTAGCCATATCCATTTCTTTTGCCTCCAAATTAATTCTTTTTTCTTTGAAGCTTTTAGCGCACTTATTGGTTGTAGACTGAAAAATCTTGCTTACGCAGTCGATTATCGATAAACCAACATGCTACTTTCAGGTTCTTTTGCGTTCTAGCCCAGTGAACCTGGATCATCGTCTGTTATTTCATGGTTTTGCTAAATCTGATTGATTGATCTAGTCCTAAAAATGGCAAAGATTCTGTTTTTCCAGCCGTTTGTAATATCGACAATTTTGCAGTCTACATACCCAATAGACTATTTAAAAAAAAGATATCAAATTTTTAAGACCTGAGGACCACAGTGGCGGTGAAATGACCGGTGAAATCAGAATTTTTGCAATTTTCGGGACCAGACTGGCTCCTTCAATTGGACAAAGCACAAGAAACCGGGTGGCTTAAATTTATTTCGTTTGCTAAAAACCTGAAAACGCCATGAAAAAACTGAAATATGCCACGAAAAACGGATTACACGGAAAATATGTTTTTTGCTGGTTTTTATTAAAAAAACCGTCAACAATTTTCAGCAGCCCAGGATCTCAGCTTTCTGATTACCTATCAAACTCCATTGAAAAATCTCAAAAACATAGATATTTAGGGGTTTGAATAAAGCAACAAAATCCTAAAAGTTGCTTCAATCAAACTCTTTTCTGAAAATATTCAGTAGAGTTTGATAGAGCTGAGATCCTGGGCTACGCAACACTGATACTAAAATTTAAAAAATTTGGCACATTTAAGTTTGAAATTTTTCGTGGCACATTTCACTTTTTCGTAGCATTTTTAATGTTTTTACCAAAACAAATCAGTCAAAGATGTCAAGTTGTCAAAAAACCTTAAAAGGCATGATTTTTCTTCTTTGTGGGGTCTAGTTATAAAAAATAAACAAAAAGAGCTCGTTAAAAGCAAAAACAAGATGGTCTCGGAAGGACTTTCTAAAAAAATTGTAAAAAAGCTTACAAAAAAATATGAGCAAATTGAAATCCTAAAAACGTTGCCACACCCTGTAGTAAAACATGGTGAACTGTGCAACGAACTTTAGAGTGTGTCACCATGACAAAGTCACTACAGAGAAAAATGTTTTGATGTAAAATATATGCAAAATTGACGGATTTCAAATATAACATCGAACGACCGCCGACCGCCATTTCATCGTACCTCTCCAAAAAAGCTTTTCTAGTGTACCCTTCCCGAAATTTTGACCTTCCATTGTACCCTCCCTAAAAACCAAAGTAATTTTTTTTAGTTTCAAAATCATAATTTAAGACAACAAGAGGCATTGAGGTAGCAGAAAAGTAATTAAAAAGGAATAATGGCTGCATTGGGAGTGGAGGGAATGATAGGGGGTCACTTTTTGGGTGTCTTTTTTGGCTGTCTTACCGTGTTTTTCAACTTGGGCCATAACAAAAAATTATGATTTACGAATTTTACGAAACTTTACGAATTTTGATCGAGAGTACTTCTCGGAATCATGTCTAAGATAAGTGAGTGCGCGCATATCTAACCATCAAGCCACTTGCGCCCCCATTTCGGACGTCTTGAAAAGCCGTGATAAAAAAAATTTGTTTTACGTTTTTCTAGAAAGCTTATTCTGTTTATCAAATTTGCAAAAAAAATTCCAAAATTTTTAGGTCACTTAATTTTTCGAATATTTGTCGTATTTTTTTTTAAATTTATCTTTGCTTGTATTTTTATTCTTTTTATAAATTTGCCAAGGTTTTGTTTGCTGCTTTCCTGGATCCAAGATATATTAAAGACAGTGATAGTCGGGTGTGTGTTGTTGTCCGACCTTTGTTCCAGAGCAACAGTTGCTTACTGAGGAATTGTTTGATTGAGCTTAGTAGAAGCTGTGTGTCTAAATATCTGCTGTCTCTGAGTACTGCTGCTGCTGTAGTAGCTTATAATTGGCTTAACCTTCTGCTGCTTTCCCTTACTATATAATATTGAAGTATCTGAGGTTAAGGAGTGTAGATGGCCCCTGCCGCAGATTAATTCCATGGCCCCTGCCTATGACGACAATTGCGATCAGTCATTCCAACTTAGTTCAGGCTTTCTGCTGAATTATCGATTCTATTGCTTTTATTCTTGATTTTATCTAGCCACTATGCCCGATTGAGATTTTTGGCATTAAATTGTACCTTTTTAGAAAAATAGGGTCATTAATTCAAAATCTTACTGAAAAGTATAAGCTCGTATAAGCTATTAGATTATAGCATGCCGTCTAGCCAGATTCAAAATGTTAGATTTTAAAGTTCTCCCAAAATGTACCAAATTTTTAAATAGGTGCCAGATTTACAACAACAAGGTGACAATTTTCCAAAATAAGGTGTCAGAATTACAATAAGAGCTATTATAATATCTCATCCTTTTTTTTAAATTTGAGTCTCTATATTGTTCCGTTACTGATCTCAGGATATTGCGCACTGAATATATTTAATTACAAATCGTTCATTAAGGTTTTTTCTAATCTCTAAAATGTGATTTCAATCCATTTGATAATGCTGAAGAAGCAAATAGTCTAGTCATTGGTGGATTAACTGATAACGGTGACTGTATTATCTCCGTCATCACTACTAGTCCTGTTCCAACCATCACATCTTTTCTAATTCAACTAGTCCAAGCCTTGAAAAAGACAACTTCAACTATTCTAGTCAATCCCGCATTTTGGGTGGATTGACCTGTGTGGGTGTACCCATTATTGCCGGTTACACCTCTTGCAGTAGCAGAACGACTATACCCTAGCACAATTAACAGAATTCAGCGGGGAAGAGTTGGAGGAGTGTGAGCTGTTAGAATTGTTGGACATAGATCCCCCCTTGTCCACCATAGATGAGCAACAAGAAGAAGAAGAGAGGCAGGAGCAGCTGGACAATGCTGGTCATTTGGCTGACTTTAAAGTTTTGGAGGAAGACAATCATGAAGAATAGCTACAGTTAGCACACAGCTCTGTTACCAGGACAATGTAAGTGATACTCAACAGGAAAGCTCTGCGCACGGAAGGCGAGAAGAAGACCTTGCATTTAAAAGTGAAGAAGGTCAAGAGTCTACAATTAACACTCAAGTAAAAAACGAATCCACGGTCAACGATAGCCAAAATCCCACAGTTAATAAGGTCGGAGAATATACAGTTGACTATACCCATGAGCCAACAGCTAACACTCAAGAGCCTATACATTTCATTGAAGAACCTACAGTTAACTATATCCAGAACTCCACAGTTGGCTACGCCCAGCAACCTACAGTCAATTTAACCCAAGGCCCACAGCCAGCCCTAATGAAGATAGAAATTCTACATGCAACCATTCACAAACACCTAAAGTTAACACCGGTGGAAAGCTTAACCTTGAAGTTAGCGCTGCTGAGGAATCTACACTCGATCTTAGGCCAACTGCGGTTAAGTTCGACAATCAACAGATATCACCAGCCTCTGTGGAAATAAACTTAGAGGACCAAGAGTCTGAAGACGAAAAGTTAATGGGTTCTACTTTATTTACTCAAAATCGATCAAAAGTCCAAGACACTCACGCCAGACCTCCTCCTTCTAGCTATCAAGTAATCCATCAAGAAAAGTCACAGGTTGAAGAACAAAAGTTAGATGCATACAGTCAACAACCTTTCTTACCTACGTGAATGTAAAACAAGAAACAGACGAGCCAGAAAAAATCAACAATTCAGTAGAAAAAAGGGTGGAGATTACCGTGGAGGAGCGAAGGACATTTGTAGATCAGAAGCCCTCGAAATGGTCACATCCCTCCCAGCATATCCAAACCATTACACAGGTCGTCATAGAAGAGAAGAAAAATGACCCCATTTGGGCACAGGCCGATGACACCTTTGGCATATACTCGTCCCCCACCGAAAATATCCACGAGAACATGGCTAATGATCCTTTAATTCACATCCAAACGGACAAGAACCTGGAAAAACAACTGTATTGTCTATAGCAGACGCTAATAACATGAGCCAGAGCTACAACCAATGGAAAGAGCCAGCTAAAATCAGGCAAAAGAGGATTGGTTGAATGGACTAAGCGTTCAAATCACCACTCCAAGGATGAGATTTGAATGGAGTAAGACATAAAAAGTCCCCTACGCCTCAATTTGACCCTCTGACAAATGGACACAGTTCGCCAGCACAGAAAAGATTGATGCTGGCACTGAACATACGTCGGAGGCGAGTCTGTCGCCAAGGACACTTAGCAGGATTAATCACTTAAATGTGATTATGGAATCCAATGCTGAAAAGGTGAATTAAAAGGGGATGTTGACCGAAAAGAGTGGACGCACATACGCACTAGAATTTCGATTATAAAGTATGATTCTAAAAAATTCTATGGGCTGCATAATGCACAAATTTGTAAGGAAAGTTTACACGTTTGACTGTCACGTTTTTCCAATTTTATTTTAAATCAAATATTTGACACATTTTCGGTACACAAGTCAATAAAAAAAACGTCAAAAAAATTTAGATTTTTTAGATTTTTTAGATTTTTTTCGGAAATCAGAAGCAAAATTACAAAATTTCGGCGCTAGTGTCAGATACCCTCTTCAGTAATTTTTTCACCTAGACTTAGGTGTAGGCCCGTAGGCTTAGGTTAGGATCAGGCCTAGCCGTTACTAACAAGAACTTTTCAATAAGTTTTTTTTTTTTAAATTGGTTTTGAACACTTTTGGGAAATTATTGGGGAAGAAACATGACACTAGCTTTTTTTTGAAAGGGATAGATTTGATATATTGAAGGATATAAAAAAATAAATAAAATTTAATAAAAAATTATTCGTTCACCCAACTTACATCTAAACGAGTTTTATTTTAGATGGAGTAGAGGTCATTTTTCATCACCATCCAGTCTTTATGAAAGATACCTCAAAGGTTTGTCAACCTTTTTTTAATGGAACACACTTGGGGTTTTGCCGATTTTTAGCCTTGGTATCTGCTGTTTTTTGGTCTTTTGATGTATGATGCGGCATCTTTGATGCTTCGCCCACAATGGAGGTGTGAGGTGCGAGTCGAGGTGTGAGGTGCGAGATGCTAGGTCCGTTTCTAAAATTTTATTTTTTATATCCGATAGTGGGAAATTAAGGCTACTCTCGTTTATACCTCCCCCAAGCACGTGAAAATTTTTTTAATTTTTTTCCTGGAACTGGCTTATAGGGGTAAAAACATGCGAGAAGTCGATTGCGATCATCAGAACAGCAGAAAACGGCATCTGTTGCCCGTAAACACGCATGTTTCACTATCATTGTTTGACATTTTTGAGCACAATAAACCCATTTAACTTAATAATTTGCATTTTTACAAGCACAAATGCCGTTTTTTTTTTTTGATGATCGCAATCAATTTCTAACATTTTTTTACCCATATAAGCCACTTGCAGAAGAAAATTGAAAAAAAAATTCACGTGCTTGGGGGGATAAACCAGAGTAGCCCCGGAAAGTTTATTATTCAGTAGCGGTCCTTAAAAATAGGTCGAAAAACTTTTCAGATCAGTAAAATGACAAAATCTCGCTGAGCTACATCACCTCAAAGACCTCGACCTCGCACCTCCATTGTGGCAACCGTATGATAGATCAGAGCAGAATAGGACGGACTAAACTACAAAAATAAAAAAGTAAGTTTTAGTCTGTCCTAAAGTACGATGGTGTACTACACGCCGGAAAAAAAAAACAGCGAGACCAAGGAGAAAATCGGTACCCCTTCGGGAAAAAAAGCTCTAACTTTAATTTATTTGTTTTCAGTATTGGTACAAACCAAAGATTACTCGTGAAGATGGTATAAATCTATACTATTTTTTATCTCTAATACAGAAAAGTGAACTTATTTAAATGTTCAGCAATCACCATGCTCAAGCAGAAGCCAGCAGGTACCTTTGTAGTGCGTGATTCCAATAGCTTCCCTGGTGCTTTCGGCCTTGCCTTGAAGGTCAATCAACCCCGGCAGGAGTAGAGCCTGGCGATGGAACAGGTAATTTGATATTTTGCGCGGTCTAGCTCACAAGTGTTTTCAGAACTTGTTCGCCACTTCCTGATCGAGCCCTCTTCTAAAGGTGTCAAACTAAAGGGGTGTGCAAATGAACCAGTCTTGGAACGTTAGCCGCCCTTGTTTATCAGGTAAGTATTTTATTGGCGTGAAAGTGACAAACCTTTATAATTTTTCTATTTTTTGGCTAAGGTTCGATTTTGCACAAGCATTGGGCCATTCCTAAATGGATACTGATTTTTTATCCTGGTCTACTGCTGTTGTTTGTGATTTTCGGCTTAATCAAGGTTTAGCCAGGGTATGTTAGGACGGTCTCAAATATGCAACAGACTTAAGTCTAAGTCCACCACATAACAAACGCTGACAAACCTTGCCTAAGCTTGAAAACTCACAAAACAAACAACAGGGGGACCAACTTCGAAAATCAGCACACATTCAAGAATTGGGTTCGCATTTTTTATAGCTCCAAAAGTTTAGACAATTAAATTTTCCGCTGGTATCTAAGTACTAAGTTTCGAATTAGATACTTCAGAAAAAGCTGCCGTATATTCTCAACTAATTATCCGGAAATAATTTTGGTCGATCTTTTTAGATTTTGGGTTCTAAACCAGTATTTGAAAAGTGGAATCAAGAAAGCTTGTGGTGAATAAGAAAACGCAAAAAACAGATTTGCGAAATATTTTCTTTAGGTTGAGATATGGGGTCCGTAGGGTGGGAAGTTATTGAAGAATGTGTGATCATCAGAGAGCGGGTGATAAATAGAGAATATACGCTAATTGTATCCCGCGGATGAGTGTAGGACAAAATTTTCAAAAAATCACTAGTCCTCTATTTGGCTACTTGATAAATATAGAAGCTGAAAATCTTGTGTTTCAGCACTCAATCACCCCTCTGGCATTGCCTTGCAGACTCATTCTACCCGATTATGACCCAGCCTCTTCCCCGAGCACCTTAATTCCAACCAAGCATTGTTGGAGCGTGGAGCAGGTATGCTTTAGTAAACTTCATATTTTGTAATTTTTTAAATTTTTCCCATTGTTGCAAACCTATCCCAGTAACAGGGTTTCCAATAATGACAGTGACACTGACATCACTGACATGTGACTGTAAGTGTCACTGTCATTGTGACAAGTGTCACTGTCATTGTCACAATGACAGTGACACTTACAGTGACATGTGAGTGATGTCAGTGTCACTGTCATTATTGGAAACCCTGCCCAGTAAACCTTTTTTATTGAAGTGCTTTTTATTTCAGCCTGCAATGTTTCTTACCTCTGCTCTGTGGGCACTGAATCCTTGACTGGGTAGGATCGATTTTAAATTGCCAAACATCATAACACAGAATGTTCTAAAGGATTATGACGAATCAGATGCCCATAACTTTTTATCGAAGTCAAACTTATAAATGCGCTTTTAAATTTATTTTTCTTGGGCATAATCAGGGATGAGATTTTGTAACTATTTGCGGGAAGTAGTTACAAATTTTCGCATTTGAAAAATAGTTACAGCCTGTAACTATTTTGACCTTTGTAACTATTTTTGTAAGTATGTCTCACCACAAAAGTAATAATTTGAAAAAAATAGTTACAGCGTGTAACTATTTTTGTCTTCGCTGTAGTTTCTCGGCACAAAATCAACAGTTTAAAATTTTTTAAAATTAAATTTGGTCAATTTTGTAAAAAATTTCAGGATAGGCAAAAACCAGATGGCTTAGTAGCCACTCCTGAATGGCCAAAAGCCAAAATAATTGGTTTCGCGGGTTTACTAAAGGACGGTAAACTTGTTGCGAAAAATCGACTGAGCGGATCAGAATTCCAGTCAGATGGGCTTAATCGCTCAAATTGCACGTTATTCCACTTTAAACTACCCTAAACTAAGTTTCTGAGCGATTAAGCCCATCTGACTGGAATTCTGATCCGCTCAGTCGATTTTTCGCAACAAGTTTACCCCCCTTTAGTAAACCCGCAAAACCAATTATTTTTGGCTTTTGGCCATTCTGGAGTGGGTCCTAAGCCATCTGGTTTTTCCCTACCTGAAATTTCTACAAAACTGACCCAATTGTATTAATTTTTTTTTAATTGCTGATTTCGTGCCGAGAAACTACAGCAAAGACCAAAATAGTTGCACGCTATATTTTTCAAATTATTACTTTCGTGGCGAGAAATAGTTACAAGAATAGTTACAAAGGTCAAAATAGTTACAGGCTGTAACTATTTTTCAAATGCAAAAATTTGTAACTATTTCCCGCAAATAGTTACAAAAGCTCATGCCTGGGCATAATTCAATAATACAAAAACGAATGTCGAAATTTTCACAAAAAATTATGAGCATCTCAAATTATCAGGAGTTTTTGAAGCAATCTGTACGCTTCTAATATACTTAAACTGACTATTTCGCTGTTTTCAGACCAGAAGCCCTCAGGCGTTCTACAGTTTACAGGTGGTACCCCCATTGTTTTATTGAATTGACACAAAAACCTCTGAATATTTTTTAGTTTTGATTCATTGGCCAGAGGAGAGTTGCTTGCCGTTCCTGTCCACTTTAAGGTCTTTTATTGTGTTAGACTTTTTTTCACTAATCTATAGCTTTTTCATTGCCCTATGTTCAAAAAGAATTTTATGAAAATTTTGATGAATAAATCGGTTTAAGGTGTCCGCACAAGGCATTACTCTGACAGACAACACGAGGTAGCATTTTTTACTTATTTATTTTCCAAGTGTTATTTGTTGCAGAACCCTTTTCTTCCGACGCCACTTCCCAGCCAACTTAGTCACCTACGCAGGAATTGACCCAGAAAATAGACTGTAAGTTTTTGTATGTATACAAGATACATGTTAGGATTTGAGCAGGGTTCTTGAGTAAACCTATGGGGTCAAAGTGTCAGATGAATTAAAATTAGAGCAGATTGGACCCCTGCCCATTTTTTATATTGAAACCATTTTTTTTTGAAAAACCAAATTCCAATATTTTAGTTTCGACAATAACAATGTGTCTCACCTCCCATCCACATATGTGCGTCAAGGTAAAGCGAAAAATTTTTACTCTCTTTTCTATAGCATTTATATAATAAAACTTTTTAGCCCCAATATTCGGATTTGTAGCCAGGAAATAAATTCTCAAACCGGAAGTGCTGAAATCTGTGCCATGTATTTGCAGAACTAGATCCAGATCAACCTGCCAGTGCTGTGGTCAGGTTTATTACTAATGTAATGATGAGTCAAGCTCAAGCAAGGACACAAATGATACATCGCAATCAAGTTTGACCTAAAATAGTCCTATTCATATGTTTATCACCTTTAATAAAGTGCCTTTTCTTATGTTTGTGTGCGTTTGGCTTCCTTCAAATCGATTATAAATTCTTTGGTTATGGTAATTTAGTATTTTTGAAATCAAAAGTGGCGCCGGCACGAGTAAAAAATACGTGTCTGAAATTTTCCTTGGTCCCCCCTGTTGTTTTTTTTAACAATATTTTCAGAGTGTGACTTTAAAAAAGTTTTTTTTGCAAAAAATAATAACAAATAAAATAATGGAGGACTAAGACATATTTTCTACGCGGATCGTTTAGTAGCCCCACATAAATGTCGCAAATCCAATCGTATCATGTTTACAATCCACGTGCTCCTCTACTTTTCACTTAATTTTTAACTATCTGAGCCTTCGACAGAGGCAAGGCTACACTATTCGTTCGTAAGCTGATCCAAAGCTTGAGAGATTTAGTGCTTACCGCTAAGAACTATATTAAAAAACTGTCTAAAGCACTGTAATTGCAAAAATATCAGTTCAGTTTGCCTGTTCAATAATTCATTTGTGTGTGTGTAACCGCGATGCTGCAATGAAAAGGAAGAATAACACGAGAACGGTTGGTTGTGATTTCTGTCAATTTCGACTCAGAATTTCACGCTGAATACGATGGTCAATTAGTTTTTTTAATTTTAGTGGAAAGTGAGAAAATCTAAAATTCTAAGTCAGGATCCACAGAAATCACAATCAGCAATAAGAGACACTATGATGAGACACAAACATATAACCGATCGCAGAAAAATCTTTTTCCGGTACACATTGAAAACTTCACTAGTTAGACTTATTACAAGAGGCTAAATAATAGTCAGTGACATGGATGTCACGAAAATTGCAAAAAAGTCATCATAAGTCACCATTGGAGACGTTAAAGCACTGAAAACAAATGAATTGAAAAAATACAAAAATTACGTTTCAGGTAGCTCTTGGCCTGCAACTCAACTGGATTACTTTTTAAACCGTCTAATGATAATCTTGTTGGAATGCTAACAAAGCAATAATTATCATGCAAACACTCCTAAGCTATTTTCACAACGAGTCTGGGACTGAGTCTGAGACTTGTGCCAATTTAGGGCCAAAAATAGTTGATTTTGAAGCTGTTATGTTTTCGGCTTTTTAAATTTTTATGCTTAGACAATAGCCATATGCGCAGGGTTGACTAGGGAACGAAAAGATGATCCTAAAAGTGTGTTCTAAACAGCCGAAGAACACTGAAATTCAAAAAAATTACAAAAATTTGCCATCTGAAAGTTTTCCAATTTGCTCGGAAGATTTTGAAAAATTTCTGGAAGATTTCCTTGAACATTCTGAACATTCAACAATCTTATTGAATTTCCCTTTGAATAAAAAAAGTAAGGCTACTTACTTATAACAAGGTATTCACTGTATCGAAAATCTATTTGAAGATCTCTTCCCAAAGTTGACTTCTACTTAAACGGTAAAATAAATTTTGTCTTTTTTAGGGAGGGGGCCAACAAGTACAGTTCTCACAGAAAAGCAAAAACTAATGCACACTCAGGAATATAACCAAACAGCTAACGTACAGTTTAATATACCAAATGCGAAAAAACGGCCGTGGGAACATTCCACGACAGCTAATTAAATTTTTAGCCCTGTTGAAGTCGTTCAATATATTTTGGTAATAGAGGTGAAAAGAGAGAAAATTTGGTAGGCTATAAAATACCACTTTTGTGAAGTGGAAATCATTTCTTGATAACATGAAGAACATACCATATTCTTAACCTGACTAGATATTTTCAGTACTATCATGAAGGAGATATATACGATTTGTATATTTTGCAGCTGTTTGATTAAATTTATAACGAAGCCTAAGAGACATCGCGCACCTCTTTGTCAGTTTAAAGGGGCGTCTCATACTCAAAAAGCCCTTCTTACACTTCGACGTTACAACTTCAAATGTTCCAGACCAACCTTTTCTATTTTCATTGGCAGACATCTTATGCTCAAATAACCGTTAAGATTTAGCAAGCCTCTAAAAAGTTAGCAATAGCAAGTCACGTAAGGTGACTTAATTTTGCTTTTTTTTTGAATATTTTTACGAAGTTAAGGATTTTTTGTTCCTAAAATGTTGGCTAGATTATTACAGGTTATTACAAGTTAAAATTAAAACCGTTGGTTTGGAAAAAAGTTCAAAAATTTGTAATGCGACTCGTGTTACGTCGGGGAGGACTTAAGGAATTACATTTTGCAAACCTTAGTTGATGATAAATACCGATAAAGTACTTAATTTGAATAAATTAAGTGAATTTTTTAATACAGTCAAACCTCGATATAACGAACCCTTGATACAACGAACATTTTCGACGCCTATTTGGCCTGTGATTACGTTAAATGACTAATAGTATACCCTTGATATAACGAACATTGTGGCTGATCCTCGGATAAAATCCGCGGATACAGATAATCGGTAGAAACAATCAAAAAATCCGCGGATAAAATCCGTAGGATACAGATCCGTAGGATCCGTAGTAACAATCAAATATCCGCGGATATTTATCCGTATCCGCGGATGTTATCCTTAGCCTGGTCGGGAGCAGGATAAATCCGCGGATAAAAATATTTTCTTATGTATTTTAAAATCGATTACTATCCAAAAAACGCCTGAATACGTTTGAATAGGTGTATTATACTACTAAAAAAGAAGTTTGGTTTAAAAAGCAGTCTTTTAGTCGTGTTTTTGCTGCACTAATTTTTTGGACAAAACGGAAAAATGCCTCCTTTTAGCGAAAAAGTGCCTCCTTTTTGTGAAAATGTGAAAAAAAGTTGTGAAAAAAGTGAAAAAATACGTTCGTGGACAAAAAGGAGGCACATTTTCACAAAAAGGAGGCACTTTTTCGCTAAAAGGAGGCATTTTTACGTATCGTCCGGACTTTTTTACAAAAAGGAGGCACATTTTCACAAAAAGGAGGCACTTTTTCGCTAAAAGGAGGCATTTTTACGTATCGTCCGGACTTTTTACAAAAAGGAGGCACATTTTCACAAAAAGGAGGCACTTTTTCGCTAAAAGGAGGCATTTTTACGTATCGTCCAAAAAAAATTAAAAATAATTTTATTATCGTTTTAGCACAGAGAAAATTCTTAGCAATCATTAAACAGGATTCCGAAAACAAATCTATCCGGGAAAAAGTTATACAGTCGAGTCTCTATATAGCATCCACCCCAAAAGTTCGTTCCCACCTCGGGTCCGACACTTTTTTTAGCTCAATTTCTAAAGTATTTTGCCAAAACTGATTCGTCAGTCTAGTCGGAAATATCGCAGGGATTCCGATTTTGCCGATCGTTTCTCAGAAACATGGTAATTTTCCATTTAGACCCGCAAACCTCTATATAGCATCGCCTTAAATCTCAAAAAGGCGATGCTATATAGAGGTTTGCGGGTCTAAATGGAAAAATTACCATGTTTCTGAGAAACGATCGGCAAAATCGGAATCCTTGCAATATTTTGGACTAGACTGACGAATCAGTTTTGGCAAAATACTTTAGAAATTGAGCTAAAAAAAGTGTCGGACCCGAGGTGGGAACGAACTTTTGGGGTGGATGCTATATAGAGACTCGACTGTACTCTGGATTTAAACATAAAATTTTAAAAAAGAGCTTCTGCGGTTTCTAAGTGTACAATTTTTTTTAGAAAAATACTTTTTCCATCCCTGTGTAAGACTAATTGTAAAAATTATAAAAACTTTAGACAAATTTAAAAATTCTTCGAAAACATGGTGCAAAAAAGATTTGCAATATTTTTCGACTAATTTTGCAAAATAACACATCAATAAATATAAATAAACATTTTCCTGGTTTAAGGAGAACATAAAAAATAGTAGTTTAAGTTTTTTTACTTTTAGTGGAAATAACCATGCTCATATTTATTCGCAGATTCTATCCGCAGATAAATCCGTGGATAGATCCGCGGATTTATCCTTAGCTGCGGATAAATCCGCGGATTTTATCTGTTTCCGCGGATATTTCTATCCGTGATTGTTACTACGGGTTTTCATCCGCGGATTTTATCCGTTGATTGTTACTGCCACCCCAGGGGTTCGTTATATCAAGGTTTGACTGTACAAAAATTTATTTGTATCTTATATTTGTGTCGCCATGTTTTTAGATGAGATAAGACATTAATTACGTTAAATTTAACTCATAATGACAGCAGAATACCGATTCGTCAAAAATATACTTATTACTGGGGTGTTTTCATCTCACAACTGTAAGTCACAGTGCCATTATGTGTAATAATTTTAGAGTTAAATAAAGATGACTAGCTGGTCAGTTTTGTTGGCCAGTTGTCCTGTATTTATTATCTTGACTTTAAATGAGGTCGCTTCTGATTTGGTAACTTCCGAAAATCAAAAGAGTTGTGATTTGACTCCAGCATATTCTGCCTTTACAGATATTGAGGTATAAAGAGGTGTTTTTTTTAATTATTAAGTCGCACTCTAGATGTCAAAGATCGATAATTTGATTGCTTTCGATGACTACACGATTCAGGAAAGAGGCTGGAAACAAGGTTGGGCTAAATATATTTATTGAATCGATTTTGTTTTAAGGATTTTCAATCAACTACACCATGAGCCAGCTGGAAAAAGAGCCGCGCCTTGAAGTCATTATCATGCCATTCTCTCACAATGACCCAGGTTAAAAATAGATAGAGATATCATATTACTTGGAAAGTGTCGCCGTTCTATGAAATTTTCAAAATTAGTTTAGCCTACTAAAATGATCTTGGTATTTATGCAAACAAGTAGTTCCTTAGTGGCTTTGTCACAATTGCAAGTGTAAATATTTCTGGTATGTGATCATCCCTTACATTTACACTTACTCCTTCACAATGCGAATGTAAATGAAAATTAAATGCAAGTATTTTTAGAGAATACTAAAAGTGCTTTATTAGTGACGAAGAGTTCAATGCTAGTTAAAAAAACTCAAAAAATTGGTGTGTGAGTAAAAGAACTGACTTTTGGAATTAGGTTAGAGTTAGAATAAATCGAAAATTTTCATTTACATTTACATTCGTATTGTGAAGGCGTAAGTGTGAATGTAAGTGTAAATGGAAATGTTTTTGGTATTGTGAAGACGCCTCATATTTACACTTACATTTACATTAACACTGACAATTGTGATAGAGCCATGACGAAATTCCGGGTTATTGACATAGTGACCGCTCCGTCCTTCGCCGGCCTAATTTTTTTCATCGCCGTTCTGCATTTTAACCATATTTTTCATTATGGACAGCTTTTTTATTTTACATCATACAATCAGTTTATATTTTTACACTTTATTTTCAGACGACCGTCCATGTTTCCTTTCTTTTTTATTTCAAAAAAATGGGCCATCCTAATTTTACACAAAAATTTTCAAAAAAGTCGGTTGAATTAGGACAGCCTCATTTTTTTGAAATAAAGAGGAAAGAAAACTTGGACGGTCGCCTGAAAATTAAGTATGAAAATCAAAACTGATTATATGTTCTAAAATAAAAAAGCGGTCCATAACGAAAAGTATGGTTAAAAATACAGGACGGCGATGAAAAAAATTAGGACGGCGTAGGATGGCGCGGTCCCTATGGTTATTAAAGGGTCAATTCTCATTATTTTTTTCCGATTAACCAAATCCAGTTATAATCGGAAGTGCCGCGTTACAGAGGTTCGACTATATACATTTTTTTAAAAGGTTAAAAAAAAGAATGAAAATTTGTTGAAAATAGGAGGGACCAAGAAAAAAACTTCTCATCCTCCTCATATAGAGCCAAAATGTGCTTAGGGGTTATATAATTAGAGGGAGTGTGAAAATGAAAAGGTTCACGGTAGTCGCTTAAGATTCTTCAAAAATAGATCACTGCTCCTTCCGGACCGCCTAAAATAACCATATTGGACCAACAAAGTTTTATTTTGAGTAGATCTCACATCTTAGGAATTATTGTCTGATCTTTTGTAAGATTGGGAATCATTTAAAAGCTCAAAAAATAGTTTAACATAATTCAACAAAGAATAATCTTAAGCTTCATAATTTTTAGGCTGGCTAAAAACATTTGAAGAATACTTTGAGGAAAGCACTGATGCAGTGATTACCAGTTCTAGAAAATTATTGCCTCTTCTCAAGGATCTGACATTTGTGTGGTCGGAGATCACTTTTCTTGACCTCTGGTGGACAACCCATAATGAAAGTGACCGACTGGCATTTAAAAGGTATACATTAAAACTATTTTTGACAGTTTGAAATGTGTATCTGTAGATCTGTTCGAAACGGTCAGATGGAAATTTTGACTGGTAGTTGGGTGATGGCAGATGAAGCAGGATCCCACTATTTTTCAACGATTATGCAGTTGAGTGAAGGACACGAGTGGGTGGTCAACAATCTGGATGTGAAACGCGAAATCACTGGTCCATTGATCCTTTTGGCCACAGTCCCACCATGGCATATTTGCTCAAGGAATGTCACATAGAACACATGGTTATCCAACGTGTATGTTCATTAATTTAAAAAAATAACATTGCTGGATTTTCTGGGGTTTCTAGGGCCTTATCCCGAACTGAATTTTTAGAATATATTTTTGAGGGTTCCCTACTGAATTTTACCAATTTTTCTGTTTATAAATTTTTAATTTGAAAAAGGTTTGAGTTAATTTAAAAAAACGCAAAAAAATAAAATATACATATTTTGACAAGGATACATAATATTTAATGGACAAATTTGAAGAATCTCCGCTTCTAACCGAAAATGATGATAATGAAATGTGTTCGCTGTTCCAAAATTTGTCTTTAAAAGCTGAAATCAAAGCTGGAATATCTCCACTTTTGCTTTTTCGAAAGTCACCCTTATATTGAAAAGATTTCTTCTTGAATCTGAATCTGTTGAGACTTGATCGAAATAATTTCTATAACCTGAGCTATTTCGAGTGTATCAGACAGTAATTTCCACCGCCTACCTACTCCAATAGATATCTCAGCTCATGAATCTAAACGAATTCGGATTTAGGAAGACATTTAAATATTCCGGGGGACTTTTCAAAAAAGCCAAAGCATAGAAATTTTACCTTTTTCAGACAAAATTTAAAAAATCGGAGACATTTCAGCAAAAAGCGGTGACTTTCAGCTTGAAGAGGAGAGATTTGAATTTCTTCCATATTTAATTCTGTCCCCTAATTTAAAATAGACATTTTTCCATTTTCATGTAGCCCAAAATCTCAGCTTTCCAAAGAGATATTTCCAATAAAACTTTCTTGAATGACTCAGAAATGTAGAGATGTAGAGCTTGAGAAAATTAATATTTTTTTTAAAACTTCTCAATCTCTATATTTGAATCTGAAACCATGCAATAGTGTTTGATAGCTCCATAGAAAGCTGATCACCTAGGCTACACGTTCATGCAAAGGAAACTAACACCAAGACTAAAAGATATCAGGTTGTTCAGAAAGTTCGCGACCACCCCTGAATGTATTGGTTTTTGATGTTTCCCCAATTTGCTTCAATTTTTATCGAAGAGATAACGATGCTAAAACAAATTCATCATTTGGTAGGTGCTCCCTTGCTGTTCTGTAACTGCCTCCCTTTGACGAATAAAATCGATGAAGTCGCAAACGAAAAAAACCCCAGATGCTTTCGAGTAGAAAAGTTGAAGACAAAAATGAAATTGTTAGAACTCTGCATTTATGCATCACTCGCCATACGACCGGATCTTGCTTCTACTGACTTCTAATTGTTCCTGTTACTGCAGAATGTGATGCAAGGAAAATAATTTGCAAACAAGTAGGAAATTCAGTCATTCGTTAAAGAATTTGTTAACTCAACGCCATATGGTCCTTTCATTGCGACTTCACGGATTTGATTCGACGATGCCATGCAGTTATAGAACACCAAGGAGAGTATTTACCTGATGGTAAATTTGTTATCGCATCGTTGTACTTAATTTATTATTAGCGCGCAAAAATGATCAGAGCGAAAACCAAAAAACAAAATACGTTCGAGGGTGGTCGCGAACTTTCTGAACAACCTGATAGGTACTACTGCAGAATCCGTTTTTATTTTTCGCCTTGGTCCCCCAAGGCTTTTTTGTTTTTTCGCAAAAAACAGCTTCGTCCCCCTGTTGTTTTCTAATATGATCATGGTTATGATGATCATGTTAGAAAACAACAAGGGGACCAAGCTGTTTTTTGCAAAAAAAACAACATGGGGACCAAGGCAAAAAATGGAAACGGATTCTCCAGTAGCGCCACCTGATATGCGAAAATTCCAAATTAGGAGGCATAATCAAATACCACCCACAAGGATGAGGATTATGACATTTTGATACAAATGAATGCTAATTTTGTGTACCTCCCAAATTTTTATGTTTGTACGTGTAGGTTCATTATGCTGTGAAGAAGTACTTGGCCAAACACCGTCAATTAGAGTTTTATTGGCGACAGTTTTGGGCGGGAGAAGACTCTAAATATGATACCTTCACTCACATGCTGCCATTCGACTCTTACGACTATACTAAAAGTTGTGGACCTGACCCTGAGGTAAACTTTAGTAACTACCATTACGAATACCGTACATTCTATAATAATCCGACACGACGTATTTTTTTCATCCTTCAAAAATAGCAAAATTTTAGGTCGCTTTTGAGATCTTCGGGTGCTCAATCAAAATATGAAAAGTTGAATCGATAGACTTCTTGTTAACTAAGAAAACGCACAAAACAGATCTGCGGAATATTTTTCTAAGTAGGGATATAGGTCCGTATGGGGGGAGGATTAATATAGGGTGGCAGACTACTGGGGAGTGGCGGATTGATATAAGTTATACGATAGCTGTTTTCCTTAAAATTATTCAATTTTGAGGGTTCACTGATTTTTAAATTTAAACTTCTTCGTTTTTTTTTATTTCTTCTTTCTGAGATTTACCTATACAGTCGACTCCCTCTACAACATACCCTCCATAACGAACACTTAAGACCGGTACCCAGGGTGTTCGTTATAGAGAGAGTCGACTTTAGTTCTTCAAAAACAATTCAACTTCGGTTTTACAATACTGAAAAAAAGAATCAAGTACCGATTGCTTTAGTAAAAAAAAAGGAATATCGAATTTGAATGAATGTAATTTTGGGAAGAAATAATTATCGCCTTTGTTATTTGGTCGAGTCCCGCTAAAGCGCACCCCAATGTAACGCTATCATCAGTATTGCGCCACCGTGGAAACTTTCGCGTTTTTTTTTCAAAAACAGCAACAAGACATGCTAAATTTTCAAATCGTTCTGTGTATCATGAATTTGGCTACAAAAATTCTGTGGCACCAATTGCATACCAGAAACAGAGGTCGGGTGGTTACCTAAATCACTCAAAATAAAAATATAATTCAGAATCCGGCTAAAAATGAGTTAATTATTGTTTTATAGGTTTGTTGCCAATTTGAGTTTCGAAAATTGGGCAAAAATTGTAACGAAGGAGGTATTCGTAACCTTCTATATATTGCGCTTCATATTTATTGATCTAGGTACTCCAATTGTGGAAATTGTGAGTGATAACGTGAAACAAAAATCTAATCTGCTAGCTGACCAATACCGCAAGAAAGCTCAGCTGTATAAGAGCAATGTTGTGCTTGTCCCCCACGGCATGGACTTTATGTGGAGCACAGAAGAAGAATGGAAAAACGAGCACAAAAATCTAGCTGAGCTGATCAAATACATCAATGAAAATGAACAGGAGTATCACATCCATGTATGTCTTTTAGTTAGGCATTTCAATGTGAACTTTTTTAAGAACGAGTCAGTTTTTTGTGAAACCAATTAATTTTTTGTTTTTTTAGTAAAAAAGTTTTTTTGAAACTGTAAAGTTTGGAGTTAGAGTATTGAGCGAAATTCCTTTAAGATTTCATAGATAAATTTTGAAAATCGCCATACTCAAAATAGTCAACCCTCGATTTACGATAGCTTTCCGATGCTTTTTGACCAGCGATTACGTGAAATAACTTATGACTCAACTTGAGGGTACTTCGATTTAACTATGTCTTTTGCCTGGTCACTAGGAGTATAGTTAAATCGAGGGTAGACTGTATTTGGTTTACTAAATTTTGATTAGCATTGAACACTCGGGCCGTTTTGCAGTGAAGTGATTTCGAACCCTGTGCATATCGTATTTCTCTATTAATAAGCCGAGCTAGTTATTTTTCGCTATCCTCTGAGGGGGGCTAATCATTAGAGAGAGGCTAATTAATAGAGAAAATACGGTAAGTTTTTTCGAGTGCTGGAAAGTGGCCTTTCCAAAACAACTCTAGCGACTAAAACAACGCCAAGGCTTAAAAAAAATGCATCCGAAGCAGGTCTTTGAAAAAGTAACTCCATTCAAATCCTAAAATTATTTAGAAGACTTTTTTTAGCATGTTAGAAAGCTGAGAAGCAAGGATACATGTTGATATGAAAACAGAAAATAGGTTTTAATAAAAGAGTTAAAAAGGAGCAGAAAATTCTATTCCATTTCTAATCGTATCGTATTTCAAATTCAGGCAAGATTCGGAACGCTGAAAGACTATTTCGCAATTGTTGAAAAGCGCATAAAAGATAACCACACTGCTCTACCAACATTAAGTGGAGACTTTTTGCCGTATGCTGACAAGTTGGATGAGTATTGGAGTGGTATTGTTTTGGTGACTTTGCGTAACTTGGTAACTTTTTTTAGGATACTTTACTTCTCGACCATTTCACAAGCATTTGGATCGTAGTGTTCAAAATTATTTGAGGTAGAACTGATTGATTTATTTTGCCGTAAAAGCCCCGAGCTCAAAATCTCAAAATAAGTAAACTGCTCGAAAAAGAATATATTTTAGGGTATCCAAGCAAAAAAATGCTATATTCTAACTGTAACGCATTACTTGTTGTGCTAAAAAGTAAGATGTTCCCCAAAAACAACAAATAATTTAACCGACCCTTTAAAAAATTGCTGTAACTACCCTTTCAAACAACAAGTTTAGGCTCAGCCCTTAGGCTTGGGGGTAGGCCAGCGTACGGAAGTTGTGACTAATGAAGAGTTTGCGCACATTTTCCGGGGTCTGGGACATAAATTTGGGTACTTTTTACTTAAGTAAAAAAGTGAAAATCGTTGGGGGGGGGGGATGGTATTCGCTACTAGGGTCAAATTTTCTATGTGTAAATAAACATAATTAATAAACATAATTAAAAAATTAACCATAAATTCTGAGTGCGAAAAAGAATGCCAAAACTGAAATGCGCATGAACTTCACAGCAAACTATGCTGCTAAAGATGTTTGATCTTAAAATCTTCATTTTGGATTTCGAACTAACCGATTACCAAGTATAAATATTCTTCACGGATCTAACAGTTTTTTTCTTACAGGGTGTCCCAAAAAACCCCTAACCTTCAAGGGCACCGTCCGAAAAAATTTTTATTTCTTTTTTTTTTTAAACTATATGTCATTTTGTAGCCTTGGAATTTCTCTAGCGGATGATATATTAACATTCACTAAGTGATGATTGAAAAGTGGGCAAATAGACCGAGAAAATTAAAAAAACCGGATTTTCAATCCCCGGATTTTCTGTTTTTGTTGACTTAAAAAATTATTGACGTGTTTCAGGTTGACTATTAGTATCAAAATTTATCTTGAAAAAATATTCCATACACATGATTTGTAGCCCTTTTTTTTCTCTTTCGATTGGTTTATAAATCTTTCCGAATCATTTTCAAAAAGTCAGCATTCGGCTCTTAACACAAATAAAGTCATTTCAAAAAATTGACAAGCACTTTTGTCACCTTAACTGGTCAAAATTTCGCTTCAGTGTTTTGCGCTGTGATTTTTTCTTCACATTATGTTGTGGCGCAGATCAAGAGCTACAAAATCCTTTTTACAGAAATTGTTTTGTAAATTTAAATGTTGAGATGTGGTCTTATGAAAAAAGCAAATGCATAAAAAAACGACCGACATTCGAAAAAAAATGAAAAAATTCATTTTTGGCCATTTGTGGCTTTTTTTTTCAAAAAGCCATAACTCAACGTTTATATTTTCGAAAAATATTCTGAAAACTGGTATGTGTAGCGCTTGATCTGCGCTACAACATAGTGCAATAATGTTAGCACAGCACATGAAACTTTATCCACTTTTTCTCACCACGAGTCGATTTGGCAAAACAGAAAATCCGGGGATCGAAAATCCGGTTTTTTTCATTTGTTCTGTTTATTTACCCACTGTGTCATTGTCACTCAGTGAATGTTAATATACCATTCGCTAGAAAATTTCCAGGGCTACAAGATGACATATCGTGCACAGAAAATTGACAATTAAAAATGGTCCTACGGTGCCCTTGAAGGGTAGGGGTTTTTTTTGGACACCCTGTACAATAAGTCGCTATAAAATTGTTTAAGGTCTGCCGATATTCTATTTTCTATGGCAAACCAAAAATGCTCAGCCAGGGTGCGGGAAAGGCTCAGTTGTTTTACGATGAAACATTATTTCCTAAATTAGTTGAAGCTAGAAGATGGCTGAGCTTGTTTCAACACCATGACGCGATTGCTGGCACCTCAAGAAAGAAGGTTATGGATGATTATGCCAACAAGTTAATCATATTTATGTGTATGATTAAAAAATATTTCTTTACAGAATGGTGACAGCAATCAAGTCGAGCCAACAAGTTATTGAAAAGTCTGCCTCATATTTGCTAAACATGGGCTCAGCCAAGGACAATGTGCTCGATGTGGTTAGTTTCGGATGATTTATCAAAAAACTATCAGTTATCTTCTTAACCGAACTTGTGTTTAATAAGAAGCGGGCAATGACACCCAATGAAATATGTGAAGCGACTTACATTAAATTTCTTCTCAATATGAGCGAAGAGTTTGTTTTAGGCAGATCAAAGCAGTATCGAAACTATTTGTGGTGCAACAATGTAACGAAAATGTTGCATTGTCGTATGCTTTTCGTCGTGCGACAAATAAAATTTTTTGTCGTATGACAATGCTACAAACGTCTATGTCTAATATTGCAAAACAGTGACCGGATTCAAACCTTTGCCATTTTAATTTATTATAATAAAATATGTAATACCACTCCGCCACCAACGCGAACAGTACTGGGAAATATAAATTGTATTTTAAATTGACTATAAAGGTCACTAGATATAGTCTACACTTGGAACCGGTGTCTAGTATATAATAATTATTTAAAACATCCAGCTCTAAAATTAATTTATTCATGATGTAAGGATTGCACATCATAATTTCCCGCACTCTATAACACACCCAGAGATTCGTTATCCCTCCTCAAACCTCAAATTCTTAGCTCCCAATCTCTGTCATTTGTAAACATAATTTCTTCATTGAAACCTAATGAATACGGTTGCATGATTGTGCAATATTTTCGGGATAACTTTGCATCTTCAAAAATATTTCTACATTCCGTCAAAAAATGCACAAAACTTTAGTTTTAGTTTGTTAGAATCTTCGACCAAGAGCTTTAAATGATCAGCAATCTTTACTGATGTAAAACACCCACTTTTAAATCCCCTGAAAATCTAAAATACATTGCAGCAATCAGAAGTGAATAAATGTATTTTAGAATGAGGAGTACTTTTTTGACAAGCTTCCCCGTCAAAAAATTGTCAAAATCAACAGGTTTATCAGTTAACATGTATTATACATATTTTATATTTTAGCTCGTTTCTTTTATTTAACTCTCTGACTTTTGAAAGAGAAGAAGTTATGTGCATTTGGTGGACTCTCCTAATAGTAAAGTATACAACAAATCACTTGGGGAAAATGTTCCATGGTCAGCCTGCAACAAATCAATCCATTTTACACCACAGACACTGAAGGCAACTTTGTGGCCAGCGAAAACTATGAGGTTTTGTTTTTTAGACAGTCTGTTAAAATTAAGAGCTCGGGCTTGGATGAAAAGTGGTTTGTAACAGAGGAAATACAGTATCTGCCTGTAGGGCTTTTGCCTGCAAACAGCAGCCCATTCACAGGCTTGCATGATTTTTTAAACAATTTGGAAAAACTGTATTTTCTTAACAATATTAATACACCTGTAAAGTTTGTTTGTCAAAACCACAAAAATGACGTTTTTAAGAATGTGTCAAATTAATATGGCTAAAACAAAAGCAAAATATTTTTTTGAACTAGCTGAAAATTTTCTTATTACAGTGTTTTTGGCGACTACTCCCCCACTTGGCTTTTGCAAGTATCATGTTGCTGAAGATGAGAGTGCTAAATTCGAATTGCAAAGACGCTTTTTATAAATGAGACTATGCACAGGTAAAACGTCATTTCAATTAAATTTAAACTAAATATTTTTACTTAATCAGCATCTAAAGTCTAATCCAACCCAATGGAGATCTCAAACAAGTATTTGACAGCCAAATTCGATAGCAAAACAGGATATTTGAAGGTTTGAAACATTAAATTTTATAATGCACAGTTTTGTGTTTGTATAAAGTTTTATACAGTTACTGAATAGCCATTAGTTAGTGTCCTTCCTCTCATCCTGGAAAATAGTAATTATCATTGTATAGTGTATTCATTAAATAGTTTACCCATTAAATTATTCGACCCGTTTTTTTTAAAGTACAATGTACCAAAAATGTACAGTAAATTGATTAGGCTTTATTTTCAAAGAACACCAATGTTAACCCTCAAGTTTCAAAAATTTGCAGTCAATCCAGCTGCAAGGAGACAAAGAGTCCAGAAAAGTTTCTGTATCTTTCGTCAGTTACGGAGTTCGTCAAGGTCATATTTTAAGCTGATCCTGGTTTAATATCAAAAATTTCGATTTAAGAAAGTGGCCCTGCAGGTGGCTTTTCCACATCAGGCGCCTATTTGTTTATGCCTGATGGACCTGCAAAACCATTGCAGACCTATGGAAACTCTACTATAATCTTGATTAATGGTCCAGTTCGACAATCTCTTTTTGTCTACAGCAAGTCTCCTGTGAAGATTTTGCATCGTGTGGATTTGGATGCCAGCTCAAAAAGCTTGAGCATGCGCAATTTGGTAGACATCACAGAACAAATGGACTTTGAACTAGCCATGAGACTGGACACAGGAAAAAATCGTATGTAAAATTAAAATTACGTTTTTCTTCTAATAAAAGCCCCGGCCGGGACTTCTATTTTATGGATCCCAAAAAAAATCGTGAAATTTTGAATTTAATATCGAGATTTTGGGTACTCAACCAAAATCTAAACAGGGTGATCAGTAGAGCTCGCGGATTTAAGAAAACGCAATGAATAGCCGTGCAGACTCTTGCCTCTGTCCTGAGATACAACCCTCAAACAGATTTCACAAATATTAAATGTTTTATCCCACTATTTTTTTTGTATAATCTCGGTTAATTTTAGAACCACTCAATGACTTCTACACAGAATTAAACGGCTATCAGGTTTATTATAGCCATTAGGAGTTTTTGATAGTAATAAAAGCAACATCAGATGATTCGGAGAAGAATAGTGAAAAATCAGCCAATACAGGCCCATTTCTATCCAATGTGTGATTCGGCGTTTGTAGAGAGCCATCAAGAGCGTGTGTCCCTTATTGGTCGACAACCCCTTGAACAGCCAGCTTAACTCCGGTAGTGCTTTTCAGATGACTTCAAAAAGTATCTAGAAAAAAATATTGTCCATAAAAATATAAAAAAAAATATTAAAATAGTTTTACTTAATTTTACCTGCCCATTAATTTCATCAGTTTTTATTATGTAACACAAAAAAACAAAATTAACTATTTATTTTTGTTTTTTATTATATGTCATTGCAGGAGTATTTGACGTCGTATTAGATCGCCGCTTCTCTTTCGATGATGTCAAGGGTCTGCTTGAGGCAAGTTTATAGGGTCAGTTAAAAAAATAAGAAGATACTCAGTTTAGCCAATGCAAGACAATAGATTAACTGAAAGTAACTTCCAACTAATTTATGAGCGAATAGATTCCAATCAGTGCTTGAAAAGCAGCCAGATGAAGCGACTACAGCTTATCACACCTTCTTGCCCATAAAGAAGCTGCAAAACTTCACAATAGCCAGATAGTTTTGATTTTGCAAAAGGTATGCTATCAAACCTCAATTATCACCTACTGTTAGGGCGGTAGCTGGTTTAGGAAAAAAATACCAACTTTCGTGGTACACATTTAGAAATGTGTTATATTAACAGCAGAGAATACCGTATATTTTCTATGAAAAATCTCCTTACAAGGGAGCCACCCAAGCTGTATTTCCGATATGAGTTCAAGAACTATATGAAAAATCGGTTTAGTATGCAAAGTTTTAATATTGTCGGTGGATAGCAAGAAAATAATGAGGACAGGCAGCCAGAAAGTATTTTCCTTTGATTTCGGCCACTTTTTCAGTATAAATAAATTTAAATTCAAACTCCCGTAATTTACGACAACCACTTATGGACTAATTACACCGTTTTTCCCTACGATATAAAAATATAGCAAAAAAACTGTCGCAATATGCGCAATAAACAAAGGAGAACATTTCCGCAATGACACTTTAAATTTGCTAGATACTTTCGCTTAAAAATTTCCAAAAGTACAGGGGGACTAGACTTCGCACTTTCTAGCTGCCTGTCCTCAACATTTTTTTTTCGCTGTCTGACGACAATATTGAAATTTTACACACTAAGCCACCATGGAGAACTTTTTTATGAAGGTCTTGAAATCACATCTGAAAGACAGCTTGGGTGGTCCCCTTGTTAAAGTGATTTTTTATTTCCCTGAAATTTCGAAATTATCAATGGCCTCAATTTCGAAATCCTAGTCAAAAAATGGGGTGGGGGTGGTTTTGAAATATTATTAGAAAGATTGAAATTATCAGATTATAAGCGGTATAAAGAAATAATTGTTAAGAGAAAAATAAAAAATTGGCAATTTTTTTGGACAAAATTCTTGGTAACTATTTAAAACAGGCAAGAAAAGCAAGGTTGTAAATTTTAAAAAAAGTTTTCAGAAGTTGACATCAGATTCCAGAATTCCCTGCTTAAATCCCCTCTTCCACTTGATATTCACTTGGTGGCGTTGAGAACTTCTAGCTCATCTGCTAAAAAGCCACTCCCTTCAGCTGCTCTCATTTTGCATCGCTTAGGTAGTGAATGTCGTTTTAGTGAAGTGGTTGGTCAAAAATGGAGCCAGCAAGAGGTTTATAATTCTTTTTTCCAGCATATTTTTCATTTTTAGAATATGACGTTCAACCAAATTTTCAAGTATCAGCGAAGAAAATATCGGATGCCTCTTTGACTTTGTTAGACGTTGCTGGTGAATCCGATGCATAAACGTAAAAGCTATGGAGATAAAAACATGGAAATTGCAATTCTAAATTCTGCTAGAAAACACAGAATGCTTTTTTCATCAGTGAATTTATATTATTTGCGAAATCATATGTGAATAAAGTTAACGCAGCATTTTTTATTTAAATTTTATTGTTATATAAAAAAGTAATTACGAAAAACATCCAAAAATACGGGGTATAGACGTTTGGCTACAAATGTAACATTTTTGGCGTTCTGCCCTATGTTCTGTTTTAGCCACTTAGGCCTACTTAGGCTTAGGCCTTAGGCTTAGGCTTAGGTTTAGGCTTAGGGACCAAAAAAATGTCTTACGAACTACAAAATGGCTGAAAAATAAGCCTAAGTGGCTTAAACAGAACATAGGGCAGAACGCCAAAAATGTTACATTTGTAGCCAAACGTCTACTCACCAAAAATACAGTTTATTTCATTTTTCTTCCTCTTTCGATCGGTATATGAAACTTGCCTGTGTAATTTTGGAAAAGTCAGCATTTCGCTCCGAACATTTTGAGAACTTGATGAGCATTTTCAAAACTTGAGCTGGTCAAACGTTTTATTGAAGCTCACGCGCTTCAGTAACATCTAAGCACCATATTGTAGTTCAGTTCAAGCGCTACAAGAGCCATATTACAGAATAAATTTTCAAAATCCGAGTCTTGAGATATGGCGTTTTGAAATTTCCATTTCTTTGAAAAATGACCAAAGTCGGAAAAGATTGGAATAACTGGGATTTTGGTCATTTTTTAAAGAAATGGAAATTTTCAAAACTCAAGACTCAGATTTTGAAAATTTTTTCTGTAAAATGGGTGTTGTAGCGCTTGAACTGAACTACAATATGGTGCTTAGATGTTACTGAAGCGCGTGAGCTTCAATAAAGCGTTTGACCAGCTCAAGTTTGAAAACGCTCATCAAATTATCAAATGACCTCACAAGTGTTCGGAGCAAATGCTGACTTTTCCAAATAACACAGGCAAGTTACATATAAGGATTGAAAGAGAAAGTAAAATGGAATAAAACTGTATATTTGGATGTTTTTCGTAATTACTTTTTTAATAAGAAAAAATTGATTAAAACCCGACCAGAACTTATTGGACACCAGGGCCTATTCTACTAACATGAAAGTGTAAAGTGAAAATGAAAAATTGAAAGTGAAAATTTTCTGTTCTACTAAGTGAAAAGTGAAAATGAAAGTGTAAAGTGAAAAGTGAAAATTTTCCACTTTTCTGTTCTACGAAACTTTTCATTTTTCATTTTCACTTTTCAATTTCACTTTTTATCTTTGCGGTGTCGTTAATTAGAGGGGGTGGCGTTAATTACATGAGACATTAATTATTCAATTTTCAATTTTTTTTCACTTTTTATTTCGCCACAGATACTCAAATCAGCTTATTTGAAACCTTTCTATATCATCAACACATAGCAACAATAACAGCGAGAATCGAGGACAATACGATAACAACCTAAAATATTTCTCAAAAAATTCATCGCCCAATTCCTTCCGATCAGCTTCATGAATTCGCTGTCATCCACATCCTCCTCATCGTAAGCCCCGGGAATGACCACACCTGGAAAGAGACCAAGACGCTTCTCCTTTCGTAGTTGTCCAACTGGAGTGAGCGATTCTTTAGACGGAGCTCTCGAAGCTTTTCTTCTTGATCATGTACTCGATGTCGGCATTGATGGACGATGGAGGTGCACTTCTTTTCACCGGCTTCTTCTTGCCCGATCCGGTTCTGCAATAATATCTTATTCACACTTTGCAAGAAGAGCTGATAGTAAAAGCAAACCACTCGAAAGAAGTTGAAAAGGCTTTAGAGACGGTTTGATTGGCGTATTGAGCACTTCGACTTCAGCTACGGACAAAGCTTCCCCGACTCAGAAACATCTAGACCCACGACTTGAGAACTCTCCGTATCGACGATCGCCAACAGCAATTTCTCCAACTATAAATCATGTATTATGAATGATTGAAATAATACATGATATCAAACGTAATACCTCAGTAAACTTTTGATTTCCTCCGGTGCCTGTCTTCTTTGCCTTGTCCAGCTTTCCAATCGTTCGAGTCTTGGTGACGCTCCACATGGAATCTCGCATTTGAACGGCAGTCTTGCACTCGAACTCTTTGTGACCCTCGGCAATCAGCTCCTTTCGCATTTTCTCCCATTTCTTGTTCTTGGCGTCCTTGTCACGGCGTTTGATAGCTTGCCGAAGAGGAGATCCTTGTTGGCCTGAATCTTCTTGAAGAGGGCGAATTTTTGCGCATCCTTCGAACGAACATCAGCTTGCTCAGCGCTCGAAGGTTCCATTTCTGAAACAAAGTCCATATACACCGAAGCTTCTTTGCAAACCAAAGAAGAAGGACAACAATAGCCTATAGTTGAAAAATCAACATAGCGCAACAACAAAAAGCTTTATTCACCCCACAATTACAACATCCTATTTGCCGCACAAAAACTATTGAACAATTCACGAAATCTATCTTGCCCATTCGGATTATCTTCCTGAATTTCTCCGTCTTCTTCCACTCATTCGCAGGCTCATCCATGAAGTCCTGTCATCTCCTCCTCCACTGTTCTCTCTTGCAGAATAAAATTGTGCAAGTAGCCATAGGCCTTGATCACTTCACAGCAGTAGGTTGGATTCTTCAAACGAAGGCCAGACTTGAGGCATCGGAAACGATTTTTCCACACACCAAATGCACACTCCACGATTCTCCGAGTCTTGGAATGGCACCTAAACATGCTTTTAGCGAGCAAAAAAAATTTAGGAATGAAACAAACTTGTAAAATCTTTCGAATTCTTGAGCAGCATGCAGTCGCATCGGCACGAGCCATCGCTTGCTCCATAAATCGAATCGCCAAGAAGAACCGCATTGGGAATGGACGCCAACTTGTTCAAACCGAGCCGCCATTGCACTATTCTAAGGACACGAGCGTCATTCACCGATCCGGGCCACTTAGCAGAGAGGAAGTGGAAACGATAATCTGGAGCAGCCACAGCCATTGCATTGATTGAGTGCTGTTGGTGGCGATCTACGAATTGAGCCTAGACATATGGAGTTCGTGAGTAGTAAAAAGGGTAAGAGTAAAAATGTACCTCGTGTTCCTTTGGACAATGTGCGAGTGAAATCAGCGTTCCATCTACGGCGCCACAACAGCAGGCATTCCCGGTCTTGCAAGTCGGAAAAATTGAGAGGCGATTTGGCGACAGCTTTCTTGATCCTCGGCCATTTGATCTGATCCGCAAGCTTGATATTGATAAGGGAAGTCACTTCACGAACGGCCCATGAACTGCAACCTTTGATGGACTAAGACAAATTGACGATTACTAACCAAAGTGCACGATAAGAAAACATAAAAACACACACCTTCTGTATCACCAATGCTATAAAAACACCATTCGAAGCGAAGAACGAAGTGCACAAAGAAGCTTCTCCCGAGCGCTGAGAGGATTCGATCGTTGAGTAGACGGCTCTAGCCCTGGCCCAAGAACTCCGAGTAGAACGTCAGCTTGCCTTGGCGTGAGACGAAGCGCTCCCGAAACATCCTGGATCATTGACGATTGCTCGCGGTCGAAATACACGTTGCCTACGAACTTGATCTCGCTCCTCTTCCGCCAAACTTTCGCTGCTCGAAGACATTGCTATCTAAGTTGTAAAAATAATAAAACCTTGAGGTGAAAAAAGAAGATGAGCAACAAGGTTAATAAGCAGCGAAGCAAATATAACGAGAGACAAGCAAGCTAGACAAACGGAAGCATTGGCAAAAAATCGCATTTTTGAAAAGTGTCGGCCAGTCGCTTAGGCGACAAAATTCGTGAAAAAATTTCACTTTTTACTTTACATTTTTCAATTTTCAGTTTAGTAGAACAGCAAGTGAAAATTTACATGAAAATTTTTCATTTTTCAATTTCACTTTTCGCTTTTCATTTTTCACTTTCAAAATCTTAGTAGAACAGAAAATGAGATTTCACTTTTCATTTTTCATTTTCACTTTTCCCTTTTCAATTTCACTTTTCATGTTAGTAGAATAGGCCCAGTAGTATTTTGAGGATTATTTTCAAGTAGTGTTTTTTTCAAAGACTTCAGTGGAATATTTTTTTAAAGATTCTTGTAGAGCACATGGAAGTTTATTATAAAGTGCTGCTAATTTTTCCAGGTCGTTTGCAAAACTGCGGACAATGGGCTACCGAAGTTGCCGAAAAACCATGATACGGTATCATGGTTTTTAGCCTATTTTTGGATCTGTCTTGTTTTATGAATATTTTCATCATCCAACTTGCATGGGATATTTTTTTGCATATTATACTTATAGTAAATAGTACTTTAAAAGCCGTTACGGCTATTCAAAATGTGGATTCTGGCAGGAATTCAAATAGAAGAAAATTTAAAAAAGCCGTTAGGATTTGAATTCCCGCCACAATCCACACTTTGAAAAGCCGTGACGCGTAAATTCGGGTAGCCCGTTCTCCGCAATCTTGCGAAAAATTGAACATATTAGCAGCACTTTAGAATATAACTTCGGTAGCTCCACAAGAATGTTAAAAAACTTTTCAGTGAAGTCTTAGGAAAAAACACGTCTGAAGGTTTCCTGGTAAGTTGTACTAGGACTTTCGTTGTAGAGATGCAGTGAACGCAGCAAGCGTTTTTCTAGTTTTGTATCTAACCAATGCTTCTTTGATAAATATGGATTAAAAATGTCGAATAAATGAAACTGAAAAATAAACTTATTAAACATAATAACAACTGTCACAATAGTAAAATCAATGATTAGTGAGATAGTGTGACTTGAACATGCTGTAACCAGTTTTTAGTTTATAAAACGCTTTGATAGATTAATTTAACATATCAATAGGAAATTTAAAAATGAATTAATTTGTCCGGAATATATTAAATCGACAGAGTCAGGCGTTCACACGCTGATCTGCTAGAATAGTGTTGCTGTAGCACAATCGGTGGATGCGTGCTGGAAATCTAGGGAGCCATCCGGATTGCGTTGCTCATCGTCTCCAGCACGACGCCTTAATTTATTTTCTATAATTGTTTGATTATAAATACCTAAAAGTAACTCACGATTCAGCAAATAGAGCACGGCCTCGTTTGGCATAAAGCAAGCAATATAGGCAGGGGATGGTAGTGAAGTGGGCGAGTTTATAATCTGATGGGCAAACTTAATGCTGAAAAATAAACAGTTTTTCGATGGTATTAAACGTCAATTAAAGATTTTGTTTATTTGAAACATCTTTAAAAATTATTAGAAAATGTTTATTTTCGCATAATTTATTTTTCGCGAAATGATCAGTGTGGAAAGTTTAAAGAAGTTCAGCAATCAACTTATTTTAAAGTGCACATGCAGGTTTTTTTAGTTTTTCGAACAAGATTGGCACAAAATCATTATCTTTGACTAAAAGCGATTTATGAAAATAGAATGACATCAAATTTACATAGTTTATGTACGTTATATTTTAGAAGTCTGTCAAAGCAGTTTGACGTCCAACTAAAGAATTTACGTGTTTCTTAAATAGGCAGCACCATTACTAGTTAGACTTTATCAATATTTTTCAAACCTACCATAAGTAAAGCCCTCAATAACGTCCATAGAAAATTTGTTCTCATCCAGCAGCACCGAATAGCGAGGAGTCCTTGCGGTTCCCTAAATATGACCATAGAATTTTATAGAAAAAGTTACGTTGAAAACCAACTTGAATAGCCAGATGACTGTTGAGATAGAATTCAGAATGCTCTGGATGGGTCAATTGGGAATCTATCACTGTGCCAGGTTTGATGTTTAGGTTGACTCTCTTGACACGCCGTTGGGTAAAGTAATTTCTGATCGGGTAGGCATAGGGTCCATAAACAGGCCTTAAAAACATGCGGACTTTTAACGTTTCAAATCGAGAAAAAAAAAGCGTTAACTATGATAACAATATTTTTAAAATTAAACGATGTCCTTTTCTGCATTTTGGCAGGCTTTCCTGTCCTATTTTTTCAATTGTCTCGGTATGCAATCGCGCAGTCCTATGTTAAAATTGTTGGCTTGCATTCGGCCCGTTATGTCAAAGGCCGGTACGTCAGACCTTATACAACTAGGCACTTACGAATATTGTGTGCTTTCTGCGATACAAGCACAGTCAACTTGCAGTCAGCAGCATTCATTTGATTGAGTGCATGATGGATCAGAGGGATTTCATATTGCAGTGACTAAACCTCATAAAATATGAAATAGGACGGATAAAAAAGCAAAAAAAGTGTACCATTCCAAACTGGCCTTCGGAAGTTCCATTTCGGTAAATCACCTAATATTTTAATTTAATGAATATAAATATTTCAGCAAAATGAACCAACCAAACGGGTTGGGGTCGAACTGGAACATTGGAAATTTTTCTTGTAAGTTAACACGAGAATTCCCGACTGTAAGGTTGGACTATATAAGTGTTTTCATACCTTAATTATCTCAATTTTTACAGGGACTCTTTTAAAATGGATGATTTTTTCACCAAGCTGGTAAGCCTATATACAAAAATATTATGCGTGTAAAATATTAAAAGAATCGAAAGGCCGACACGAAAATTTTACAATTTAACTAAAAGCATGGGAAATTTTTGCACAGAGACCGTCTAGTTGTAAACAGGCTCTAGATTCAGAATTAGCATGAAAATGGCACCCTATAGTCCTTAAAAGTTACATGAAAAAGGCTTTTAGACTGTTAAAGGGGCATGCCCGTGCGTTAAGGCGCGAACCAGCATTTTTTTCGAATTTTTTCAAATCGTCCCATTTTTCACTCGTTCTGCGTCAAATCTGATATAGATGACCTATACTGCTTTCAAAAACTAGACAGAAACTTGAAAAATCTAGACGAGAACGAACGCAAAATTTATCGAGAAGAAAAGAACTGCTGGTTCGCGCCTTTTCTGCCCATCGGGCACGATCATGCCCCTTTAACACTCGAACACGCAAGCGCACTTTAGGTCCGTTGAAATCAGAATTTCATGCTGATCATTTTTAATAAATACACTATGGGTGGTTGGATATTTGAAAGTCGGGTAAAAACGCCATTTAAAATTTCACATTTTCGAATTTTTATTACGTTCAAGTCCATTTATCCAAGTCATTTTTATAATCGACTGCCAACAAATCATGACTTGTTCGATAAAGAATGAAAAGAGCTTTCTAATGATATATCGTTTAGACATTTACGGGTTTAAAATTTCAGATTTTCGGGAAAAGAAAAAATCATGTTATTTTTCGAAAACCGTTGTTGACACTTGAAATGCAAAAATAGGTGTGTCAAGGCGGTTCGTTCGGTTGTTGTTATACATCATTCTACAGAGCAAGAAAAACTGCACCACATATAGCTTCGAAGAAATTGAAATACGAGTTTTAGAGTGTGAAGCAAAAGTACAAAGAAAATCAAAAAATTTATCCTAAAACCATTTTGACGTGAAACTCTGTCTTTTCTAGTCAAACTAACATATCTGACGCCGGATTCGTGTTTAGCGTAGTCAAATGCTTATAAAATGCTCTTTAAAGTAGAAATATACTTTCGAATTTTGAACTCCGCTCAAGACGAAAAGTATTTGAATCCTTAAAAAAATATAAAATTTTTAATTTAATATTTATTGTCTTGAGCGGAATTCAAAATTTGAAAGTATATTTCTACTTTAAGAGCATTTTTATAAGTAATTTGACTACGCAAACACGAATCCGGCGTCAGATATGTTAGTTTGACTAGAAAAGACAGAGTTTCACGTCAAAATGGTTTTAGGATAAATTTTTTGATTTTCTTTGTACTTTTGCTTCACACTCTAAAACTCGTATTTCAATTTCTTCGAAGCTATATGGTGCAGTTTTTCTTGCTCTGTAGAATGATGTATAACAACAACCGAACGAACCGCCTTGACACACCTATTTTTGCATTTCCAAGTGACAACAACGGTTTTTGAAAAATGACATGATTTTTTCTTTTGCCCGAAAATCTGAAATTTTAAACCCGTAAATGTCTAAACGATATATCATTAGAAAGCTCTTTTCATTCTTTATCGAACAAGTCATGATTTGTGGCAGTCGATTATAAAATGACTTGGATAAATGGACTTGAACGTAATAAAAATTTCGAAAATGTGAAATTTTAAAATGGCGTTTTTACCCGACTTTCAAATATCCAACCACCCATAGTGTATTTATTAAAAATGATCAGCATGAAATTCTGATTTCAACGGACCTAAAGTGCCGCTCGCGTGTTCGAGTGTTAAGCAATAGCTGAAAAGAACCAAAAAAATGTCTTCAAAACTAGTTTGACGCAAAAGACTTGCAAAGTTGAAATTCTGACTTTGAATTCGTGTTCAGCATAGTCGATTTGCTTAAGCCTCATCCGACTCCCGCGAGACATGTCTCGCGAGACAAAATTATACTAGGGTCTTGCGTCTTGCATCAAACTGTTTTTTAAGACACATTTTTGTTCTCTTTGTTCTTCTTTCGACTAATGCTTGACAGTGCAAATGCCTTTTAATATCACTTTTTAAGGACTATCAGGTGTCATTTTTTCATGCTTATTCTGTATCTGGAGTTCGATTCACAACTAAACTGTTTCTGTGCAAAAATTTTCCATGCTTTTAGTAAAATTTCAAGACAGCCTTTTCGATTCCTTTAATTTTTACACACCGTAATTTTTTTGGACAGGTGTCTCAAAAGTATTGGGTATTTTTTGAAATTTTGTGAACGTGAACAACCCCCCCCCCGATTCCCGATTTTTTTCGGGAATCTCCACAAAATATGATTTTGAGAACATAGCAAATTTATTTTCATTGTATTTAATTTCTATTCAAAAGAAAATGTTTATGGGGCAGAACAAGAAAATTTTCAAAAAATTAGAGACCCCCCGTATATAAGCAACGACATTACCATTATAAAAGCCCAGACAAAGTGCTTCTTATTGAGCATAAAAGAAAAGGATGAGCTAAATTAATCCACTGCTCACCAGCTTAGACAAAAACCGAATCTTTTAAAAGAGTCCCTGTGAAAGTTGGGATAATTTAAGGGTCTGCATCAAAGTTTTTGCCCTGATTTCGCGATAGTCGTGCTCAAGAGGTCTGAAAACACTTGTGTAGTCAACTTTACAGTCGGGAATATTCGTGTTCAGGAGGTTAGGTGAGACGTGAAAGTTTTGTCAAATTTAAAAGTTTCGTCTTAGAAAAACTTAGAAATATTTCAGCACGCTATTTGATAAACGATATACCCGGCTGTTCTGAATCGCTCCACACAGTTGCAGACAATGGTGGAAACGGTGGAAAATTTCTCGTCTCTGCGAGGCTCATCATACACGAAGTCCCCAATAAAATCAAAAGGGTCCTTTTTCATATTGCTGCAATAAACCAATACACTTGGCACATCAGGCACAGCTCCTCTGGCACGTTCGTAGCTGAGAGAAATTGTGTTTTAATTCAAAACATAAAAATTGATACTTTCCCATGGCACCAGGATGACTGATGCCAAGACAATGAACAGGGGCCTTCATTGATCATGAACGAATGCTAAAAACACTGATTTAGTTATGTAACTAGAAGCACGCTGCGCCGATGGCGCACAGCCCCCGACTTCACAGAAAAGTTATAGCATTTTAGCCTTTAGGGCATTTTTTCCCCAGTGATGGCTTTTTGGCACTTTTCGTGCATTTTGCCTATTTGCGCGTTTTGTCCCTTTTCGGTCATTTTGGCCCCATTGGCGTTTGCCTTTCCGGTCACGCTGGTCCTATTTGGGCGTTTTGCCCCTTCCGGTCATTTTGGCCAATTTGAGCGTTTTGCCCTTTTCGTCATTTTGCCCAATTTGAGCGTTTTAGCTCTTTCGGTCATTTTGCCCTATTGGGCGTTTTGCCCCTTTCCGGTCATGCCGGCCCTATTTGGCGTTTGCCCCTTTGTCATTTTGGCCAATTTGAGCGTTTCGCCCCTTTCCGGCATGCCGCCCTATTTGGCGTTTGCCCCTTTTCGGGGCATTTGCCATTCCAGTCATTTTGCCCCTATATGCTTTTGCCTCTTCTGGCAATTTTGCCCAGTTTAGCGTTTTGTCCTTTTGGAAAACTTTCCTGTTTTGCCATTACAGCTCTTTGGGCTTTGTCCATCTCGGATTTCAGACATTTTGGGCATTTTCTCCAGTTTGTCACTACCAGCACCACCACGCTTCGACCTGTGACACTAAAAATGTGCCTTGTCCCCCTGTGGTTTTGTCAAAAGCCACTTTTCGACTGATTTTCGAACAAAATTTTTTTTTGATCAGGAAACCTGTAATTTTAACGCCGGATTCGTCTCAGCATGTCGATTTACTTTAAAAATTTTGTGGCCCTATTTGGGCGTTTTGCCCTTTCGGTCATTTTGCCCTATTGGGCGTTTTGGCCTTTTTTGGGCATTTTGCCAATTTGGGCGTTTCCAGCTACCAGCAGGATTCGAACCTGTAACAA